>CP139505.1:317647737-317886238 GCA_021014915.2 Artemisia tridentata subsp. tridentata | reverse complement strand
ATCAACTTGTAGATTTGGCTCGAACGCTACTCACTCTGAAGATTGTGCTTCGAATCGATTGTATTTGTGCTTAAGGTTACACCTTTCTGTCTTTTGTTGCTTTAATCCGTATGTTTTACGCTTCATGTATGTCCGGCTTGCGTTTTAAGTGGACTCGAATGAGGTAATGATGTTGCTACGTCCTACGTTAAGAAGTTTTAGTTGAGTCAGGTGTTCTCGAATTCTAGATCGAATTAACAATGCTCTACAAGGTGTTTGTGATCGTGCCCCCGTTTGAATATATTGAGTGTGATTAGGCTGACAAAAATCTGAATCTTCGATCTATGAATTAGGTAAACTTGTACTCGGTACTACTAGTGTGTAATGCTGTACTAATCATGGTGTGTAACTGAGTGCTATGCTTGCATATTTGTAAATCCATTCGTGGTTATTTTCGGAGACATTATTTGATGCCGAGCTGAGTATCCGCGTTGGATTGATCTGGCTTGAGTCACTGGGTTTAAATCACCCCTTTCTCGACTCTGCGAAAAAAATAAGGTGTACTTTTAGTTATTATGTTGGTTATAGTTCGAAACCGAGCAGGACCATGTGTATTGGTTACAACAATTCATCTCGAAGCTCGGACTTGAGCTCACTATTCTTCCCTTGTTGTGCGGGGCTCGACTCCAATGTGTAGTAAATGACTCACATTGGGTGGCTCACTCCATCCAGACGCTCACAAAGGACATCACAGCACTATGACCAAATCTCTTGTAGAATCATGCCATTGGTCAGGTTCGGGTTTGGACCCTTATTTCCGTCACATGGGCTGCTCAACCAAAACCATATGGTAAACTCTTGTTTGTGCCTTCCGGCAAATTATAGTGGTATACTGAAGGTTGACGTTATATATGGGGTGGGAAGATTGAGTATTTTGCTTTAAACTCGTGGTCTGGGTGGTCTTAATACATAAATCCACCATGGCCCACAATTAATCTATGTCCATAAGATGGCCAAATTTGGGGCCGAAGCCCATGCTCGTAATATAGAGCCACAGCCGCTGGTCTTCATTTTGTTATATCCAGTTACTGGGTGTATAAATTTAGATCTCGATCTTTTATTTTAAGCTTGGGCCCCCAGCCCCATCCGTAACAAACGTATAATTCATTATATTATTGAAAATGATCTGTCCGGAATACACGCATTGTTTTGTGATCGTCACAGCTTCCAGTTGGGCTCGTTAAAAATCCATCTACAACCTCTATACTCGACAGCCACATCGATCTAGCTGATAGCTTTATTTCGCTTACATGTTCATGAAACAACTATAACTAGCTCGACAATTATAAGTAAAATATATATATAGACATATTGATAAACTGTTATACCTATGCTAGTATATATAGATATATAGTATATACATATAGTATAAACTATACGTAATATATATTGTATATAGATATATATGTTGGTAATTAACATAATATGAATGATTGTTATCGAGAATTAAAGGTCTGTACAAGGGATCAGTTCTGCCTAGCAAGGAAATTTACCACTAAGTATCATTCTTACTGCTAGCCGTTAAGATTTCTGGCTGCGCCCAAACTCATTTCTACTGCTGACGCTGCCCCAACAATACTGCTGCTAAGCGATGGATAAGTGTCGGAGTATTCGTCTACTGCTGTTTGGACTAAGTCATAGAGATATTTTGTTCTAAAGTCAAGTATACTACTAGGTAGATAATTATCATTAGACAAAGATGATATCGAGGTCACCATGTTGCGGTTTACACAGAGCAAGTTGTAAACATCTAGGAGTGTGTGTTCAAAAAATAAGTATAAAAACCCGTGAATCGAGACTGAACCGAGCCGATTACAGCCCACCCTAATTCTCGATAACGCCAAAAACGATAACCGAAGAAAACCGAAACCCCCCCCCCCCCCCCCCCCCCCCCCCCCCCCCCCCCCCCCCCCCCCCCAACCAGGTAAAAAACTGAGCGAATACGCGAAACTGGAAAAAAAACCGCTGTATATACTACGGTTCTATTTCAATGGTTTTTACTTTTAGTTATCGCTGGTTTACCGAAGGCCGATCACCGGTGCTTATAATATATATTATAGGTTTCAACCAAAACCATTCATAAAAATGTACAAGTATTAATATATTATTGCTCATTATCTTTTATCAGTATAACGCATTTAATTATCTTGCTACCTAATGTGATCATTTAACTAACGTCCATGCGATGATTACATATGATTAAAGTGATCGTAACATCATTTTTAAAAAAACGTTCTCAAATAAATAGTATTTAGTAGATTTTGGTTACATATGATAACTTTAATTTTTCTACTTGCAGACGTATGACAACATTACTTGTAACTATAATCTCTTCAATGTTTATTTATTTTACTTACTACAGATGACAATATATACGTTCATATTTTATGTTTAAGTTGTTCGTCCGAGGTTTTTGATTCGATATATTAATTTTTTTAAATGGTTAACCGTGACTCGAAGGCGCCGCAGGACGGATAAGGTGACGTCACCTCATTTCGACGGACGCCGATGTCCGACTGTTCAACCCGTCTGAGTTATCGGTGTCTATTATCTGCGATATAGTAACACATGGAAACTACATGCCCGCGGGATGGATAGTTATAAAATCTCATACCGAACCGCGAGCCGCACCCGCCCCCCATGAACACCCTCTAGTAAACACATGAACAATGTTGGATCTTAATGTACTGACTACACATCAAGCCGCATGGTAGTTCGACTAGACTTATTCATTATCTGTAATGATCTCTTCTGTTTGCTTATAAATGGGAAGATCTTTAGTACATAGAATTAATCATGATGTGTTGAAAATAAGTGAGAATGTGGATAATGTAACTAGTCGACAGATGATTAGAGAAACTAAGTTGGATGAAACAATGCTATTGATAAAATAAGTTTTCTTTGGTAATAGAGTTTCTAAGGTTTAGTAACTCCTCAGATGATAGTGAAGATCACTCGTTATTGATTTTCCTTGAATAATATTGGAAACCCGTTTTTAGACGGGTGCGTGTTAGATCATTCATTGCTCGCATTATCAAATTACAACATACCATTCAACTGCTTCCAATTTCCATTAACAAATAGAACAACTAAAATACAACAACACAAAATTAAAACTTCTAATGTGTGATTAAGTAGAGTGCCGCCCATACTGAATCATATTCACTCAAAGTTTCACATAAACTCGCTACATAAAGGACACTAACATACCCTCGATAGTGGGTATCGAAGCATCCTTCGAATATATCATACGGAATAAATTAGGAATCCCAACGTTTAGTTTGGATAGCAATCGCCTCAATTATAAATCATTGGTGGACATCAACACATACAATGAAAACCATTTGACATATCTAAAGATATATAAAACAAGTGTGAAACACTATATTTTAAATAAAATTTGGAAACATAACACTTAGTTCCATTGTTTTATTGGCATATAACTCGAAAACGTTTTATCAAAATTATATAAGTCAGTCCTAGATTATGAACCGAATTATTTTTCAAATACACATAGTTTTACAATCTATGTCTAACACACTGAGGAATAATTACCTTATTACCCTAATGAAGCTCATTATACCACAGAATTATTAAATGACGACGTAAGCAATGATGCAGAATATTTTCAAACATAACATTACTTTACACAAACTATATGTAGTGTAACGAAATTTTATACCATGAGTACACATACCATCATACACTCACTGGATTACTCAAACTGTAAATACACTTGGGATAAAAATATTATTCACTCTCATTTAACGACAAACATTTCCATAGGTCGTCAACGTTTGATCGTGTTGATAGACAATTGTCTTTCCGTCGTGACTTCGACTTGAATTCTGTCAATCCTGAACATGCTTATTCGTACTATGATCATTTTCTAATGTACACTTATACACTTCAATGAGCCGAATACCTACAAATGTTATAAAACAATTTATTCTCAATCTTAAATGCTGCCCACACCTCGAGCAACAACACCATAAACTCTTTACTATTTAAAACTACTGATGCGAGTCCATTTGAAATTTGAGCGTGTAAACTATATTACACACCTTACTAATTCTAGGTGCCGTTTGAAGTGCTCGAACACTATCTGAATTTTTTTGTGATGTCTGTACTTGCTATTTCATCAAACGGTGAGTTTATAGCCCCCCTATCACGACTATTTTAAACTCTGTGTTCTTATACTATTGGGGGTGCAGCACAGAAGCTGCATAACTATTTTTTATTGGAACCAAACTATTGTCTATGGCTGGTTATAGTGGATTAGCCTGAAGGCCCTGCTTATGTCCCCGCTGGATGCCCAACTCCATGATCCATCAATTCCTGCCCCTCGGGGACAAGAAGCTGACGAATGTGTATAAATAGATTATTTGCGTGGATGGTAAGTGTCCCCCGTGTCGGTTGACCTTTGGGGTAGTAGGCAAACGTGACGAACGTTTATACCATGTCGAAAACACTAAGTGTCTGAGGATAAATACCTTGTCCGGGCCTTGATATTTAAATTCTTTTAGAGCATGCACGACTGTGTATAGCTTCGGTCTTGCCATGAACTTAGTGCTAACGTAATATATACAAAAAACAAATTGTATTTTTATATGGCCATTACATGGGTTGGTAATGTTATATGCCTAAAATCACGGAGTCTAATGCTGATTATCTACTGCTGTTATTGATAAACATAATGAAAGCTCACCTTACTTTTTTGCCCTTGCTTCGTTAGCATGGGTTTTTTTACTCAGCTGTGCCTGTGTTCTAAGACTTGTGAGCGTGATTATGACATAGGGTGTGATGGTGGCGGGATATGGGTTCATAGACTATGATCCTGATATATGTGGCGCTTGACTTAAAAATACTAATCCCACAAAAACTACGACTTGTTTTTGGCTTGGGACAAACTAAATTGTGAGGCCTCACTTTATCATTAACTTAAGACTTATGTTGTAACAATTTTTTCATTGATTTGACAATGAGATTAAAATAGAAGTCATTGTAGTAGGCTATCTCGATTCGTTGCCTACTCTTGTGTTTGTGATTTTACATTTAGTAGAGCACCCCATGACACAGCGACATGATCTGCTAATGACAGATTCTTGAGGACAAGGTGTTTACAATATCACTTTGCATACTCTTTTTGTTGTCTGTTCTAGTTATCAGATCAGTCTTTTGATCTTTGTTTTTTATCTTTGTCTTATACGTTGTTTGAGTGAATTTTCTCTGTGCTTGGGATTCTTAGTTGGATTGTCTTTCGAGAGAGGAGTCACCTTGATTTACATTTGTATCTGATTTGGTAAAGAACTTGTTTAGGACTTATCTGACTATAGCTTTAATTTTAATATAGTATTCACCTAAGGGTGGTTGGGTTGGTGCTGGTCTTTGCTACTAGTTGCAATCACTCTGTTCTTACTTTGTATCTGTTTTTGGTAAGAACTTTCCCCCCCCCCCCCCCAATGTTTAGGGACTTATTTCTATATAGCTTTATTTTAATTAATATACACCAAGGGCGTGGTATGGTTGGTCCCCTCATAGATACTAGTGATTGTTGTGATGTTCTTTACCAATTCTTTTTACATGGGGTATCAGAGGCCTGCACAAGTGATCTGGGATCTGGTTGGTTTTTGATGATTCTAGGGTTTCTTTAAGGGCCTTTGAAGATTTTTTGCGGGCATTTTTCAATTGAAGTTTAAATGTGGTTAATTGAGTGTCGTGTTTCTTTGCGGTCGTGTTTGCTTGTTTGATTTAACAGATCTGTTCAGGCACCTAGAGATTGAGTTTGTTTTGTCACACACCACAACTGAGGGATTCTTTGGTTAGGTTTCTTGAAACCTTAATGATGAAGGATTCTGGGGCTTGAATAGGCAGGGTTATTTATCTACTCCTGGGGGTGGATTGATTGAAGGCTAGTGCGGGTGTGTGTGTTGGGTCTGTTCTTGGTATTACAATAGACTAGACTAAGTGAACTTCTATGTGTTGTTAGTTGGGTGGTTCTTTACGTTGTTGATCTGAGATTATAACACCTGTACGTTCTGAAAATTTCTCTTCCTTTAAGATAACAGCTGGTACATAGTTAAAGCAAGCGAGCAAACGGGGTAGTTAAACATCTTGACAATCCCCCCCCCCCCCCACTGCAACTTGATTGGTACAGGTCGGTCACCTGCCTCATGGCTACCCCCAGTCTGTCTTGGCCTAGTATTTGAGATGATTATACTGGGAGTGATGTATCTTTATTTTAGTGTCTTATTTCTTAGTTATTGTTCTTGTTGAGTCTAGGTCAGCTGTGAGTTTTATGATTTTTGGGCAGGTCTTAGAAGTTGGTTTGTTGATTTGTTGATGGTTATCTGTTCTTGGTGGTATCATTTGTGTTATTCTGCTTTGTATGCTGATCTTGCACTTTTTTGTCTTTATGGATGGTGCGCGGTTTCTGAGTAGTGGTTGGAGATACGGTGCATACATTGCTCCACCTGCTGTTGATTAGGTAATCATTGACTGCCTGGTAATCCTTCTATACATTCAAACTAATGATAACAGTAATACTGCTTTTAATTCTCTTTTAAACTTCTTAGGAACTGCTGGGAGGCCCCCATATAGATGAATCACTTAGCGTATCGGTGCTGATGAAATTAGGCTTTACAAGTAATGGAACAAATATAGTTTCGTTTTGTGCTAGCGTGTACATTGTTACTGAAAGAGTCAATTTGTTTACTTGTGATGTTTTAGTCTGCCCAATGGGACCAGGTGTTAATGTTTCTCCCTATTGTCTTAATTGGATTCATGAATCTGTGTATGTCTCAAGATGTTTATATGGGGATTAGTTTACTCTAAAAATGCAGTCTAATCTTGCCTCGGTTTTGGAAAGAACTAAACTGAAACTATGATAAGTTGATGGTTTCTCGAATTGGTGATCTGTAAGCGATATATAATGTATGTTTGCAAAAGATTAACTGTTCTGTGAAAACAAGGGTTGGTGAGGGTTGTTCCTGTAGCAGTTTCGATTAACCAATTTGACTTAATTCTTTGTGCGAAGAGAATTTTGATGCTTTGACTAATTGGCACTAAATGTATATGTTGATAGTTAATATGATCTTGTGATGCTAGTAAGGATGTTAAGTTTGTTCCATCAGCAATTGATGAAGATCTGATGCAGTTTTCTCATGGCTTGATAGATTGTTACAGCTTATGAGAACTGCCTCTTTTGTACCAAGGGATCTCTCATGAGGGTCCAATAGATGCAATATGCATACTTGTTTCTCAGGGATGAGTCCACAGAGGGATTCCATGAATCTTCTATTTGTTTCTGAGTCTAAAGCTCCCAATGGCTACTTCCTTTGAATGCTAAATCTTTTAACAGTAATAGAGGGTGTGTCTTAATAATATGTAACTAATAACACTAGGAAGATTCCAGGCTCTAATTTCTGCTGAATAAGAGGTCCCAATCCTAAATCATGAATTGTAAAAAAACTGTGGTAAGATTGGGCACATATTGAAAGATGTTATGAATCATTGGTTTTCCACATGTGTTTTGTTAAAAACAATAATCTCTTATTAACAAAATGGTTTTAAACAAAACTTACAATGCATGCTTGTGTTAACTAGATCGAAAAAAAACTTTATTGTGGTACTTCTCATGGAGTTTTATTTGGTTTGCTGGAACAAGCCTGAATGATGAATACTCTTTGTCTTTGACTTAATGAAAATTCTTCTGGAGCCATACAATGTTAAGCTATTGGAGGTAGGGCATTCATTCATAACATAATGTCTGGTTAATGTCAATTTTTCATAGAGATTTCTTTGTCCAACTTAGTTATAATCTGATTGGGCATACTTGATACTAAATCTGTGGGTTGGAAAATGATTTGGGCGTTTGCTAACTTAGACCTTACTGTGCTATGCTGGTGATGGCTTAATGTTGCTGATATTTTTAGTTTAAGATATGTTGGTCATCCCAATGGCTACTTTGCGCCTACTATAAGTAGTATAGTGGAACTTAAAATTTACATAATAATGTTGTTTTGTATGATGTTTTAGAGTGTGCCCACATGGTGCGTTTACTTGTGTTTAGTCTTTTTATCTGTTAATATATTGATAAGAGATAGTAAAATGTTTGTTGTTTGGATGGTAGGATAAATGTTACTATCCCAGACGAACTTGAAAAGGAGATATTCGTTGGGGGAGGCTGGTAGTCAGTGTGTAATGGTTGTCAATTTTGTGAGACTACATGGTAATCTTTGTTATTGTCCTCATAATGTGTCTAGCGCTGTGTGGCCTGATAACAGACTTGGGTCATCCTTGCTGATCCCACTCTTTATCTTGATGCTTTCAAACTGATACTTAAGGGTATTTACTTAAGAATTCTTTTTTTGCATGTTTGTGAGATTGTGCCATAGAGGCTAAAGCAAAAGTGGATCCAATTTCCCTTGTCTGATCTATAAGTCTGTGGCTGTTTTGGTAGTTGTAGTTGTGAATCTTGTTCTCTTGACTTATGCGAGCTAGTCCATACAGAGCTACTAGTCAGGAGAGTATATACATACATTTCTGTAACCTATATTGCTTGGCATGAATTATTTAGGGTTGTGATGGTATTACTTCGTCTAAGACATAAAGGATGAAGTGTTTGGTGTATACTTGCATCTTATATAAACATCGCCTACTTAATCGTTTAACGTTAAACTATCCAATATTGTTAGATCAGATAATGGTACTGGTTTGTGCAATAATATTAATGAGTAATTGTTTTCTGACTCTTGGTATAATACATATTCATAAATGCTTGTGCTCATACACCTTCAGCAAATGGGCGGATGCTGAGAGGAAACATAGACACCTGCCCTTAATGTAGCTCAGGAGTTCTTATGTTTTCGCCGGGGGAATTCTTTAAAGTTTAGACGGTCTGATATGTGTTCTAACATTGTGTTAAAAGGTAAGGTGAGCCATGCTTGAGTATCCAATCATTTCCCGGGGGGTGGTTCATAATGTAGATAAAATCAATCTTTCCCATTTGGATGGTCATTGGTTTGTCTGGTGTTTTAGTTCTATCTTAAAATAATCCATGATAAAATGTCTTTTCTTTAGAGGTCTGAAATAACGTGTAATTTTGATTGGTTATATTCAATGCTGAAAAAGCTTACAATACTCATAAGTTTGCGATACTGAGAAAATGCTGTTTTTTTTGAAGGGAGAGATCTTCTGCCCCGTTACAGTTTTATGAAAATGTTTTCACTATAAAAATGAAAACTGTGACACTTGTGTTGATGGCCTCAAAAATTGGCAGTGTAACGCAGCCATCACTTGAATTTTTTGATAGTTTATGGTCTCAAATGTCCTCAATCGATTAAAGGAGGTAGGAGATTCACCAATTAAGGCATAGGCAGTGAGTACCTTCTAGAGAGGGGTGCATGCAGGGTATCTACTACAGAATATGTGCCACATATGCATCATTGAAGGTTGGCCCAATCTGAACCCATTCTTTGGTTGACACAAATGGTGCTGAGGACAATATGTTCCTAAAATGAAAATAATGTTCCAACATCAGTTATAAATGTTAATGATGATATGCAGGCCAGCCTGTATTAAGAAGGTCTAGTAGAGAGATCTAAATGGTTCCTGTTAGATTCAGTGATTATGTGGTGTAGTGCTATATGTCAGATATGTATTGATGAAAACTTATGGTCTGAGTCATCATTGGCCCAGGTAGTTGCAGTCATGTCTAATAAATGTTTTGTTTTTACTCTCTATTTGAATAAGTTGTTTGAGCCTATTAGTTGATGAAGAAGTCGTTAAAGATCCTAAAACTGTGTCATGAGAGCTATTTTGAACAATGAGCAATAGCAAGCCTTTAAATTGAAACCAATACTTGAGATTTGAATGTGTTTTGGCCTGTTGGGTATTAGACATGAATAATAGGGTATAAATGCGATCTGGATAATTATAGTATAGGTCTACCTTGGTGAGCATGATAAGATATAAGGCCAGAAGGTTGGTTGCCTACGGGGTGTTGTCTAATCAACGGCCGAAGGCTTTGCTATGATGAAACTTTCTAGTCAGTAGTTTTTAAAATTAGGTTACAGTCAGATGACTTCGCGTTAGCTATCTGCATCAGCTTAATATGGACTGCCGACTTTTCTACTCAGTTAGATTGTTAATAGATTGCTTTTCTGTTATGGATGCAATGTGCCGAAGAAGATGTGTATATGCTGTGTTAGCTACAAGGTTTTAATGGTGAGTGATAATACAAGCTGTACAGCTTATATTAAGTCACTTTATGGACTTAAGCAAAGCCCAGCGTAGTGGAATGCCCAAATCTTACTGACTGCCATTGGTTGAGCACATGGCCTTTGTCCCAAAGTAAGTTTGACTATTTCGATTATATATTTAAAACAAGAAGCCGTCTACTGTGTGCACCTATTTGTATGCATTGCTGCTTGTGTTGATGTAGATTATTGTTATCACTGGAAATAATGCAATGTTGAGATTTAATACTGTTTTAAGAAATGTTTTTTCGGAAGTTCCAAGTTTGATGATAATATGAGATGTTGGTGAATTGAAAGTATTTTCTTGAAGTGTTATTGAGGGTTTTAAGAACCCATGTAAAGGTGTTTGATATGTTCAAGAAATGCGTCTGTTTTAGAGTTAGTTGTGAGTGAGTGACTCGGTTTGTTGCTGACCTAAATGTTGATACTCCTACTACCTGAAAAATACGTAGTATTGAGTTGTTTTGAAACTGAATAAAGAAAAGTTTGAAAAATATAACTAGATTATCGAAACTCGGGTGCGGAATTGATCTTACTTAACTAAAATACTAGAAACGCTGATATTAGTTATGAATGATGCGGTTGTTTAAGTCAACACATGATGAATCTTTACAATACATCTTTAAACGCTAGCCTTATTTAGAGTTGTTGTAATATTTGACAAGGAGATCACCTGGGATTCTAGGTGGTCAGTTTAGCAATTTAACAAATAGTTATTTAGAGCTTAAGTAAGAGCTTATGCTGATGCGAACCAGGGATTGCCGGGCAAGCTGGCCCTATAACCTAAAGACCAATTGATGTGACTGCGTTTGTTGTGTGATAATTTGGAGTGTGATTCTCCTTATATCTTGACGAAAAGTAAGAAAACAAGCTACTAGTTGTCCAAGGAGGTTTTTCAGTTGAGGCTGAGTTATAGAAGCCTTGCTTCTGCCCTGGATACTTGCTGAGTGGTTAATATGGTTGCGAAAAACTTGCTTACACAGGCTATTGGGCCCCTGAAGTGGATTAGAAGGATTTAAGCTATTTGTGTTATGTTTTTTGTGCATAACGGACTAACAGATGCAACAAATTCACAATTGTTGTCTTAACGATAGTTCCATGAAAATCTAAACATTTATGAACTTGATGTTATTTGGTTAGAGAAAAGTGGCTGGCCGAGGGATTATTGAAAACTATAATATATTCGATACTGATAATCAAGTATCGCAGACATTTTTAGCTAATATGATCTGAGGACAAATTCATCGATAACTTGTCTTGTGACAAAAAAGCTTGTTTGTTAAGTATATTCGTATTGCAGGTGAAAAAGAATTCAGAAGTTGCGTGTTTAAGCTCAGGTGCTGAGCGAGGGAGAGTGCCAATCGATGTCAAAGGTTTGTACAAGACCTTGAGGAGGGAAGGTGTTGAAAGAATACTATGCAGCTACACTATTAACCTGAAGGGAATATCTTAGCCATTATGCAAAGTCATATTAGCATATAAGTGTATGATTGGGATGCTATTTGTGATCAAGCCTGAGGCAAGAGCTGGAGATGAAGGCCCTTGAAGTGAATAATGTGTGCCGTATATAACGCCTCCCATCTGCCCTAGGGCTTCGTCTTATGCTTATTCTCTCTTTGATACTCCGATTTTCATCTCATTGTTCTCTCTCTCAGTAGTTCACACAGTTGTCTTGTTGATTCGTTGATATCACTTTGATATCTTTCTGGCCGTTAGCATACTGTTTTTCTTAGTTATCAGATCAGTCTCTTGATTCTTGATCTTTGAGTGCCTTTTGAGTGTGATTTTGTTGTGAGGATCTTAGTGGTGTACCTTCGGGAAGAGAGATCACTTTGCTTACTTTGTATCTGTATTGAGTAAAAAACCTTGTTTAGTGAACATTATGATAACTATAGCTTTATTCATTAAACTAATAATACATCACAGGAGGTGGTTGGTAGGGGATGTTGCTACTTGTATGAATTTGTGTCGAGTCTCTTTCACCATTTATACAAGGTGATAGAAGAAATAAAATATGCCAAAGATGAACTATCAGGTAGGCGTGCCTAAAAGAGTTGATTCACATTTATCGAGTTAATATTAAAAGAAACAGTGAGGTTGAACAATAATTTGAATAAGTTATATCTAAATTAACTATTTTAATATTCGGATAGTACTACTAGTATTTTGAAGTTTTGAACGAATATTAATGTGAATATTAAGATTATAAAAAAATACTTAGGATGCTTACTATTAAGTTTTCTATAAAAAAGTATAAAATGTAAATCTGCAAATGAACAAAAAATTAATAATTATTTACTGTTGAGTCACCGTTTTGAATTAAAAAGTGGCGAAGGATTATGTGAGGCCTAATTTACTGATATTAAGTTATGTTTTGTAAACTGTGTGACGTTCTGTATTTCTTATAAAGACCATGTGTGTTTGCTAAGTGGGCGAGAACGTGCGAGAGTGTGAGTGGTTGATTCGACACGTGGCATATGAGGTAGGCTGGGGCCTCATTTGCTATGAAAAAGTGATGGTACTTGGTACGTGTAATGGAGTAAGTGAGGGGGTTATGTTTGACACGTGACCACTTTTTTTTTGTTTTCCTTTTTTTTTTTTTTTTGAATCAAATAAAAACTATTTTTTTGTACTATATATAAAAGCCGTGCAACGTGTGAACAAGTACTTACGACATAGAAATTTTTTTTTACTAATTGTTCTTGGGCTTTTTATTTAGAAAACTTTAGTGATTCGGAGCATGCTATTTAGCTGGCGCTCAAATACAATTACATAAATATAGTCTTTTTGGAATAGGGTTTCCAAATCCAACAAAGTTGTATCTATCTCTCTTTCTTTTGTAGTCCCTACCAAGTCTCCCCAACTCATTGTATTTATTTTTTTTTGCTTCTTTTTCTTTTTATTTCCATTCATCTCCAAAAACCAAAATAAAGTGCGGGATGGCATTGTTTTTTTGCTTCGTCTCCAACTGCAACAAATGACTTTCTTTTTTTTTTTTTGCTTCGTCTCCAAACTGCCCCAACATAAAATCCATATCCATACATAGAATTGATCAATCTCTTTCTTTTTATGTGCATACTATACTTGGATACTCATCTAGTCCTCGGAATTTCATTCGGAAACTAGCAAAACACAAGGCGCTGTCACGCACAACGGGATAAGCAAATTTGCGGGAGCAACAGCCGCCCCCGCGCGTTTTGGTAAAGATGGAGGCGTTGCGCTGTTGGGCTTTTTTTGGTATTTTGCGGGACAATTTTGGCAGTGTCAAGACAGCGCCCCATATTACGCAATAGTCTTAAGTAAAAAGTGAGAAGATTTAGTCACGGCATCTTGCTTTTATTGCCTTGATAATGTATTACTTTGTATTCAATTTCATTAATGATGTCAAGCCTTATTTATAAATAATTTACTTTATTTAACGGTTTACGCATGTAATTAGTATTGATGAATAAATAGCATAGCCCATATTTTGAGGACTCATGTCACACGCGTGAATGTGTATTAACGCGCCGCTTCTGTTCGCGTGCGTAAATATATGGGTGATTTTGATTGTGTTGTATAGTGAGTAGGGAGCTACCGGATAACCAAAACTTGTCAAAGGTGGGTGTCTGTGTGTTTGGTATATTTTATGTAATTGTATCGTGTATAAGTAAATGATGTATATATAAGTAATATGGTGAAGTTTGGTGAGTAATGATAAGGAGAGACATAACATTTTAAAAGAGAAAGAAAAATAATAGTGACGTATACTGCCACTGAGTGCGATGAAGCGCTTAAGGTATACTGTGTTATGTTAGGGGAATCTGAAATGTAAAATCCTTAATCCACTTTACATTTTATAAAAAGGAAAGAATAATCTCTGCTGTAAAACAGCAAAGAACTTCTGATGCATAAGTCTAGTTCGAGGGACAATTTTCGTCGTGCATCAGGGCTGTTATATTTATCACATGGACCATTTGTGTGATCATTAGGAGGGTGACCATGTTCTAGCAACTGCCTGCCAAAAAGGAAAAAAAGAAAAATAGTGGGCCAAGTATATTTGTTTACACTATGTTCTCAAATAAAAATTTGAAGTAAAAAGAAGGGTAAGTAAAGAAAAGTAAAGAAAAGTGGAGTGAGGAAAGAAAGTATACAAAAGTATTTGTGTTCTCAAGTTAAAATAAAATGAAAGAAAGTAAATGAAACCTATTCTTTTTCATGTTCTCAAGTTGAAGGGGAAATGAAAGAAAGTTAACATAGTTACAATAATGCCCTTCATATACACTCTATCAAAAACAACGAAATGAAAGAAAGTTAACATAATTACAATAATGCCCTTCATATACACTATAAAAAACAACCAAGCGTGAAATGTAGAAAAAGAAATTCAGTCCATAAAGATACATTGCAAGAGAATGTCCAAAATTAGTATCCTATATGCCATTCTAAAGTATAATATGATATCATACGGAATTTAGTTGCCAAGATGATAACCATACATCATTGAAATTACACAAAAACAAACAGCTTACTGCAATTAAATGCAACTAGTAGATACCACTACAACCAAAAAACCAGCAGATCAGATCATTCATTTACTTGTTACAACACCCAAAATACAGCAAATCCAACTACATGTACATATATATTAGACCATATACCACTTGTCATCGACATTTAATCACCCGTACCCATCATTTCTGTTAAGACGGAAACCCGCATATCACTTGGACAATCGAAAAGTGCTTGAGTAAATTCTGGACTTTTCAGTAGAAAAACGAAGGCTCGTGCCAAGACATCCTTTTCGAAACCCATGCGTTTCAAGTCAGCATAGACTTCGGATCCTGAATACACTTGGGAACGTGATCCAACAATTGCCTAAAAATAAGTATATAAACACAAATATTACGTAACAAAACAAACTTATATAGCACAACACCATATAAGTTAATAATCTTCACCCACAAGTTCAGTATAGACTCCTTCACTTGCTGGACTAAGTGCTGTGTGTAAAACCCATGTCTAAGAGCACCTACTTTTCACATAATAATCAACGAAAAAACACCCCAAGTTGTCTAATTAAAACCTAAATGGGTCTAATTAAAAAAAACCCCAAATTGGCATTGTTCATCAACAAAAGAAAATTTAACATTAAATTAAACACATAAAAATGTAGAAGCATAAGGCAGTTGATTGTTACAAACCTGAGAAGAATATTATTTCATGTGTTGAGATTTGTTATTTATGTGTCGATTATTTTTTTAGGCTGGTGGGTGTGATGGTGATAGCAGAGATCTGATAAAATGAGAAAAAATGATACAAGTATTGAGTTATAAGGAGGGCAATTGAGATATTTTACATTTTCCTCCTTTTTTTGTTCACTTTCACCCTAAAAGTAGGCAGAAAGTTTTGAAGCTAGACATCTCCCACTTTCACCCCTTTGCTATCACTTTACTTACTAGAAAAAAGCTTGAGAACATGAGTTCTTTTATATCACACCACTTTCATTTCCTTTCCATCTTTTTAATAAATTTGAGAACATAGTGTTAGTGCAAAAGTTGTGCCGACATAACAAGTTGGGACAAATATATTTAAACTTTCTATAAACACGACGGGGTTGCTCCTGCTCAGTTTATTTGATAAAAGCGATTTTTTTTTACTCATATTATTGCGATATAACTAGAGTAAACTGCGAAAAATGTCCTTAAACTTTGCGAAAGTTGTCCTCGAAAAAAATAATTGCGAAAAATGTCTCCAAACTTTCAATTTTCTGCTAGTTATGTCCTTTCCGCGTTACTGTAGTTGCAAATTTAGTTTTTGGACTAACGCTCGTTAGGAAATCTCGTTAAATGCCGTGTTAAATGAGTATTTTACCCTCGCCTACTAAGGGGACTTTTTTTGGCTATGTGAAATTACTATTTTACCCTCGCCTACTAGAGACATTTTTTGCAAGAACATTTTTTGCAATTTACTATTCATTTTCTTTATGACTTCTATCACCACCACCCTCTACCACCACACAACCATCACCACCACCCTCCTCCACCACCACCAACCTCTACCACCACACAACCACTACCACCACCATTAATTTTGTATTCATTTTGCAGTTTACTATTCATTTTATATACATTAATTTTGTAAATTTGATATTCTTTTAACAAATTAAATACTACCTTCATCCTCCTCACAAACACTACTACTCTCTCTCTCTCTCTCTCTCTCTCTCTCTCTCTCCCCCTCTCCCCCCCCCCCTCAGTTCTACCATTTCACCACTCTCATCATCACAACAGTAACCATCTATAGCCAACCGAGCAACCGTCACCATCCATGAACCAAACAACCATAAACGGCCACCACTAACCAAACCACCGGATCTGGTGTTGAACCACCACCACCACCACGCTAAACCACCATTACCGAAATCAAATCCAGAAACCAGCGGACACGACATCTTCTGTCTTCATTTTTGCTATTTTTTTTTTCAGATCTGGAAAATAGATGGTGGTTCTTGTAACACCCCCAAAATGTGGTATAGCGGAAGCTTTCGGGTCCTGGGGTGCTACGAAATCAATATACATCGCAAAAGAGATATAGTACAATGCCATAATTATAATTTAAGGAAACCGTACATTAATACAACATTGTCTTGGCCGACATCGGTAAATAAAAATAAGTTTAAATTCTTGAAAGATAATTTCTTGACAACTTAATGAAAAACGTGACGACTTCTTTATGCTACTGTCTTCATAAAAATACCTACTAGCGATCACCTGAAATGCATGAGAAAACGGATCAACTATGAAAATAGTTGGTGAGTATACAAGTTTTTATTCAAAATAAAGTCTAAAGTCTAAAAAAAATCCAAATGTCAAATCCTTCAGTTACATGTCTTGCCCATACAAGGCATGTAACCTATGATTTCACATTCATTATATAGAACATTTTACGTCTTATAGTCAAACACACATGCTCATTGGGTTCACATTAAAGGACTAAGTATACAATAATGTATGAGGCAAAGCCCCTAAAATAAATAATATGCATTCCGTAGACAGGGGAATGAGAGGTTGGCCAACCTCTAATAGTGCTATCCATACTACCTACTGCTCCGCACAAGGGAGCCGTACGAATGGTACGACTAAATTGGAGTGCGAACGGCAAACCAATCGGGGACTAACAATGCGAATGTACGAACGGTACATCATACCAACTATTATATACAAATTAAATCAAGCCTGCTCCGTAAATATGGGAGACTAAAATCTAAGTGCGTACGGCACGTCAACAGTTCAAAACAAGTCATAAGCTCAAACAATATTTTAAAGGTCAAAGTCAATTTTCAAAGGGTTTAGGTAAACATATATGTGATAAGTTCAAATAAAATTTTAAGTCATGCATTCCACCCCAAATAATAAAACGGTAAAAAGAGGTTGTGAATACTCACTTTTGATAGTCTGAACAGTGAACGCTGTAAAATTAAGAAGTGCACGACACCAACACACAACCTAAATTAAATAACCATGTCTTAGTTTCAAGTATTATATTCAAGTCCCTTCAGATTTTAATTTCCATGTTTTAATGTACCTATGTTGTTGTCACTTGTGTGGCGGCAAGTGTGGTTTCTAAGGTCTCTCATGAACTCAAATAAGTACATTTTATTACCGTCATTTATCCTATTTATTTGACTTGTTTTATTATATTATCTGTGAGAATTGATACGTTAATGTTTACTTTTGTAATTCTCAGGTAAAAACAAGTATTATGTGAAACTTGGCGATTTTGGACTAATTATGGAGCAAAACAAGCAAGAAGTTAAGAGTCTACTGAAATGTACAAGATCAAGATCATTCTGCTCCAGATACGCCGCATCTTACTTATTACATACGGCGCATCACTATCAAGATTTCACAAGATATTATCCAAGACAGCAAGGACATGCGCCGCATCTAAGAATGGAGTTACGCCGCATCTTCTGGCGGTGTACGAATATTCCTGAATATATTAATCTTGGACCCCACGCGAAGTTAAGTCAATGCGCCGCATCTACTTATCCTATGCGCCGCATCTAGCCCTCAGACAGAAACTATAAATACCCCAAGGCCAGACGAATTTCAAGAGCCCTAGTTACAGAAACCCTAGGCCGAATTCAGTCGAAGTAGCAGCACAAGACACACCTTGAACGAAGATACAAGAGCTGTAAGAAGGTCCTGCATGTATTCAATTCATTTAAGTAGTTTTGTTTTATTGTATTAGTACACTTTAATTCATCAGGATTGATGGGCTTGTGTAATGTGACAACGGAAAGATTGCACTCCTCTTAATATTGCTTTCCCATTAATTAAAGTTTATATGTTGATGTCTTTGGTGACTTTTATTAGTGCATTGATAACCTCTGTGTCTAGCTGAGCGTTGATCGGGTCGCCATGCCTCTGCCCTCGCCTATTTATTTTATCACCTATGCATTCTATCATCTGTAGAAAAGTAGGAAGAAAAGGTAAATAGGATAGTCATAAGTAATCATTAAGGGTTTACTCGCCGATAAGATTAGAACCAACGAGAAAGGACTTAATCTCGTGCGTTGCATCGAACTATACGCTTCATATAAAACTAGCAATAAAACAAGTGACAAGCTACTTAACTATCAGGACAGGTCTTCTTATTGTCTCAAGTATTTATCTGTGTACGTGTGTGCTACTCGCTGATTCGTGCTTATTAGTTTAGTTTATATTTAATCATAACCAAACCGTGCCAGTCTCTCAGGCAGAACCCCCTTGTGTTAGATTAGGTTGTATAGCTAACTTAAGATATTAAAATATTGATTAGGATAACTAGATAATACGTTCCACTCTTAGTGATCGACACTCTACTTACCATTATATTCATACTGACCGGGTACACTGCTCGTTAAAGGTGTGTGTGTTATTGATAAGTCGGCTAAATATAAATTTAAAACTTGAATACTGCTAAAACCACAACGACATACCGTGGGTATAAATTAGAGCATACGCACACGCGCATGATGCGTGGTTTTGCAACCTTACAACAGGTTTTACCTCACGAGGGATCTCAAGAGGCTTACAACCCCACCAGGCAGTGTACCTGACCGATGTAGTATAGTGTAGTGGTAAGTACGGGGGATTGATGGTTCTCCACAGGAAATAGTGTTCGTTAGGTATGAAAAACTACTCTAATAGGTCTAGGGGCGGGAGAAGATTCTTTTTTTTTTTTTTTTTTTATAATTTTATGAAAGCAAGTAAAATCTCGGGTTTGAAAGAGTGGGCGGAATTAGTTGCTAATCAACTAACCCAAATAACTACGAATGCAAATAAAATAAAATAACAGAAAATTAAAAGGTGGTGAAATTTATGTGGAGAAAAATGTGTTTACTTAGATTTCCTTACTCCCTAACTATCTTTTACCGGTTGATTAGTGTGTATTAATTGCGTGGATGACGGGTGTATTCCTTAATACCAATCGTGGGGTGGCGTACGTACTTCCCCAACTCTACAAGCTCCTACTTCACTCCTATGTCGAGCCGGCTAGGAAGCTCCTAACATGGGATCACTAGAATTCGCTTGTGCATTAAATACAACCATAAAAACCTTTAGTACGCATTGGTTCATGTTTCTTAAGACTTTCAAGCAAGTTACCGAATAGGAAGTTAGCCAGTTTTCTTAAGCCTAACATAGATAAACAATCATCCAATACAACTAATAACACACTAATAACCAATAATCAATAGCTAGGTTTCATTAGATCTAAGCAAACACAAAGAAAACCTAGCCTAGCATGTTAAACAAAAGACAAGAACAAGATAGAATCAAACAACACATAGACATATTGAATGATTAATTGATAACTTATCTTCAATGTAACATGGAAGATCTCAAGGCAAAAAGCCTTGAAGAAGCTGCTAAAATCGTCTTAGGGTTTTCACACACAAAGTTCCACAATAAGTTCCACACTAATGACAAAAAATTGCAAAACTATATATAGACTTTCAGATCTGACGGCGTCACGTTATGGAGTGTGACGCCGTCACCCTCGCCGCTTTTAGGGTTCCCGGATGGCCTTCTTGACGCCGTCCCTCTTTAGCTCTCCAAAATCCGTTCTGGCTTATCAAGGCTTGACGCCGTCGGAATTAGGCGTGACGCCGTCCCGCTTTAACTTATACCGTGACGACCTTGATCATTCCAAAGGGTGACGCCGTCAGAATTCCCATGCAAATTTCTCTGGCTTATCATGAGTAATTTTCATATCCACCACTTTTGCCAAGCCATGACGCCGTCAAGAACAAATCCTGACGCCGTCCAAGGTAATTTTCAGCCGATTTTTGAGACTTTGTCGTTTTCTTCACTTTTATGCTCCAAAAACGTCCAAAATGCTTCCTTTTCCAGATTTCTCCTCAAAAGTACCTAAAATGACAAAAGGAACGATTTAGGGCTTAAATGACCCCTTAAAAGCGGTACACTTTTCGCTTCATCAAATACCCTTACACTTGAGATTTGCTTGTCCTCAAGCAAATGCGCTTTTATTCTAATCAAAATACAAGTTAGGGGTCATTTAATGCTAACATAAAAGTAATTACAACAAATAGTCGTTCCACTTTAATCATAATAAGCACGGAGATTACAAACTAGCACCTCACAAGTAGTGTTTAGATACTCACATCTCTCAAGTGTCATCAAAATAAATCTCATAAATGAAAACGGATAATATCTCTCACTACCTGTCATAGCAAATAGATTACCATAGGCTTGGGAAAGGATCGAAAACCTCCTCCACTAGGCGTAAGCACCTAAGATAAACTATCAAAGAGGGCTTTTACATGGGTTATAACGTTAGGTGTAGGGATATGATAAACACGGTTTTGTTGGATAAGGGATATTTTGCTGGTGGCGAGTTAAAGATCTTGATTAATTACATGTACTATACAATGTTGCTAAGCCAAGACTCGACTCGATTTAAGCTAATGAAAGAAAATAACAAAAACATAAAATGAAACGGGATGGTAGTCCGTATTATTTTTCTACTTTTCTTTTTCTCATTTTTTTGTATTTTTCTTGATTTTTTTTTTTTTTTTTTTTTTTTTTTTTTTTTTTTTTTTTTTTGCATACACTTTTGCCTACCATCCAAAATAATACATCATAGGGGCGTTGCATTCCCCTTACACTTGAACTTTTACATAACTTTACAAATAACTATTCTAATGACTCGAATTAAGATAATTAAAACACTTGGAGTACTTTTAAAATATTTAGCACATATGGGGGTAATAAATGATGTTCTTCCCCATTACTCCATTACACTAGTACTTTACCCATGAGTCCCAATCGTCCCAAAACAATATGTACAAGGATATGACTCGACTTAGCAACCATGTAATCAATTAGATAATTAACTTGGGTTTAAACAAATGTTGTCACAATAATGCACTAAAGATGAGTGCATACAAGGTGGGCTAAGGCGATTTGGGTGTACATTTTAGTGGGGTGTAAACAAATTCTTCCTTTAAGTAAAATGCTTAAAGGTCGAAACGAAAAGATAGGCTCTGAGGGGTGTACTAGGGGTATCGTGTACTAAAAATGAGTACAAACGCAAAGGGTGTGGGAGAATTACTTGACCAATGTAGCCAATGTAATTATAACAAAAACACAAGTGTAAAACAATGGGTTAATCCTAATGCCTCTTATCATGTAGTAAATCTAACTACACGAATGTAGTCTCACTTGTGGCCTCGGAATGGTCCTAACGCAAGTTCTAGAATCTAAGTGCTACCGGTAACACACATCATAGCATAAATGCTTTTCCTACCAATTCTAGGGGCGAACCTCACATATTTGGGGTGGAAATTTTTTTTAGTGGTACGGTTTTTGTGCTAGTCATATAACTCCTATCCGTGAGACGCTCATTAAGATCAAAGTTTCACTCCTATATGTTGTAAAAAATTTTAAATTTGGCACTAAAATTACCCTAACAGGTATTTATCTCAGTTTTATTACACATCTACCATTAAATAAACAAAAATCAAGCGTAATAGCATTCTCTAATCGTACTTTTACCCCCCCCCCCCTTACACTTAAGATGAACATTGTCCCCAATGTTCAAATAACAAGATGTAAAAGCATAAAGTAAAAGAATGAAATCAAATACTCCCCTGATTCGTTTGGTGGATAATGAAGTAACATGGTTAAATCTTCTTCCAAGAGAATGTAAAAGCTCCAAGACTAATGCATCACCAATAGCTTGATTCCACATACATCTCCTTGTCCAAAATAACCTGTTAAACCTGAGAAAACAAACACGAAAACCTGCATAACATCGGCGGGATAAACTCTATATATAAGGATATAATGCTTGTGGAATGATAATTTTGCAGATTCCTGGAGATTATAAGTTAGAGATTTAATAAAAACTTTTTATGAAAACAAAACTTTCAAAAATTTTCAGAAAATTAAACCTGACGCCGTCAGGTTGTAAATCCTGACGCCGTCAGAAATGATCTGACAGAATTCTCATGTTACGTTTCCGGAAAATTTTTGGAAAAACCTATACCTTACTTCCTGGAATTCCTGCAAAACATCATTATGACTCGATACAAGCATTTGACTCAAACAAATACTAATATGTATGTTCATTTAATATTATTACGATTCATGTTCATTTGTGTTCTAATAAACCGATTTAGATTTCCCTTACACTTAACTTTTGCAAAATACCTTTATATGTAGTTAAGACGAAGTTAAAAACAAGATAAAGTATTTTCACAAATTAGTTTTTAACATGAATCAATAATAATAAAACTTAAACACACATACGGAAACAAATAAAATCAAACAAACAAAGAAATAAACACACAAAGCAAATAAAACTTGGGTTGCCTCCCAAGAAGCGCTTTTCTTTATTAACGAGTCTTGTAGCTAGACTCAAAGTCACGTACATTACGTGACTCCATCATCGGTCATGGTTCCTAGGCCATTTTCCTTTGATTCTCTATCAGAATCACTTTCATAGTAAAGGTATTTCGGGTCCTCGAGATCAAAAGGATTGTTTCGGTATTTAGAACTAAGCTCCTTATCATGCTTAAAGAATCCACTTGACAGGTCAAAAGTGTCCTTACATCTCTGTCTCACATCATCGTCACATAACACGAGTTGGGAACTTAGCTCATCGAGCCCTCCATAATCAATCTCCTTGAATTCTCTCATCTTGTAAGGCGTTTGGTATGAGATTTCCCTAATCCCATCGGTGAAAGTCATGATCCCATTGAGCTCGTCCACAACCAAGCTTGTGGTATTGCAAAAAGGTGCCCCAAAAACAACTTGTGATAACCTGGGATCGATGTACTTTTCGATATTATCGACGATTGCGAAGCTCATAATGAATGTCATGTTTCCTACAAACACCTGTACATCATCATCTATGCCAATGTCGTCCTTCCCTTTATGAATCATTCCCCATCTGCAAATGTTGTTATAATGAAACAAGGACATCACATTTTTGGGTAAACATGTGTCGATGTAAACATTAAAAAAATGCTTGTGACCAATCATGCAAGGTATTTTGAGATTATTCGGATCACATCGCTTAATTCGGCCAGGCCTTCTACCGCATAGCCCCCATGTGTTGCCACATGCTGATGGTTGATACTCATACACTTCTTCACAGCCATCCCAAAAAATCACTTTCCTGACACCATCGGTAAATAATGCACTCCTATCATCCTCATCGAGTATCACTCCCGTTGCTTTTATGAATGGTTTGCCTAGAACAAGGCCAGTTAAGGATGGGCTGATGATAGAGTTCATGTTATTAATAACAGTTAACTCGATATGAAAGAGGAACTTTTCTATCACAATTGGTACCCTTCTTATTACCCCGATGATATTAGACCCTTCATATTTGACCTGTTCGGTGAAGGCTTCGTTATATAGAGAAAGGGATATTGCATTCATAGAAGAGTTGGGGTTTATGTAGGCATCTTTAATGAACTTTTTCCTAGTGGTGCAAGATATCTTAAAGACCCTGGGAGCGCCATCCTCTATTCTCTCTCCAAATCCCATAGGCAACTTTGCTGTGCCCCTCTCAAGTTCCTCCACCAGGGGGCGGTCTAGCAGTCCTGGGAGCCCATGAGGCATTTCGGATTTCTCTTCCGAGCCCTCCTCATCACTCACCTCTCTTGTACTCGAGTTCTTTGGTGAGTCTAGATAGTCGTTGGGCGCCTCGGGGTTCTTTTCGGGAACTTCACCCTCCATTTCATTGTCCACATTCTCGGTTGATTGTTGGTCCAGATTGGGTTTAGGAACAGGTATTGTTGTAATGGTGTTCACGAAGTGGAGAGGTTTCGAAGGGGTATGAGTATCTCCAGTTTCTTTTCCGTTTTGTGATATGTGTTTGAAGAGTTTACTAGGGTGCTTGATTTTTACAGGAGGGGGTGTTTGGTGAGTCACCGTGACAGATTTGATCTCATTAACTTGTGACAACTCACAAGTTGACCTGCCAGCAAGGCGATCATTGATAACCTTTAACAGGTTATCAACCTTGTTGTTCATATCAACTTGCTGTTGTCTGAATTGATTCTCAAGTTTGGAGAGCTGTGTTTCTTGAGAGAGAATGAATTTTTGCAGTGATTCCTCGCGATTTTGTTGTTTATGCGTATGTTGCTGAGGATAATGTTCAGACCAGGTGAGTGGGGTAGAGTCATTGAATGATACGCTTCGAGTTTGGTCCCAACTAAAATTTGGCTTACTCTTCCATGCCTCATACCTATCTTCGGAATTCTTGTGTCCATAATTAGTAGTGAGCCACTTATCTCCCGCCTTATCGATTCGCGAGGATGCGAATTCTTTGAAAGCCTGTTTGGGGAGTTCCATGCAATCATGAGTGTTGTGGGGACCACTACATAATTTACACGAAGAAGTGATTTTATTCACTTGGCTTGAAGGTTTAGGAGCCTCGTAGGATTTCATGAGAAACTTGACTTGGTCTTCAAGTTCTATGATCCTACGGTCGGAAGTGCTTGAATTGTTCGAAGGCAAAGATATTGCCTTGACCGTTTTATTCAAATCACGGGGGTCACTCCAACTTTCGTTGTCATAAAGAGCAAGATCTTCTAGGAGAGCCCATGATTGTTCCGCACTTAGATCACGTAGCTTACCACCGGCCGATTGGTCAATGATTTGCCTTGTGGAGAGATTTATATGGTCATAAAAGATTTGGACTTGGAGCCAAAGTTCTATGCCATGGTGAGGGACTTTTTGGAGTAAGTACTTGAATCGAGTCCATGCCTCGTAGAGGGTTTCGCCTTGACGTTGTTGGAACATCAAGATATCATTCCTTAGCTTGGTAGTTCTTCCCGGTGGGAAAAACTGAGCAAGGAAACGAGTAGTGAGATCATCCCAAGAGGTGATGGATCCTGCGGGTTGACACTCTAGCCATTGACTAGCTTGGTCCCGCAAAGAGAATTGAAAGAGACGCAGTCGGGTCGTCTCTCGAGTGGCAACATCAAGGTCTATAGAATCAACGATTTTGAGAAAGTCCTTGAGATGTTGATTAGGATCTTCAGAACGAAGTCCATGGAATGCGCATCCGCTTTGCACCAACCGGATGGTGTCGGATCGCAAGGGAGTGACATTGGCTCCTTGAGTGAGCTCAATGGTGTTTCGATAGCCATGGTGGCTAGGACGGGAGTACTCTCCTAAAGTACGGGCTCTAGGAGGTGGTGGGTTGTTGGGATCGAGGATATTACCACCTTCCATGATGTCGGATGGTAATGGTTACGAACAAAGAAACGAAGAAAAAAGATAGACTAAAGAAAACCTAGAAAAATAAAATAAAAATCTCACTAGAAAGGAATCTAGTGAGTAGACCTATAAAATAAAAATTCAACCTAAACAATAACTATTCCCCGGCAGCGGCGCCAAAAACTTGATGCGTGGTTTTGCAACCTTACAACAGGTTTTACCTCTCGAGGGATCTCAAGAGGCTTACAACCCCACCAGGCAGTGTACCTGACCGATGTAGTATAGTGTAGTGGTAAGTACGGGGGATTGATCGTTCTCCACAGGGAATAGTGTTCGTTAGGTATGAAAAACTACTCTAATAGGTCTAGGGGCGAGAGAAGATTCTTTTTTTTTTTTTTTTTTTTTTTTTTTTTTTTTTTTTAATAATTTTATGAAAGCAAGTAAAATCTCGGGTTTGAAAGAGTGGGCGGAATTAGTTGCTAATCAACTAACCCAAATAACTACGAATGCAAATAAAATAAAATAACAGAAAATTAAAAGGTGGTGAAATTTATGTGGAGAAAAATGTGTTTACTTAGATTTCCTTACTCCCTAACTATCTTTTACCGGTTGATTAGTGTATATTAATTGCGTGGATGACGGGTGTATTCCTTAATACCAATCGTGGGGTGGCGTACGTACTTCCCCAACTCTACAAGCTCCTACTTCACTCCTATGTCGAGCCGGCTAGGAAGCTCCTAACATGGGATCACTAGAATTCGCTTGTGCATTAAATACAACCATAAAAACCTTTAGTACGCATTGGTTCATGTTTCTTAAGACTTTCAAGCAAGTTACCGAATAGGAAGTTAGCCAGTTTTCTTAAGCCTAACATAGATAAACAATCATCCAATACAACTAATAACACACTAATAACCAATAATCAATAGCTAGGTTTCATTAGATCTAAGCAAACACAAAAAAACCTAGCCTAGCATGTTAAACAAAAGACAAGAACAAGATAGAATCAAACAACACATAGACATATTGAATGATTAATTGATAACTTATCTTCAATGTAACATGGAAGATCTCAAGGCAAAAAGCCTTGAAGAAGCTGCTAAAATCGTCTTAGGGTTTTCACACACAAAGTTCCACAATAAGTTCCACACTAATGACAAAAAATTGCAAAACTATATATAGACTTTCAGATCTGACGGCGTCACGTTATGGAGTGTGACGCCGTCACCTCGCCGCTTTTAGGGTTCCCGGATGGCCTTCTTGACGCCGTCCCTCTTTAGCTCTCCAAAATCCGTTCTGGCTTATCAAGGCTTGACGCCGTCGGAATTAGGCGTGACGCCGTCCCGCTTTAACTTATACCGTGACGACCTTGATCATTCCAAAGGGTGACGCCGTCAGAATTCCCATGCAAATTTCTCTGGCTTATCATGAGTAATTTTCATATCCACCACTTTTTGCCAAGCCATGACGCCGTCAAGAACAAATCCTGACGCCGTCCAAGGTACTTTTCAGCCGGTTTTTGAGACTTTGTCGTTTTCTTCACTTTTATGCTCCAAAAACGTCCAAAATGCTTCCTTTTCCAGATTTCTTCTCCAAAGTACCTAAAATGACAAAAGGAACGATTTAGGGCAATATTTGATCAAATAAATACGATTTAGGGCTTAAATGACCCCCTTAAAAGCGGTACACTTTTCGCTTCATCAGCGCATCAAGTTTTTGGCACCGCTGCCGGGGAGTGAATTGTTATTATCTGTTAATTTGATTAGTATTTTAATTAGGTTTTTCTTTTTAATTTTTAATTTAACCGCTAACCGTGTTGTGTATTAGATTAATTGCATTCATTGTATTATTTGCATATTTTCTGTTTTGTGTGTTATTTGTTTTCTTTTATTTTTGTTGCTTTTCGTTTGTGTTTATTTTTGTTTTTATTTTTCGTATTTTCTGTAATTGCTATCGTTGTACTGAGCTAATATAAACGATACGGCGCATCTATTTTCATAGATACGGCGTATTGCGTTTAATTTTTATAAAATACAACGCGTTTAATTAATTCGAATACGGCGCATCTTTCCCCAAGATACGGCATATTCTGTTTTTAATAAGAAATTTTTTCTAAGCGATAACGCCATACGACGCATCTGCTTTAGCAGATACGGCGTATCTATTATTTTAATTAAAAACAGTTTTTCGAATTATTAAACAGATACGACGCATCGATTTTGTCGATACGGCGCATCTTTACTGATAATCAAAAATCTTATATTTTGAAACGTAACGAAGTAACGGCGTATTAGTTTTTGCTGATACGGCGCATTAAAATTTTTATAAGTATAACTAATTTTTGATTATTAAAACATACGGCGCATTTGATTTATCGAGCGCGGCGTATTGCTTTTCTGAATAAAAGTCTGATTTATTTTTAACGTATTAAGATACGGCGTATCCCTTTATAGGATACGGCGCATCAACAGCAGATATCAGCAGCTTTTATTTTACTTTGATTGTTTCACTCTTCTTTTGCACGAGTAAGTTTTATTTCAGGAAGATGGACAATCCGGATATTACAATGGAAGAATATATCAGATTTGAAGAGGAAAAAGCCTTGAGCAATAATCAGGTGTATAATTGGAAAAGAGCAAGATATGGTGCACAAGTCATTGAGACGAAAGAAATCACTATGGAAGAATACTTGATTTTAGGACGAGAAAAGTCAAAGAAAAAAAGAAATAGGTTGCCGTTTCAACACACTTGGTGTATGTCAAATGATGATGAAGAAGATTCATATACCGTGAAACCAATTCCGGCAATTGTTATTGATAGTACTTTTTCTCCGGAGATTACACAAGATGATGTGTATACGGAACCCTACGTTGAAGAATATTCTGCAATCGTATTACCACCATTAGACAATCCAACGGATGAAGATGAAAAGTATTCTAATTTTGATTTCGAACCATTTGACGCCATTGTTTATGATGACATACCTCAACCAGATTTTGACCCAACGAGGGATTTTGAAGAAATCTGGGATTACTTATTTAAGAATGAAATTCGGGATGATGCTGAAATTGCACGACCACTAGTTGAAGATGGAGATTCACAAGATGAATTGGAGTCACTTACAACACAAAGTGGTACAAATTTATTTAATATTATTAATCCCGTTACTAATAATCTTGCTAGTTTTCCTAAACAGGTTGCAAAACATAAAAATAATGAGGAGAAATTTATTACACTACCTATTGAAGCACATGAAGCACCTGTGATCAACCCGTTTTTGGTGGAGCTCGAGGAAGAATTTGGTGATGAGCTCTTACACATTGCTATGATTGATGAAGATGATGATTTCGACCCTATGAAGTATATAGAGGAACTCGAACTTTTACTTGCTAAAGACCCTTTCTCATCTTCTGTGGAAGTCAAGGGACGCCTTACTACCAAAGAGACTAACCAAGAAGAAAGGAGACTTATTTTCCCTCAACATACTACTCTTTCAGATGAAGTGGTCGAGTCATCCAATTTATCAACCAAACCGGGTAAGAATAGGGAAGATGTACTTATATTGCCAAGGTATGATCTTTATTTATTTCTTCCATCTTTACTAGCAAATTTACACTCTTTTCGTGTTTATTGCTACTATCACCCGCACTTGATCCCAAGTGGGGGGAACAACACCCTATTACACAGTAAATAAGGGTGGAGTCAGGCTCGTGACTCGAACAAAAACAAGCGCTTCGTGGGAGGCAACCCATGCTTATCTTTTATTTTATTTTCTGATTTTGTATCGAGTCAGTCAGGCCCGCAGAAGATACGGCACATCTCCATCCTAAGATGCGACGCATCTCCTGCACTGGTCATATCTTTATTTTTCTGCATTTTTACTTTTGACTTTAAAACTTTTTCAGTTTATTTTAATGCGGCGCATCCCTGGTTAAGTATGCGACGCATCTTCTATTCTGATTCGTATTTATTCCAGGCTCGATACGGAGTATCTTCTTCCATAAGATACGGCGCATCGACTGACCTGATGATTTTCATTTTAATTTTTACATTTTATTTTTACTAACTACTAATGTATTATGCAAGTTTGAACTTTCTTAACTCAGGTGTGTTAAAGTCTTGGTGGTATTATAGATTCCTGCATTTCCTGTGGATACATCAAATATGAAGCTTAAACGTTCTCATCCACGAGGAAGTTGATTTTTGCTCTTATACAACTAATGGAGGATCATACCGAGCAAATCTCAGGGGAGTTTTTCTGTTCTAATTCTTTTATTTTCCAGTTTTTAATCTTTGTTACAAACAACGAGGACGTTGTTTAACTTAAGTGGGGGGATTGGAGAATTAGAACACTTACTTGTCCTAAACTTTTTCAAAATATGCTTAAAATGTGCTTAATATATCAAAATTTAAAATTTTTAGCATGTTTTTGTTTAAAGTCTAAGTTGCATAGCTGCACACATGACGTTATTTTCAAAAATTGTGATTTTTTTTAAAATTCACAAATCTATGAGTGTGCCAGTGACTTGTTAACTTTAGAACTTGGCTTGTATACTATTCGAGACCACCATAATAAGTATTATTTATATAATTGGAATGACTTGTCTAAATTGGTAAAATTCTAGGATTACACCCAAATAGCCTTTATATGTTATGTGATATTAACTAACTACACTGGTTAGTTAACCCCCGTATAAACCCTTTTGTTACTCTCACTTTTAGAGTAAGATACCCCTAGAAAAACACTCAGAGCCATTCCTTTCGTTTCTTACACCTTTGTTATAATGTATCGTTACACCCTTACACCTTAGCCTACCCTGTAGATTAAAATCCGTAGTTGGTTAATTGCTTTAGGCAAAGTGTGTTTCCTTACATTACCTGTGTTCGCGTGCGTAATTCATTATCTATGGTTAGGTCGGGAAATTGCACAATGCAATTGAAGTGAAAGTAAATATTGTATATCTTTGAGTTTATTTTTCGTGTGTTTACTACTTTCACTATTACCGTTATTTCTGAAAGTATGAAAAGTATGGAAAAATTATCCGGAAAGAAAGTGATAGAAAAGTTGTGAAATTTTACACATCTATGTTTATGTTTGAAAAAAAAAATCGAAAAAATAAGAAAAGAAAAAGAAAAAGGAAAAGTTGGAAGCTTGTTTTAACCAACTTATGTAAAGTTTTGTATTAAGTGGTCGATATCACCACTATTTGTTATATATTATATTTATGGATTGAATGAGAGTTGAACGTTATGGGAACACCAACTAAAGGTTATTCTTTGATTGAGATCTTGTTGAGTATAATTCGTGTCTACCTAAAGCGTGTGTTTCAAGTGTTAAAGCGTGAGTTATTCTATGATATGAGTCTTATTCATGGGATGGTTGGGATAGTGATTAACCACACTTAGGATTTTAATTTATCTGTTTTGTTTATTTTTCATTTTACACCAATTTGTATCCCAAATATTATCCATACCCTATATTATTCTTTATCCAAACCTTTGATTTATTGAGATTAGGGATTTGAGCAATCTTAAGTATCGTAGTCGTGGATTCGGCTATGTATTTATGATTTTGTCGCCCTTTTTGATATAATATTATTGGTGAAGATTACTTGGTCCTATCTTTAGCCTATTCGAGTTAAGGATTTGAGCAATTGCAAGTATCGTGTTCGTGGATTCGATCATGTATTTGTGATTTTGTCGCCTTTTCTGGAATTTGAGATCGATAGAGATTAAGAAGAATAATTAACCCTTAAACCTCAAAACCCTTTTTACCGCTTTAGACTTGTTATTCCTTGGCTTTAGTGGGGGAGATGTGTATACTTGCCAAGCTTATGATAGAATATTCGTCACGACTGGACAGTTAAACGATTAGATTTGCTTTTATCGAATTATTTTATTTTACTTCTAATTCGTTAAGTGTTTGGTTGTGTGATTATGACAAAAATGAATACATGCTTAAATATAAAAATAAATCCTAATATCTTTTAGGATACATTTTCATAAGATTAATTCTAAGATTTACTTGGGGACAAGTAAAGTTCAAGTGGGGGGATATTTGATGAACTCAAATAAGTACATTTTATTACCGTCATTTATCCTATTTATTTGACTTGTTTTATTATATTATCTGTGAGAATTGATACGTTAATGTTTACTTTTGTAATTCTCAGGTAAAAACAAGTATTATGTGAAACTTGGCGATTTTGGACTAATTATGGAGCAAAACAAGCAAGAAGTTAAGAGTCTACTGAAATGTACAAGATCAAGATCATTCTGCTCCAGATATGCCGCATCTTACTTATTACATACGGCGCATCACTATCAAGATTTCACAAGATATTATCCAAGACAGCAAGGACATGCGCCGCATCTAGAAATGGAGTTACGCCGCATCTTCTGGCGGTGTACGAATATTCCTGAATATATTAACCTTGGACCCCACGCGAAGTTAAGTCAATGCGCCGCATCTACTTATCCTATGCGCCGCATCTAACCCTCAGACAGAAACTATAAATACCCCAAAGCCAGACGAATTTCAAGAGCCCTAGTTACAGAAACCCTAGGACGAATTCAGACGAAGTAGCAGCACAAGACACACCTTGAACGAAGATACAAGAGCTGTAAGAAGGTCCTGCATGTATTCAATTCATTAAGTAGTTTTGTTTTATTGTATTAGTACACTTTAATTCATCAGGATTGATGGGCTTGTGTAATGTGACAACGGAAAGATTGCACTCCTCTTAATATTGCTTTCCCATTAATTAAAGTTTATATGTTGATGTCTTTGGTGACTTTTATTAGTGCATTGATAACCTCTGTGTCTAGCTGAGCGTTGATCGGGTCGCCATGCCTCTGCCCTCGCCTATTTATTTTATCACCTATGCATTCTATCGTCTGTAGAAAAGTAGGAAGAAAAGGTAAATAGGATAGTCATAAGTAATCATTAAGGGTTTACTCGCCGATAAGATTAGAACCAACGAGAAAGGACTTAATCTCGGTGCGTTGCATCGAACTATACGCTTCATATAAAACTAGCAATAAAACAAGTGACAAGCTACTTAACTATCAGGGCATGTCTTCTTATTGTCTCAAGTATTTATCTGTGTACGTGTGTGCTACTCGCTGATTCGTGCTTATTAGTTTAGTTTATATTTAATCATAACCAAACCGTGCTAGTCTCTCAGGCTGAACCCCCTTGTGTTAGATTAGGTTGTATAACTAACTTAAGATATTAAAATACTGATTAGGATAACTAGATAATACGTTCCACTCTTAGTGATCGACACTCTACTTACCATTATATTCATACTGACCGGGTACACTGCTCGTTAAAGTGTGTGTGTTATTGATAAGTCGGCTAAATATAAATTTAAAACTTGAATACTGCTAAAACCACAACGACATACCGTGGGTATAAATTAGAGCATACGCACACGCGCATCAGTCTCTCATAAGGAATGGCGAGGTGTAAGTCTACAAATGACCTAGAGTACACATGACTTAAATCAAATTGTGATTTATATATATATTTTTTCATTTATTCGTTATGACCGTTTATGTTAATTTTTAAGAGTATGACCTAACGTATGTGACGTTTTATTACTCACTAATTAAATGATTTTAAATTTTGACGGACTTGGTTAGTTAAAATTTACAAGGTTTACTAACTCAGTATGACCCATTTTACACATCATTATTAACTTAGGACTATATATATTGTCAAATTTGTTCAAGTTACGTGTTCTATATCATCCGTTGTTTTTATTAGTGACGTTTGGATTAATTGATTTAGTGTTTTTTTTTTTTTTTTTTTTTTTTAAATAACAATGTAAGTGTTAACTTTTATATATGTTCCGATGTGTGTTATTGTCTAACCTTAACATGAAACTGGTTCGTCATCAATTTCACTTGTGTTTCGCCCTTTTTACTAAATACAAGTTTGTATACAATTTGTATTTCTTATGTCAATATCATGTCCTATCATTGGTGAAATCATGAAGTCGTCTATATTGTGCTAGCATAGTCTAAATGTTTTAATTATTTTTGTCAAGTTTTACCTTTTGGTCTACACAAGTTTTATGCAAGGTTAAAATGAAATTTCATTTCTTTTTGTCTCTCGACTATACAAGTTTTTATTTGTCTATATGTCGGTTAATACAATTTTATTTTCGTAGACGGCCTATGTTCATTTCATTTATTCGCGACAAATCTCACAACAATCATAAATCCGAATTTTGTTGCATCTTAATACTTAGTGGGCGGCGGCCCATTGAGTTCTAGGAGGGGGAAACTAATATTATTAATGGGTTGGATTTAATCACTAGATCTGGTGGGCCGAATAGGTCATACTGTCACACCTCGCAAAGGCGGAAACGCGAGTGTAACTTCATGGATATCATCACAACACATGGTGTCTAAATAGAGAATTACTACATGCATATAAATAGAGCAAAGTACAGACACAAAGTGTCGTAACGATACCCCAAAAGATCATAACCAAAACAAATCTCCAAAAGGTATCTTCAATAAAACATAAAGTACTAGTCGAAAGACATTAAAGTATCACAATCGAAATCAAACATATTCAAATCAAAACATAAAGATAAATCGTTCTCAAATGCAACTAAGTCTCGTCTAGTCGCTTCCCTCTACCTTAGCCTTAGAATGCTCACCTGAAAATGATGCTTAAAAACATCAACATAATGTTGGTGAGGTTTATAGGTTTAAGACACACAATATATCTCAGGCAACCAGTTCACTGTGATTATAAAACATAGCAGGATAGTAAAAATAGTTATTATACAACTAGCATGTAATCGCAACCAACTAACCAGCAAACGGGACATAAGGGACGGAACGTGCCCACGATCCAAATATCAATATCCAACATCAATTGGGACGGAACGCGCCCACGATCCAAGTTCACAATAATGGGTAATTATTACCCTCTGATCAGACCACACAGAATAATAGTGAGTAGAGTTACTACTCTCCAATTGGATAATGGGAGCATAGCTACCCTCCAAATGGACCACACAGAATCACCACACAATAATCTCATAACATGCAGTACACGTATAATAACACTTACAAGTCCATGCATTTTACGACCACATAATCACAATAACTCAAAAATATTTCAACACAAGCATCATTCCCATCCCAAGTTAAAACAAAGTAAAAATGGGACTATGAAACTCACCTCAAACTTTGCAGCTTCCAAATTATCAATCACAAATCTATACAACAAAATAAGATCACATTACACGCGACCAAGCTAAAAACTATAGTCCATGTAACACACATACGATGGATGTCTAAGGTTCATGTAAACCACCATGGATCACCTAGACTCCATACTAACCACTACCAAACACTTACACCCACTAAATCCCTTGCATACACTTTTTCAGAATATGATGATTTTTAGGGTACTTTTACCTACATGAAATCACAACAAAATAAGCTCTAAAACTCACACCAAAAATTCGAATCAGATGTCACCCAGGAAAGGCAAACGTTGTGGCTGATGCCTTGAGCCGTAAGGAACGGTTGAAACCTCTACGAGTTCGAGCTCTAGTTATGACCATCAATTCGAATCTTCCCGCTCAAATTCTCCGTGCTCAAGAAGAAGCAGTGAAACAAGAAGGTCTCCAGGATAAGAGCCTTCAAGGAATGATACAAAAGAAGTTTGAGAGACGTTCGGATGGAACTTTGTGTTATAAAGGAAGAAGATGGGTGCCACGTCATGGAGGACTGCGAGACTTGATTATGCATGAGTCGCATAAGTCAAAATACTCTATTCACCCAGGATCCGACAAAATGTATCATGACCTCAAGGAACTGTACTGGTGGCCGAATATGAAAGCTGAAGTTGCTGACTATGTTCGAAGGTGTTTGACGTGCGCAAAAGTTAAGGCCGAACATCAGAAACCGTCTGGTCTTCTACAACAACCTGAGATTCCCGAATGGAAATGGGAACGGATCACTATGGACTTCGTCACCAAACTCCCGAGGACTGCAACTGGTTTCGACGCTATATGGGTCATAGTCGATCGATTGACGAAATCAGCACATTTTCTACCGATCAAGGAGAATTACGGCATGGATAAGTTGACAAGGCTCTACGTGAAGGAGATAGTATCGAGACATGGAGCTCCCATATCTATCATCTCTGATAGAGACAACAGGTTTACTTCAAATTTTTGGCAGTTGCTTCAAGATGCCTTTGGCACGAACCTCGACATGAGCACTGCATATCACCCGCAAACAGATGGCCAGAGTGAAAGGACGATTCAGACATTGGAGGATATGCTCCGGGCCTGTGTAATTGATTTTGGAAATGGGTGGGATACTCATTTGCCTTTGATTGAGTTTTCATACAACAACAGCTATCATGCAAGTATCAATGCTGCACCGTTCGAGGCATTGTATGGTCGAAAGTGTCGATCACCCATTTGTTGGGCTGAGGTAGGAGAAGCTCAGCTCATTGGGCCGGATCTTGTTCGAGAGACCACAGAAAAGATTGTGCAGATTAAAGACCGATTGAAGATCGCGCGAGACCGTCAGAAAAGTTACGCAGACGTAAGACGCAAACCCCTTGAGTTTCAGGTTGGGGATAGAGTTATGTTGAAGGTTTCACCATGGAAGGGAGTGATTCGTTTCGGCAAGCGGGGAAAGCTGAACCCCAGGTACATAGGACCGTTCAAGATTCTGAACCGAGTTGGTCCTGTAGCTTATAAGCTAGAATTACCACCAGAGCTCAGTAGGGTACATCCTGTATTCCACGTGTCTAATTTGAAGAAATGCTTGTCCGATGAGACAGCCGTGATTCCACTCGATGAGATTCAAGTTGATGAGCAACTGAACTTTATTGAAGAACCTGTAGAGATTATGGAGCGTGAGGTCAAACGATTAAAGAGGAGCAAAATTTCCCTTGTGAAAGTCCGCTGGAATTCCAAGAGAGGACCCGAATTCACCTGGGAACGCGAGGACCAGTTCAAACGCAAATACCCTCATCTCTTCGAAACCGGAACCGATAAGTTAAACTGAAATCCGGGACGGATTTCCCAATATGATGTATGTGCTGTAACACCCGGTAATTTTCCAAAACCTTTCTAGCCAATTATTTTATAAACTTTGCATTACCTGAGAACTTAAACTTTTCATTATACTTGTTTGGGCTTGAGAAACGAGAAATATTATGAGAAACGAGAATTATTGCGAGAAACGAGAATATTGTCCCTATTAGTGAACCAGCACAACCTAGAAAGCACGAAACGTATCGTATGTGCCAAAAATATTTATTTTTGAAAATATTGCAAATTTATACTCGTTTTTATTGGAAAAATTATTTCGTGAACGATGGCGCAAGTTTCGTAATTTTTCGAATCCGTTTGCTATGTCGTTTGGACCCCGAAGCGTTTATCGTTAGAAGATTACTACGTTGGCTATTTTGGTCCCTAGACTAACCATTTTACCTTACCCTCTACTTTACTTTATTACAAAAACTACCCTATACATTTATTTCCATATATATACCCCTATTACCCCCACTATCTCATTTTTTTTATCACAAAAACACACACACCCCACAAATACTTCTTCTCTCTCTCTCTTCTTGAATATCCGGCCACCACCGCCGCCACTGCACTAGCAGATTCCGGCCAACCGTCGCCGGAATAAATTTTCCGACCACCGGAATATTTTCCGGCGAGAATTTTATTTGCCGAATCGTTAGATCGGCCACTTTTACGTGTTTCTGGAGATTTTGAGCTTTTGGCTCCCACCACAACCACCGTCACGCGCCACTACCGCCACTGCCAACATCACCGCCACCACCACAGCCTCACCCCGTCCTTTCTTCTCGGTAAAAACTCACTCACGCGCCCTCTATCTTTATTTTAATAACTTTTTATAAAACCCTAATTCTATATTTTTGTTTAATCCGATTTTAATCAAGTTTTTATTAATAAAAATGGTTTAAGAAGCTTGTTACAAACTCGTGTGGAAAACCCTCCCCTTCCCCTTTCTCGGCTGACTCGGTCAAACTCACCGAGTCAACTCAGTTGACTCGGTGAGGGTTTGATAGTTTTGATGTTATTATTAATCTTGTGTTATTCATTTTGTTGTGGTGATGTTTTGTTTGAAGCTGAAGTTGATTTAATCCGTTTGGTTGGTTGATGTCTCGACAGCCGTGGCTGTTGGGACTAGTTGATGAGATTATGTTGTTTACATTTGGGCTTGGGTTTAATCTGAGTCCGTTTGGGTTGTTACTGGTTCGGCAGTCGACATATAGTCGAGCCGTGACTCACGGCGAGTCACGGCAAGTCGAGAAAAGTGTTAGTATAAGATTAGAGTTAAGGATTTATTTAAAATTGGCGAGGTCGTGTTTGATAAAATGGTTGTGTTGCGGATTTGCATTATTAATGTCGAGTGGAGTAGTATTTGTGAAATTGTTTGGAAAACTTTTTGAGATAAAACTTGATGTGTGGATTAGTGTTAACATTAAAGTTAGAATGGACGAGTTGTGTTAATGATTTGAAATTGTATTTGTGGATTGTTGCGTCGGTTTGGATTTTTTTGAAAAGAGTTAGCGTAGGATTTATTTTTAGGATAAAGTTAATATGGATATTGATTGTGTTGTGTTGAATATATTGCGGCCGAGAGTCTCAACGACTCAGATTGGGTCGAGCCGTGACTCGTGGCGAGTCACGGCTAAGTTTTATAACTTGTTGTGTTATTGTTTATTTATTTCTTTATATCGAGTCGTATAATATTATTTTGTCGTCGTTTATTTTCGTTGAGTCGCGTTAAATTTATTTATGTTAGACGTTTATTATTTATTCGTTCGTTATCGATATGAGATGTTTCGGATATTTATAAGCATTGTGGGATAATATTGCAAAACGCATGAGATACTTGATATTTATTGATTCGATTTGTAAATTATTGTAATATTGTAATGTTGTGGACAAGAATTGGACGTATTGGATTTACGGTATTGGTTATTTGGACTATTATGGACCCTTTGGTACATGAGACGGAAGGGTACGTTAGACTCATAAGAGCTTAACCTACCTGGACCCGAACAATACAAAATGGTCGATAAAACTAAACAACTAATATTCACGCGAATGATATGTCCAATTATATATTTAAACTTGTAAAACTTGTTAACAATTGGAATATTCAAATAAGTCGTATGACTTGGAAATGTTTTATAAACGGGCAATTCATGTCGAAATTTCGTGAAATGTTTTATAAAACTTAAACTATTTATGATTTATTAAATATTCCAAAACCTTTTCAAAACTCTTATGTTTTAACGATCATAACATCTATTTTGGGAAAAACGGGGAAAAGCCGAAACTATCTATCGAGGTCGTTTGTTTGGTTATTTATTCTCTTCTGAATTAATTCTTTCTTTCATATTCCTTCTTTTCTCTTCCCTCGTCCTTCTTGAGTGTTCGTTCGTTTCCGCCGACTTGTCATCTTTTTACCCTTTTCTAGACTTCCACACGAGACTTAAACGTATTTTCTTTCAAACGCCATTGAAACTAAAAAAAAAAAAAAAAACCTTTTATACGAGTATTATTTATTAAATCATTTTGGATATTATATCTGAGTTATGTCATTAATTGATTAGGTTGTGCTGAGGTTCATTTGCTGTGCCGTACCATCTGATTGTTATCTCGTTTTCTCTGTGACTAAGGTGTGATTCATAGCCCCACTTGTGCACTTTTAATTATTTTTAAATCCATGGGGGAGATACATGCTACTTACTATTTTTCTGAGCACAATGGTTTATTGTATGCTATTCCTGATTGACGCTATATATGCTAAGTACCTTCCTTGCCAAAAGCAAGACCCTCGATCATGAACCATTAATCACCTGCGGGTGAGCGCGATTATAGTTTATAGGCCTATAGGATTGACCGTCCCATCCCTGTTGACCAGTTAGGCAACACGGGTGTACTGTATATCGAATACCTAGGTATTTGGCAAGATACCTACTGGAGGGCAAATGTTATGATTATGAAATTCCGCGGTTATTGTCGACTTATGCCAGAGTTACTGGTACCTCGGTTAACGCATTGTGTGTCATGAGCTTAGCGAAACAAACGAAAGATATCCTGATTGAATATGTGAAGCTTCCAGATTAAAATTCTTGTGCTCAAACTATTATTTTACTAAACCTATGAATTGCACTCAACCTTTGTGTTGACTTTTTAGCATGTTATCTCAGGTATTTGATTTATGAAGTGTGCACGATGAAAAGGGCTGGAGGTTCAGGATGGCTATCTGTGGGTTGTGTTTTGTTATTTCTATCTAAATTTTCCGCTGCAAACTACTTTATTTTTCCGCTGCAAACTATTTTATTATCCGCTGCTTAATGTGTTAAGAGTCTTTTGAACTCTAATGGTTGAACTTTGTATTTGAATGTGGTATTTTATTAAAACGTCTCGTTATGAGATCGTTTATCTATGATTTTGACTCACTACCCCTCGAGTAATACCCCTAACTATGTTCCGCTGCCATATTCCGAGTTGGGGGTGTTACATCATTCACAAAAAACACAGGAAAAAAGGCGATCCAAAAACAAAGCTGCTACAATATTTCTGAAATCGGTATGTTTTTCTTTTTAATTTTTATAATCGTTTTAAACACGATTTATGTTTTTTCTCTTATTTGATTTTCCAGGACTTCATCATCTGTATCCGTTATGAAGAAATCATCCATCATGATTATTTTGTAAAGGTATTTAAATCATTTAACTACTCATTGTTATTTATTTGTTACATTGATTAATGATTATCTGTCTCTGGAAGTGGTTAACAATTGATTATTATGAAGCCAAGAATAAGGATTGGATCATTGGATGGTTAATGTTGGGGGCAATAGCCAATAGGTATGTAATTTTACATTTGTATGGATAAGCAGTTTTCAGTTTTTACCTACTTCTAGAAGCTAATTGCTTGATATCTAGAGTGTATTTGATATAATGTAATCTTTGGTTATCATATTGTACACAGTGTAGTTGACATTTTAATTAACAATGTTCTGAATAGGAGATAAAAGTGGAATGGGGCAAGGGTTTGGCTAAAAAGTTAGAAGCAGAGCCAAGAATAGGAAGAACTAGAACTTGAGAAGGCCAAGTCTTTTGCAACGACAAGGTAATTACGGCCTTTTAATATGTTTTTTAATTTTAGTACATGTAGAATATCTGAAAAACCATATATAACCATATAACCATAAGAACCCAATGGACTAAAAAAATGGAAGATTCACATTTTCCTGTTACATGTGGATGTAGAGATGATCCTGATCTTAAACGTATGTCCAAGGACAGAGTGAGATAGGTTAACCATGTACCATATTTTGTAAAGGTAATCGCTTCAACATAAGAGCTTGATTATTTAGTATGAGATTGATTTTGAAAGATATCATTTATGCATTGTAACCAATTTGCAAAAGGTATATGTGCCGTTTCTTGACTTTCATAATGGCGTTGGATTGAATGGCTTCTAAATCTTTTATCTTTTCTTATAGGATATTTGGTGGATCAAGATCATAATATCGCCATGTCGGTATGTCACAAGCACTAAGGAAAACATAATTTGTTGGCATTTGGTATTTGTCTTAATCAGGCCTGATCAAATTTTCTGATAATTATATTATATAAATTTAATGAACTCATTACGCTTTTGTTGTTTCTTATAGTGAAACTGATTGGGATACTTTAAGATGTAGCTGTGTTTGTGAATAAAGGAGAGAATGAGGTGTCGTTCGAGTTTGAAATGGATGAAGGTGAGAAGGTGGGTCCCCTCTTGGTGTTAATCTGATTTGTCAAAGTTACTTAAAATACATAAGCCTGCTGAACTAAGAAATTTAGGAAGGCTACTGAATTTGAAAATGATATTTAGCTTTGCCCATATAGATTTTGGTGATTTTTGGATGGTTTTTAATTTTGCCTAAATAGATTTTAGTGATTATGGAATGCTGAATATAGTTTATTTAAGATTGGCTCATTCGTGTGGTCTGTTTATAAAATTTTGACGAATATATATGGTTAAATGGACAAGCAAAGAACATGCTTAGCTATCAGTAGATTGGTAATCATGATGCTGAATCTTTGGAAGTTTTTTAGTTTTACCCATATAGATTGAAGTCTTTTTAGTAAGTCTAGGCTGCTGAATTTACTTGATTTGTAACTAAGTCAACCCAACCCGACCCATTATCAATAGGATGAATTCACGTGTCTGCCCTTTACGATGAGTTTAATAGATGTCTCGAGTTATACGATAACACGTTATGATGATATAGGGTTTATCATTGTATAATTGTGTTAGCTTTAGTGGTGCTATTTACAAATAAATGGGTCAACTCGGTAGTTGGAAGACCCTTATCGAGGTGTTGTTAATAGCTTTAAGCTTCAAAACATTGATGACCAGGTTAGAGATTAAACTAAGCAATGAGATATAAACATTTTAATGTAAACAATGAGTGAGAAGCATGAATTTAAGATGTTAGTTATAAATTATTAGCATTTTAAAATAAGCATTTTAGCATTTAAAATAAGCATTTAAAAAGAAACCTGATAAAAAGGGAAAATCTGAAGAGCGAGTTGAATCAGCCGTGAGATGTCTTCCCCATTATGACCCCGCCAGCAACCACTGTTCAGACTCAACTCCATTTCGCTACTGGAAGATTCGTGATTTTGCTTATTCTTACAGGCAGAAGCTTACAACCCCATCAATGGTAGGTTTCCTACGAGTCACCCGTTGTTTTTATCCATTTTTATCATGTGTATAAAAATAATGTATGTCCATATTCATTTGATAGGTTGCAGAACACGTCATTTGTGCAATTGAAAAGTTTGGTAATAAGAAGCCCCCAACGCCTCTACTGATTTCCTTCAATGCTGAGGATGTAAGAAAGCAAGCTGCAGCTTCCACACAACGGTTTGAGGAAGGTACTTATTTTATTATATTGAAATTGATACCTAACTCATCACCCATTTTAGTTGATTTTCGATGTGGCATAATGGGTGGCTGGGTAATGGGTCAAAACAGGTATGTTTGTAGTATGGGTCAACTCGAATCAAATTATTAGTCCTTTATAAAAGACTCATGTGTTAAAGATGGATTATGGAATGTATTATTTCAATGACAATCTATATTCTGAATGCAACATTCTTTATACACTCTGGCCTTTGGGCCACTTTCACCTGTTTAGCCTATTTGACCCGTTTTCATTTATATGTATTTCATCGTAAAATATATACCCGCTTATCTGGCACTTAACCTGTTTGAGATAAATGTAACTCAAAATGATCCATTTGTCTTTAAATTGGTCAAATTGGCACCTTTAATGATAATTTTGGGTATTGGATATTGCAGGAAAGCCGTTATCAATATTAGATGGTATATTTGTGGCAATCGAGGTTGATACAGATTGTTATTCACATCCATCTAACGGTATATAAATTTACATCCAACTTTAAACTTACATATATAAGTTCAATATTTGTATCGCGTATATGAAGTTTACAATGAACAGGTTAAGAAGGATGCAGTTTCTGTATCAAAGTTACGAAGTTGTCGGCAATATTGGTTGGAAAAGCCAATATGCATGAATTGGGCATGGGAACTACCGGAGTTAATCCAAACTATGGGTAAGGTGTATAATGGCGTCTTTTAGGTAAAAAAAACATTCAGTTACTCCTTATACAATCAGAATAATACAAAAAATTCCTCATAACAGGATTGCTAGAAATCCACATGATCTGGAAAGATATACGGGTGGATCTTCATCCGGCCCAGCAGCTATTGTAGCTTCTGGAATATGCTTAGCTGCACTGGGAACAGATGGTGGTGGTTCGGTTCGTATTCCTTCTTCTCTTTGTGGTGTGGTGGGCTTGAAAACAACATATGGACGCACTAATATTGAAGGGTTAGCTATCTATTTCATATTCATTGACTTTTGCTTCGTGGTCAATGGTCAAATGATCCTCTTAGTGGCATAACATATACTGCAGTTCATTATGTGATGGAGGTACTTTAGAAATTATTGGCCCCATCGCATCCATTGTTGAAGATATCATACTGATGTAAGTTAAATTGTATGCTTAGGTTCCATATCGCATATATGCTCAGGATTTGTTATTAACATATTAACAATTATTAGTATTGTTTTGTTATGTACAACAGCTATGCAGCAATCTTAGGATCCTCAGCTGCTGACAAAATGAGTCTTCATCCGGTATTCAAAATGCACATTTTCTCTGCAGGACTAATATGCTCACAGGAGCAATGAATGACGTTGGTGGCTTTGCAGGGCCAAAAAACTGAAGGTACGTCATAAAGCTAGGGTTGAGCAGGAGCAAAAGCAAGCGAGTTCACTACCTTAGCTTCTTCCACAACTGGTGTATCAACAGACATGAACAGGAACTATGATGTTGTGACTGGTCTTGGGGCTCTTTGACGGTACCTTAAGTCAAAGAATAAGAGTTGTGGCCTTTGACAAATTTTGACGCTCCCTAATACTGTTTCAATTTTTAGAAACTAATTGTGTATAACCAATTTTTGCGTGAATTATTAGTGGTTGCTTTGTTTCCAAGTCATTTACGAAATAGAAACATGTTGCTAATTTGTGCTCTTTTATTTAGTTGACGGATGGGGTTGTGACGATCTTTGTGGGGTTGGTTGTGGCTGGAGAGATGGCTACGGACAATGAGAAGCCGGTGATTGGGATGGAGAAGAAATCGAAGGTCATTTTCAGTAGTGTGCCGATGTGGCTATCAATACTCACGAATGCGGTTAGGCTTCTTTCCGCCTAAAATTTCTTTTAAATTCTCTTTTCCCTTCTTCTTCGCAAGTTTAACTCTTTAGCTGTCAGTTCATGCCTTATTAGAAACTAACATTGTTACGAACCTAAATGATTGTTGCAGCCACGAAGTATGTACCGAAGGTGCTTGATTTTGATGCTGGTGTTGTCCGTGAGGCCGCGAATTTGTATTCATGAGTTGTACGTTGTATACCTATGCACCTATATTATGAACAAACACAATAAGAGGTTATAGAATAAAAATGTGGTGCATAAGTGAAACTGCTCCGCATTATGCACATCAAACAATGTCAGTAGCCGACGTTAGCAGACATAAAAGAAAATCGCAAATTAAACTGTCAATTGAACTATGTAATGTACTTATTTATCAATTGTTGTATAACCAATATTTATATCAAATTTTGTTTGGGTTTCAGTTGAAGTACATCGAACACCTTGCATCATCTCATCCAAATATAACAAATGTCCATTTTATGTAACGAGACTTAATCACTATGTATATTTATATATCAGCTAATATTTTTACCAAAAATTAAAGAAACTAATTATTAGTGTTTTATCTTTTTTCATTGCAATGGAAGAAGAGAATGAGGAGGTTGAAGAGGAAGCGCCGAAAGATGAGACAAATATCCAAGTAGATGCTGCCTTAACATAGGACGCCAAAGTGGGAAAGGTTGACCATGTCCAACAAGTAAGTCTGATAAATACTGATTGGTTTCCCTAACCTTTTAACTGAATTTACATTAGGAGAGTTAAAACAGGGAATCATTCTTAGAACACTATTAGACTACATCAGTTATCAAACCATGAGAATGGTCATATACAGAAATAATCAGGACCATGTGTTAAGACATTACAGCAAAGCTTTACCAAACAGTCTTGAAACAAAGGTAGTTATTATATATATATAGTAGAACCATAACAGCGTGTGACTATCATCGTTTACCTATGCCATCTATTGGAAAAAGATTAAACCAGTAGCAAAAGGTGCCGGGAGGGTGTTCTGGTAAGCCTTAACCCATTTGTTGCCATTGATTTTTACTTGAAACTTTTGTTGAATGTTGGTGTTTACGTGTGCTTCGTGTGGACTGTAGGGGCTAACCATGGTGCGTTCCAGCTTGATGTCATGGTTGAAAATCTTTTGAGCCAACAACCTCCACAATGTAGCACCAACATCAATCACCTATAGCGAGGTAGTCGCCGTATTCTTTTTTCTGACACTTTCGCACGCCCATAATTATCTGACAACTGTATGAGAGGCTAGAATGAGGCATGCATTGCTGCAAATTTGGAGGTAAAGGCTGCAAAGGGGTTAGTAAAATAAAACGGGGCGGGAAATAGATTATTTTCAACATCTTATTAAGAAAACAGATCATCATAATAAAATCAAGCAAAACAAACGTTGGTTTTCAGTGGAAGAATAAACCAAAGCTATTGCTTTGATTCCATTAACACTTAGTTTTCGGATATGATAAAGTATTTGGAAATTTTAGTTTACCTCCAAATTTAAAGCAATATGAAGCGAAAGTCATCGTTAGGAGTAAATTGAAATACTTTTCCTTATTTAGGGAAAAGCGGAATGAGATCATAATATACAAAGTCCAATTGAGATGCATAAATCATCGTTGGGATAACTTTGAAAACCGGTTGCTAATATGTGGAAAAAGTGCATACTTGATAGTTGTTTGTACAGTTTGTATTAGTGCAAGTCTTACTGTAGTAATCACTAATTTGAATCAGAGCAATGCTTTAATAACATTTTTTTTTTCATTTCCAGATGTCGGAAATATTTTCCGTTATGATCAGGATTATGTCCATGCAACGTATCGTCACGATGCTGCTCCATGTACTCAGAGTTCCCAACAGCTCTGTAAGTGGCAAAATGGGCCAGTCAACATATAACGCTATCTCTGCTGAATACTTAAGGCCTTCTATATGTAGTTCAATAAAGTCTTGATTTTTTTGGCACAATTTTATTATAATTGGTTTAAATGTTGCAGGTTTATCATTCAGTTTGTCCTCAATGCAATGTTTTTAAAATGAGTGTAGTAGAAGAATGGATGAATTTGGGCTCGATTAACGCGTTTGGCAAGAGAATGGAGCTGAATTGGTCCTATTATTGCTTCTATTCTCCATCGTTTACAGGGTCCTGATTAGGCAGCCTTCAGAAGATGAACTTTTGTCATATTCAAAAGTTGATGTTGTGTACTCATGCGTATTATCACCTTCAGGTGATTACGTTTTCCATAAGAATAAACTCACTGCAACAAATGTGCAATTTGCACACTTATGGATGAAAGTTTTGGTTTATGCTTCTTTATGTTATATATTGACCGATGTTCATTCCATCATAAAAGTACTTTCTTTCTGATTTCAGCTTAAAAGTATTTTGCACCGCGCGTTTTATTGGAACAAACTTGGATTCGGTCTTAAACGTACCGATTACATGTACACGCCTAAATATTGTTCAATGAATACCTACTTTTTAATGATTGTTTATTAAATTCGTGTGTGTTACTTTGTGCAGGAGTTTGTGAAAGCGGTGGTGGTGTGTCAAAAGAAGCTGAATAGTACATACGAAGTACCAAATTCGTTAAAGCTTAATAAAGAAATGGAAATAAGGAGGAAGGTTATTGTCAATAGCTTCTCTGTTGCGAGAAATATATATGCATTTGGTCATAAATTTCATGAATCAAAAGAGTCTGATCTGAAACCGGGAGCCGAATTTCTTGAGGTATAAACAGCTGACAATTGCACAATGCTCTTTCGTGACATATAAAATAACTAAATGCAAGTTTTTCCCAAGTTTACTGACTAAAATTGGCACCTTAATACATACAGCGGTTAATGTTGAACATTGAGTATGTGTTATCTTATGACAGTAACATTATTTACCATATATGAATGACTGAATGTAGATTAACGACGGGATCTAAATTTTTCTAAATTGATTACGGTCGAACAGAAGAGGTTGAGTATGCAGCAACAGAAGAAGTTGAAGCAAATGGGAGCAACAGTAACGAATGCATCTTCATACATGGAAAGAATGAAGCAAAATGAAGCAAAAGAGAAACTTGCAAGGTCTATGATGGGGAAAATGACGGTAGAACAGTTATCTGATCTCGCTTTCTTTTATCGTAAGATGTGGACCATATGCTCCGAACTGTTGGAGATGAAGCTTCAAGATGCTGTCAGTAATATCGATCTTCCTGATTTAGATGCTTTTTGATATAATGATGTTATTTTTCATGCCTTTTTGTTTCTTAAAAAGTCCAGGGAAAAAAAAAGGCTTTTAAACCCTTTTTCAGAATTCTGGAGTACCCCGGATAAATGTTTGTAAAAAGGTTACTCTTTGTCTCTGGTCAAATATAATTAGTTTGAGTTTAGTATAAGTTAGCTGAATCTATTATTACATGGTAGTTTTGATATGACATTTTACCTAATACTTATATAGAACAAGTCTTAAGTTAACAATATGACGTACCTCATGACAGAACTTTTATAATACATATGGCCTAATCAATACTTTGTTTTGGATAATGTGACGAAGAGAACATTTGTAAGAACCGCGTTTGAATGTGATATTAAAGTTCTACAAAAAAAGTTTAGTAAACACAGAACGTGTTTAAATGTGACATTTAAGTTCTAACATAGAATGTAGCAACACCCCCGCCGTAACGCGTTTTTGCAGGTTAGGATCCACATCAGCAATTTTCAATAGCACAATGTCCAAACATGGAGACTTCTTATGTCGAGTCGATGGAGCTATCATGATAACATGTAACACATCTATACTTAAGTAGTATTGTAGTAATTTGGAACGTGAAATATAGTTAGAATGTTTGCTCGCTTAATGAATGCTTCATCTATAACTCTTTAGACACCAAGCCATCTTCTTTACAATATAACGTGGTTTAAGTTAATTACTAATGCCGAAGGGTATGGAAAAGCTGGCATCAAACACTTAAAGAGGTTGGAAGAAAACCTTCATCATCTATCAGCAGAGATAATTACATGTCTCTTTATCATCTGACCTTATAGCAGCTATTCATAAAACCTTCAGGAAACATATGTATTGTTGATTATACTGCTTCAGTTATAATAAAGGTGTGCCCAAGTGTAACTGGTAATTCTTTATGCTATGACAAGCGGAAGACATAAGCAGTTGTCTTGAACTTGGTACCTTGGATTTGCTTCAGCACATGAATACTGCACACCCATGCTTTGGTCCATTTTGACTGTTCCACCAGTATATGATGCACTTCAATCACCTTTGGAAGTTGATGAGCGTAATTCCTCTAGACATCAGAATAACTTCTACTTAGATTGTGGAGATGATTGTCAGCTTTACATTCATGACAAAAACTCTAGCCTAGGTGAGCAATTTTGGACATTGTATAATGCGTTCTCTCATAAAACAAATATATAAAGGAAAATATATTAACAAAGAAAAGCCCAAGTATAAACTAATTGGTAAATAGTGGATAAATAAACTGATAAATAAACTGCCAAACAGGTATTAGAAACTTTAATTTTTTTTAAACAATGGATAATATGTAGGGATACCATCTATCACATCTACGAACACAAAATATCAACATATGTAAAAGTACTCAAATGCTATTGTAAATATAACTTAAAACAAACTCAATATTGTATACAACGACAAAAATAATCTCAACATTCTTTAATTCAAATATCAATAAAATAATACCTACTTACATGACTTTATATGTTAATTATAACTATACAATATAGCTGATATCCGTACATGAATAAATAAGGTTATAACTATACAAGATAACTGGTATCCTTAAATGATTAAATTAAAATGTAAATTACAAGTCATGCCCGCCCATCGGGCGGGCTTTGAAACTAGTGTATGTATATATATATATATATATATATATATATATATATATATATATATATATATATATCTACATATAATATATAACAATATGCGTATGATGTCATCAAATGCCATAATGCCCAGTAAGCGCCCTTAAATGCCCAGTAATCAGGCATTAATGCCCAGTAAGCAGCCATTAATGCCCAGTAAGCAGGCATTAATTCCAACTCATCATGCCACGTGGCAAAATTCTTCATGAAACTTTTTTTTTTTTTTTTTTTTTTTTTTTTTTTTTTTTTTTTTTAAACCGAAATTGCCACCTAAGCAACTATTTTTTTAAAAATTCGGACATTATTTTAAAATTTTGCCATTTGCAAGATTCGAACTTAAGGTGTTGGTAACATCAACAAAGTTGATTACCACTAGACCAACACATTTTTTTGATTATATCTTGCAAGCCCAAATCTATAAACCTATGCAAACAATACAAGTTGGGTAACCCTAATCAAAACATATATTCAAAACATATACGTAATTATCAATATACAGTCCATTATTATACGAAATTTTTTTTTCTCAAAACCCTAATATCACTCATTCGTACGATATTCTTTTTTCTTCTCTGATTTCATGTGATTTCATGTGCAGGTTGTTATCCAGGCGCCTGATGTGGAAGCAAGTTATCAAATCTTTGGTTATAGAGGTAAGTTACATTCATACGGAGTATTTATTTTATATGCTTTGCAGGTTATTCATAATAACTTTTGCTCAAAACCCTAATAAAAATTCATCAACAAACCAGGCTGAGGTATATACGATGTCTTCTTTGTTTTGGTTTTGTTTTTTACGTTCATTCATAATATACTTTTTCTCTAAATAAACCCTAAACTTTATCTTTTGCTCAGCCTTTTTTCCCCTCAATTCTCTCACGCTGATCTTCTTTTTGTTTGTGCAGGTTTGAAAAGCTAAGTTTTCACATCAGGTTTTATTTATTTATTTTATTTTACTCCCGTGTTTGTAGTTTGTCCCAAAACACACATAACCTTCCTCTCTCTAACCTAAAACACAAATAAGTGCCGGTCTCTTTATGAAGGACCACCGACTGCCGCCACCATAACCTGATCGCCCCGCCGACTGCCGAATTCGCCACCATCTCTCGGTGGTTAGGTGGTTTCAGGTAGTTCCGGTTGGTGGTTTTGGTTATTGGTAGGTTTTGGTTGTATCTCAAACAGAATGACAATAGAAGGCCGGGAATTAAATTTATCTTGCATAAGGTTTGTGGTTTTTTGGTCTTACTTTTACATCTTTTGAAATATAGATCTATTGTTTGTAATAGTGGGATATGAGATTTATTGTTTATGCCGATGATGTTTGCATAACCATATTTTGGTTAATATTTAACCATGTTTTTGTTAAATATTTAACCATGAAGGGTTGCAGACCCATGTGAGGGGAATGGTGGAGGCTCTGCTGAGCTGGCAAGGTAGCCACAAGAATCATTTTAAAGCAAAGGTTAGCAAATCACTTCGGCTTCATTAATCATATATTGGTTTTATGGTATTATACCTAACCAAATCGAAGCTGTTCGGTTTCGCTCCGGTTTCAATTTTGTCACCCGTAAATAAATTTGGTTGTTTAAAATATAAGTGATCATTAGGGAGGATAGAGGATCAACAACAATCTCTTAAAACTCAGTGAAAGTCTTACATTGTTCAAATTATAACCACATCATCGAGGTAGGCAAGTGAAAAACAGTCCAAACTTATTTTTAAATTACAAAGATATAAGAATCTAGGTTTGCATCTTCTAAGTTTGTATAAAGTTGATAAAAAAAATAGCGGATGGGAACAGTTTTATTCTCTAAACCAGCGTTTGCTAAAGCGTTGTTGGAAAAACCCTCAGATGATCGTATGTTATTCTTATAGTCCTGACAATAACGTTATAAGTTTATTCCTTTTAAAATTTGTGGTAAGAAGCATTTCAAGTAACTAAACATTTGTTTTAGAAACAGTTCTTAGTGACCTTATTAGCTTATCATTACCGATTACTACGTGTCACAAAATAGAGCAGTTGGAATGTAAGTAGTAGATGACAATGCAGGAACCATTTCCACTTGCTGCTGTTTGTAAAATTCCTTAAATTGATGGATCAATATACTGCAAGTGTTTAAATTATATAGTTAGCATGTTGATATTCAGAATATATTAACATTGGACTTTTTGCAGCTAGCAGTAAAGACTATACGGTTGAGAAGGTGGCTGCTACTAAGGACTACTCTATGTAGAAAGCTAATGAATGGAAAGATGCGCCTGCGCTGACTATTGGACACTTAAAAGGTGCTGCTGCTGCTACCGCATGAAAACCTATGGATTTGCTTACCGGGGAGCAGGAAGTAGCTAGGGAGAGGTTGTCCAAAAATAGAAAAGTTACAAAGGTTAGTCGAATGTGATCATATAACCTTTTTTCTTTTGTTTTCGTATAAAATACATATACTTAGTAGTTCGTTAATAATGTATATATGAATGTATATGAATAAAGCCTTCTTAATAAATATGAATGTTTAATCTGGTTTAAATGATCCTGTAGCCATATTAGGTTTTTCAGTAGTTGAACAAACCTGGGATTATAGTCAATATTGTTGGTATGGTTTAATACAATTATTGGCAAATATCATGTATGTTTGTTGATTGGTTGATGTGTTACGCATACGTGACATGAATTCAATATCATAAAAAGTATGTTCTTCAATTGGGAAAAAAAGTTAGTACATATTATAAATGGTCGATTTCCTGTACATGACGCTCAAAGTGCCATGGTTAGTTATCTTTTGTTCTTCTTTATTCTTAGTAGTTAGTAATGTACCTGATATTCTATCATGAACGGATCAGCTTTTTGTATGTGATGTAAATCATTAAATGTATGCTTAGTCTGCCTTTGCCATTCAATTTTGTAGGTAATGTAACAGAATTCGAGACAAGGAAGTGCATTAAAGGAGAAAAAAATTGGAAATCCAGCTCGAAGAATAGAATCAATCATACATCAGCAAAGGTTGGAAACTGCGTGGTCACAAACTGTACAAAAAGGGACTGACGGATCATTAAATCGATTAAAAGCCGAGAGGAATCAAGTCTTGACTGAATATACCAGTTCTCAAATGCCTTCAATCAGTCCGTTATAGCAGCAAGGGAAGATGAGATGACCTATGCATTCAATCTTTTGAAGATCAGTAAGTAGTCACATTTTTTTCCTTTTAAACATAAGGGCCTGCAAGTGTGAAATGTCGTACAATCCGGATGATCTAATGGTGCAGTGTGAAGAATGCAAGGACTGGTATAGATATATTATTGAAATTATATCTTATTTATTACTTAGAAATTTTACTGATGATTTCTTTATTTTCAACCCAAATACATTCCCAAATGGCTGTTTATGTTTAAATTTTCAATTATGTAGGTGCTCAAGGGATCTACAATACCTTTTGCATGTGATTTATTCAAATCTTTTGCATGGGTGACTGGATTTCCAATTCGAAGGTGAATATTTCTGTTTGCATAATTAGAATCGTACCATCAGTATTGTGACATGTTTTGTTCATAATTGCAGTAGTGTTGATGTATACACGCCTCTTGCTGGAGCAACTGGAACACTCAACGGTCCACTCCCACCTTTGAGCAAATGAGGTAGGCTATCGGGTGATGGGTCAAAGCAGGATTTATTCGAATGTTACTACAATATATGGCTAACGACAAAGTGAAAAGAGAGATATTTTGCTGCAGTTTCAAGGTTTTTACAGCAGCGTTCTAACATGCTGAGGAAAATGAGTGAAGAGAATCACAAGCCGAAGCAGAGATCGACACTTAAACATCAATGCTGATTCATGTGAGAGGGAAATAAATTTAGGGTACAAAAGTGTATGTTACTGCTACATGTCTGATTATTTGTTTGATGAAAGGCTATGTGCCCAGTGGTGTTACCTGATTATTAATTTTTGTTACATTCTTATACCAACTTTCAAGTTACAAATCTTTTACTTTGACTTTTAAAGGTCTCTTGACCATAAAATGTAACTGTCTTTAGGTTAAGCTACACACATTCGAAATCTATAAAATTACGGAGTTTCTGGATGCAAAAGACTAAAAGGTATGTGTGCATTTTATAGATTACTTTTGTTGTCGGTTGGCAGTGAAGAAAAATAGTCAAATCAGAGACCTGTTACATAATTGATTTAAGGTCAGATACGTTTTAAAGGAAAATACTTAGCCACTTAATTATTCTGCTCTTTCTTCTATTGGGAGTAGGTGATAACATGAGCTTTTGAATTCATATGCCGACTTTGAAGTGTAAGGTATGTATGGTACAGTAGAAACATTTGGTGAAATTTATTTTTAGTGATTCTTATGTCTGATGGTAGTATGTTTTTTTCTTTCTTTTCTGAAAATAATGAAGATTGATGCATTTGCTGTTTGGAATGCTTGGGGGCTTGCTTTGATTCTGATGGAGCATTTTGCTCAAGCTCGTGTAAAACTCAAGTATGTTAAGCTTATATTTTGCCCGGTTCCATGAATCGTAAACTCAGAAATATATCCCAAATCATATAGAGGTATTTGTCTAGGAATGTCACCTACTGTGAACTGGATATCAAATATACTTGTCTGTCAATTTTTTGTAGGCTACATCTGAAGCATAAGCACAGTGTGCTGCCCTTTGCAAAGCTGATAAGGCATGTATTTTTGTTTTGCTGTTTCATGTTTGTATTCCCTGTAAGTTTTACGTTAGTCAAACAAAGTGGTAAATTTTGTGTCTTTGGTAACATATACATATCTAGAGATTGGTTTTTAAAAAAGGATGGTTCAGGTGGTTTGCTAAAAGGTTCTTTCACCCAGATGTCGTCTCAGAGTATGCTTACATTTTCTTATGGGATGAAGATCTCGGAGTCACATCGGGTTGATGGTTCAAAACTGAGAAATTGCTGATGTCACAATGGGTGTTTGTTATGATCCCACCATCGAGAATACTCAAAATATTTAAAGGCCAGATGTATGGTTTGAGTAAATCTAGAGCCAGAAAAGAAGATACGTGTAATTGAGTCCAAACCCATACACATCAACCACAAATGTTTTCATACCATATTTTTATGAAGATACAAATATGGGATTCATGTATCTTCATGTATCAATTTTTACTATTATTGGTGTCTGTTTGACATTTTTTCACTACGTGTAATTAAGTTTTTTAGCAGCTATCATGGTGATTGGGTCTCATGTATAAGGGGGTGTTTGGATGTGCGTTTGTTGTTTAGAGTTGTAACAATGGGATAGTCGGATAACTAAGCCACCAAATGTTTGAAAATATCTTTTGGTTTCAGGATTGGAAAATTAAAATGAAATTGGACCAATCTTTTATATGAAAATATGAATTTTAGAAACTACTTCCTGTGTAGCTCTTCAAATGCCACTATTGAAAGTAAGGAACTTAAGGTGCGTAACAAAGTGGTCGAGTTGGGTGGTTAAGTAATGGGTCGAAATGGGGTGGACTCGGGTTGGGTGTTAGGTGACATATCTACAATATATTCGGAAGTAATTATGTGTACTTCTTTCGGTTATGTGTTTATATAAGGATGCATTTGAAGTCTTAAACCCCAATTAGGACCCGACCATTAGGAAAAGTAACACAGTGAGTGAGCAGGGTTAGCATTTAAACTATATAAAAATGGCATGTAGGTAAAACTTCATATGGATGGTGACTCCATATGGGTGAGTAGGTGACTATACGAGTATGGAAGAAGATCACAAGGTAGCTGAGACCTTGCCATGGCCCAATGAAGGATTTAGTTTTCGTTTAAAATTTGATTAGTTATGTAAGTTGGTGATTAAATTTTATGATAGTTGGATTTCTTATTTTAGCTTCTGATTTCTGTATGACTTAAACGCGGTACATCGTCTACTACAAGTTTTATTGTATATGTGTGGTATCTTTTCCACCATTATTTTCTGATCATGTGAGCTGTTATAAGTTCATATTCGTCAGAATTTTTAGGTGAGGTATACTCTTTTGTTATGAAGTTGCAGTATGACATATTTTTGTTTATAATTGTTGCTTTTGTCATGAAATGTAGGCGGCTAGGTGGCAAAGGCCATAAAGCTTAGAACTTTATGCAGTTGTTCATGGGGATTGCAAGTCAACCTAAACATGCAGAACTCTTGCAAAGCCTTTTGGGATATGGAATTGCTGCTTCTCTTGATGATATTGCTGATAAGGAGCCTTCTACACGACTGCGAGATCGATTGATTCTTGAGGAACGGTATAGTATGGCTGTGTATACTTGCAAGAAGTGTAAGGTATGTATGGTACAGTAGAAACATTTAGTGAAATTTATTTTTAGTGTTTCTTATGTCTGATGGTAGTATGCTTTTTTTCTTTCTTTTCTGAAAATAATGAAGATTGATGCATTTGCTGTTTGGAATGCTTGGGGGCTTGCTTTGATTCTGATGGAGCATTTTGCTCAAGCTCGTGTAAAATTCAAGTATGTTAAGCTTATATTTTGCCCGGTTCCATGGATCGTAAACTCAAAAATATATCCCAAATCATATAGAGGTATTTGTCTAGGAATGTCACCTACTGTGAACTGGATATCAAATATACTTGTATGTCAATTTTTTGTAGGCTACATCTGAAGCGTAGGCACAGTGTGCTGCCCTTTGCAAAGCTGATAAGGCATGTATTTTTGTTTTGCTGTTTCATGTTTGTATTTCCTGTAAGTTTTACGTAGTCTACTAATATAATATATATATAGGATCGAGTCTTAAGCACATATTCTGTTTGAAAATCTTAATGATAAGATAGTCAAAGGATATGTCTTAGTTATGATTTGGGAGATACAAATTGTTTTTAGAGTCGTATTATCAATGGAAATATGAAATTGTGTATTTTGGTGATTGTAGGACATAGCCATTACAGCATCCTGGCCAACGAAGCTATTGCAATTGGTTCCGTCGCCGTACTTTCCAGCTTCGATACTCGGCTCATTGTTTTGTTTGGTTATATTTATATGTTCATCCATCTTTACCACTTGAGTATGAGGCCGGGTCAATATGATTTAGGTTAGTCGGGTTAAGTAATATATCAAAAGGGTTCCAGACAAAACGGGTAAATCCAGAATTATTTTCAATCAGGTTTATTATTTTGTTGACACGTTGTTTCTTGAACTCTTTTGCGTTTTCACTTGCATTTCTTTATTTATTTGTTATAGAAATCTACTACTAGAAAGACCAAAGGAATTAAAAAGACTTTCCTGTTGCACTACAGCCAGAAAACCTCTAAAGGAAAAGTGGATTTCATGATTTACCGGGTCATGGAAATCTACCAGAAATGGCGACACCAGAGAATCCAACACAAATCCCGCAACACCACCAAATGAAGCACAATGTATGCTAGAACATAACCAGGCCACTAAAACAACCTTGCTTGGTAAAAGAAATTGTGACACACTTGACAACATACAAGCATCAGGAAACAACGGAAGACAGTTAAAAAGGCGCTGTTTCAGGATGAGAAAGGTAATAACAGATACTCATCTTTCCTGTACTAAAAGTAAATATAACACGCACACCATCATCGAAGAGTTCCCTATACTCGATGACATCCATCCTTTCTATGGTGATCTTCTTCATGTTCTCTACAAGAAAGTCCATTACAAGCTTGCTCTTGGTCAAATCAATACCGCCAGGGATCTCATTGGTAAAATTGCTAAAGATTACGTGAAGTTGTTGAAGTATGGTGACTCACTCTATAGGTGCAAGGCTTTGAAGGTTGCTGCTCTTGGTCGTATGTGTACCGTCACAGAAAAAAATTGTTCCCACTTTGGAGAACCTTGAACAAATCAGACAACATATGGCGAGGCTTCCTTCAATCGATCTTAACACCAAGACCGTATTGATATGTGAGTATCCTAACGTTGGTAAGTTCATTTATGAACAAAATTACTCAAGCAGTTATTGATGTCCAGCTGTATGCTTTTACTACACAGTCTTTATTTGTTGGGCATAAAGATTATGAGTACTTGAGGTATCAAGTGATTGATACTCCTGGGATTTTGGATAGGCCTTTTGAAGATCGTAATATTATCGAAATGTGTAGTATTACAGCATCGGCACATCTGGCACTGAGACATTGACAGAGAAACTTAGCCAGGAAAATGTGTGTGAAGAAGATGTAATGGGAGAGTTAAATGAAACACTTGAAAACATCATAGAAAAACTAAGTCAAAATCTTGTAGAGATGCCAAGTGAAGCAGTTGAACAAGGAAAAGTTGATAATATGCATAATAATATTGATGGTCTTATGTATGGCAACATTTCTGATGCAAGTATAAGTGGTAAGGAAGGTGCCCTAAAGATATGGATTTCTGATGAGATGGATGAACAAGACAATGAAGTTGATTGTAAAGAGAATCCATACCATTGTGGTGATGAAGTTGTTACTAAAGAAGGGTGAATGGTGAAGAGATGGATGAGGCATCTATTGAAGATGATCGTGAATACTGAGAAGGCAAAAAAAATCTTTAATTTAAAAAATAGTGATGATGTATTACTTGATGTTTGAGTTGTGGTATGTAACATGCTTTGTGTCTAAAAATAAGTCTTTAAAGTTAATATAAGACCAATCAATTTGTCAATAAGAGGAACCAAAGTTACTTTAATCTTTACGATGTGGAACCAAGTTTCATCTCGCTGGTAAATCTTTAAGCTATTTAAGTTAGCAAAAGGACAAGGTTGATATATGTGAGATCAATTCCACGCAAGAAGAAAGACACTACAGAAAATATTACAAAAGGAAATTATCATGATTTCAAAAATGTATGCAACGTATCTTTGTGGGGTGCTACTTAGCTAGAAAAATTTGTAAATGCAATTTATAAAGATTAAAGGCTAAAACCAACAGTCGTTGGAAATAATCACCAACCTGGACATAAACATTATTGTCTACTTTAATCTTGAAACATTAAGTTTTTGTTTTAGACTTTTTATAGAGGTTTATTGAACTTTATTTTGTGCATTTTGATCATGTTCAATTTAAATCGACCAAGCATATCCTATGTTTCACTAGCACTTGCTCCATTTACACATGGTTGTTTCAACTCGCTTAATTTAAATTGTGCTAATTTTATATTTACTTCCACTTCCACATGTTTCTCATGGCTAACTTTATGTCGCGGTTTCTAGAGTGAAGATCAGGAAGGGATTTAAAATTCTTTGTTGTAAATCTATCAAGGTAGTATGTTAATTAATGATTCATAATAATTTCCTTTTAAATTATTTACTGATAACTAATATCTTCGTAGACATATATCTTGCTATTCGAAAAGTATAACACTGAAAGAATAATCACAAGTCATGGCTGCCCATTGGGCGGGTTTATACATACATCAAACTATTCAATAATAATACACTCAAACAATAATCACAATACATATAATCACACGATCCACAATAACTTCCTTACACATTATTTACCAACAAAAACAACCTCCGTATACATATATCTCATTATTCTAAAATAATACACTAAAAGAATAATTACAAAACATGCCCGCCGCTTGGGCGGGATTCGACCACTAGGATGGACACACATGTAGTGAGCACAAGCGGTTTAATCAAGTTATCCATGGTGCCTAACTTATAATATATTTTATTATGTTGTCTAACTGAAGTTATAAATGTTGCAGTAACGGGTCAAAGAATGGAGGTGTCAATCATACATCGTGTCTCTTATATGATTTAGAAAATGCAACATTCATGTAAATAAGTTTGTAAACACCAAGGTTGTCAAGCTTCACATTTTCTCTGATATTCGATAAACGTATATTTTTTATCGTTCTTAATCCATTCAATATATAATTTAGTATGTTTATATCTCTTTTTGTTAACTTACTTTTTTCAACGATAATCAGCGGGCTTCGAAAAGTAAGTGAGAGAGATTCTACCATAAAAAATAATTCCCGTTAACTAAAACCATCAAAAGAATAATTATAAGTCATGCCCGCCCATTGGGCGGGCTTTGAAGTCTAGTATATATATATATATATATATATAATATATATATATATATATATATATATATATATATACATATACATATATATATTTTATTAATATTAATTATTACACTTAAAACCTTGTACTCTTGATATTTTATAAAAGCCTATACCGAAACCTAACATCTTACGCGGTAATTCTTCATTTTACGACAACTTGAATAATTATCATTTTCAAAACAAAGTTTTCAAAAATAGAATTTCACACTCATTATTAATATAACCCATAAAACCGAACACCACTTAATTTACCAACGCTCACAAACTTGAACACAACTCATTTCGCAAAACCCCGAACACAAAACCATACAAGTCATTTCCACGTCACCAAAGTGAATAAAATGAACTTATTCAAAACAACACTACTCAAGACACACCAATAGAGTCACACAAAGGGATTTAGTGCCAAAGCACACGTATATCACACATATGCCACACAAAACACTTAAGTCACACCAAGCAAAAGTTAAATAGATCGAAACTAATAGTTAGACTAACCTGCTAAAATCACGGTTGTTACACATACACAGGCCCATATGGGGGCTGTGTTAAGGTGGCCAATTTGGGCTGTCGTGTGGGCTATAAACCTTAGTCCTATTTGGGCCCTGTCATTGGGCTTTTTGGCCTGGTACTACTAATACACAAACACAACACACATTCCTAATACTTCAAGTTGTCACAGACTTATGTTCTTCTTGGGATTCCTCTTTGGCCACAAATGGTTACTAGCAAAGGTCTTATGGTTCATCTCTTCGGCTATGATTCGAGTACTACTCGCTTTGAGCCTTGAGGGTCTAAGTGGTAACAAGGTTTTTGGGTTCTTGATTAAATCTATGCGTCGACAAGAGGATTGGTCTTTCTCATATGAGTCAAATTATCGCTAATGAACTCGAACTAAAACTTCCCTTATACAAGGTAGTCTTCTAGTCTACCCTCACCACCAGTGTACCTAGTCTTGGTTGTCAGGGGTTCGGCTGTGGTTAGTCACAGTGTGCTATCGACTTCAACGTAGCAACAACACAATAGTCTTCCTACACTAGCCTTTCTATACTAATTTACCATCCACTACCACATTGTTTCCAGGTTCAAGGCATGAACCTGGGGTTCTTGGTGACTTCGAACAGAACACAACCATGAGTACTACTAGCCTAAATCTGTCAAATTATCCCCTATGCCACACTAACGATAACAACAACAACAAGTTTTTCTCCACATCCACTATTGTTTCTGGGTATCAAATCGGCAGAAAAGAAATGCTAACATCAATACTAAACTTTCATTTGACCTAGTAATTCCTTATCATAATTGGTTCTAAAAAATAATAACTAGAACTAATTGAACTGAATCAATATCGAATCTTACAAGGATTTTTGATGGATGAACGCTTGGGTGATCTTCAATCTGATAACCACTGCTCCACACCGATCAATCCCTAACCTCTAAATCGAATCACAACCTCCACTCTTATCCTTCCCTTGAGACTTCTCAGATTCTTGTGGTATTTTCGTGTGAGTTGTGATCCGGTAACTCTTGGAGGCGTGGCTTAAATGGTGGGTTTTGGAGAGTAGCTCCATGGGAGCTTCCGGATTTGGAAGCAATAAACTTTCCCTTTGCGTGCAATCTCAATCTCAATGGATTTATCTTATTTGGTCTCGTGTGGATACCTATACCCGTGAAGGTGGCAGGTTTCTAGGTCAATATGATCTGTGTTGGAGGAAAGAGTTGGGTCGAATAAAGGTTTTTGGGGATGGTGATGTTTCCACTGGTTTTTGGGGAGGATAAGGGCGAACCAAAAATAGCCTAGGGAAAGAGACAGGGTTTTGATAAATATGTGGGTGGGTATTATTCTATTATAAGCCTCTAGTGATATTTCTAGTTAAAAGGGTGGTATATTATCCTCGTGTTTCGCTAAACTGATTTAAAATCGAGTCCTTCCTGGAACCGTCATAATTATGGGAGATTGTATTTTAGAGTCGTTTTTATAATACTTAAATGTAATTTTTAAGTTTCTAAGTATTCACTATAATTCATGAGTCTCAGATTTATTTATGGTTTGCGTGTGGTGTCAGTCTGAGTGAAAGTGAGCTAACCTATTACAGCATTATCATTAAAATAATGGCCTAAAAATATACGAGTTGTTATAGTTCTTCTATCAATTGACATGAAAAATAGATGCAAAATGAAGTACAAAAATTAGTACTTTTTTTAGTAAATTACATAGATGGTCCCTGTGGTTTGCTTTGACTAAGACTCTTGGTCATTTGACTTTTTTTTGGCACAAATAGTCCCTAACTCGGAAACCCTTAACACCGAAAGTCCTTTGACCAAACGGCGTCAGTTTTGACCGTTAAAAGTTAATCATGTGCCAAGCACATGAGGGTAGGATAGTCATTTCATTTTTCTTCTCTTTATACACTAACACAAAAATAAAATACACTTATATATATATATATATATATATATATATATATATATATATATATATATATATATATATATATATATATATATATATATATATATATATATAGGGGTGTGTTCTATGCAGTACCAATATTAGATACAGTACTTTACAATACCACTTTAGAGCAATCTAGACCCTTGGATCATTTGATCAATGGTTAATAATACATGATGGCATTTATGTAATTTTTTTTAATATTCAAGGATTTTATTTAATTCAAAAGGGCATAATAGATAAAAACTATATTTTTACTTTTTATTTAATATTTTCAATAAAAAAAATGTTTTTTTTAAATCCATTAATTTTCGGAATTAAAAAAATAATTATTTGTATTTTTTTTTTTTTTTTTTTTTTTAGCAAACAAGTTTTCATAAAACATATGTGCATATGTGTTTTTCTAACAAGTTTTCAAAAAACATGTGTGCATATGTGTTTTTGTTAAGAATGTAAGTTTATATGTCTTCATTGTATACAATTTACAATTTTTTTTAACATTGAAGGATTTTTGCTCAAGAAGGTAACCGCGTATATGTTTCTAATATATATTTTTTAAACTTCAAAGTTTAAAGTCACCAATATAAACATTATACATATGACCTCTAAATTTATAGCGAATCAAAAACATAAATATCATATACAGAAATTGATATTAGATAAAAAGACAATAAAAAACAAAAGTATTATTAAATTCATAATAACATATGTGCACGTCTTCCAAAAACATATATGCACGGCTTTCGAGAACATATGTGCATGCCTTCTAAAAACATATATGCACGGCTTTCGAGAACATATGTGCATGCCTTCTAAAAACACAAGTGCATTCGTTGGTCATCTTCATCACACACCATCTTTCCTATGATTGAGTCATCCCCACTGAAACAAATATATATTAAAAAATTATTAAAAAAAAAAACAAAAAAAAAAACTAGTTATATCAAATTATGTCATGTTAAATTAATTGTAAAACTAGTTGATAAAATAAAACTTAAACAAAAACATATATGTGTCGAACTATAACTCGTGACCATGACAACCAAACGAGTCTATAATCATGACAATTATAGCATAACACAATTGCATAGTCTTTATTTATATCAAGTTATGCCAAAAAAAATATAAAAATAAATATAACAACTAGCACAACACATATGCATAGTCCTTATTCATGTAGTTTTGTCAACTAAAATTCCAAAAGTAACAACTAGATAACACATATGCACAATCTTTGCCTATTAGGTATTATGTGCCTCAACTAGATAACACATATGCACACCATTGCAGAAACAAGAGTTAAAATTTAGTAAAAATAAAAAGTATCTGTACAACTCTGGCTGATAATAAGATTCCATATTTCACTTATCAGTGAAGGTGACAAGTTCTAATTTATATCATTCACTTATGTGCGCTGTCTTTTATCTCAAACAGGTCAAGTCGGTAAATTTAGCTAGAATAGGTAACGCTGTAACGGGTTAAACACACAAAAATGTTTAAAGTGGCAAAACTCATATTTTTTATTCCCAAATAAGTTAATTTAAAGCTTTGGATCATTAATGTAAGATGTTATTTTTATTAAAAAGTGACATGTATATGTGTTTAAGAAAGTAATAATTAGACGAACAAATCTTAGCAGGTCCTTCCAACCCGACCTGTTTTAACCCTAACTCACTGGTTTCAACTCAAACCATTTGACCTGATACCCAACTAGGCTTACCCCCACCCCTTTTGTTGCAACCTCTATCAGGAGTTTAATTCTATGGTTGGTTAGTACCATGAGTTATGAAGGAAAAACCACTACCATACTGTGTACAAACGTGATCATTTAACTTAAAAAGTAGTGGTTTAAGTTCCTATTTTACAAAAGCGCACAAATTATCAAATGAGATAACGGATACTATATTATAACCTGCATTTTATTTGAATAAGAAAACGGAAGTAACATACCCAGTAACACCTCTAACGAGACCCCAATCGTATCCAACAAGTACAGATTCCTTAAAGCCAACATTGAAACCTTCTTGTGCTGAAGCTTCTTTTCCTGCTAGAAGGCCATCCCGATATCCTATCTATCAAAATTATAACATTTAGCAAAAAAGTGATAAGCCAGTGTATATGTAGGGATTTGTATATGCTCTGAGTATACCGAATGGAATTGTTTTTTTCTTCTTTGCCATTCCCTGTCTAGGTCAGACGATGGATCAAGTTCCCCATCTGAACCATTCCATGATAATTCATCTTCACACCATTCATCGTCCTTACCATCTGAAATGAAACAGCAAATCAGGAATGCTGTAATACAAGCATAAAGAAGAAAAGCTACTCGAGTCATGAACAAGAAACATAGGAAGCAAGTTTTGTATCTAAGAAAAGTTTATCTAACTTCACAATTTGATAATACAATGTTCCCACACTTATAGAGGACAGTTTGCAAACAAAACAAAACCAGTTTAGCTAAAATACAGGGCAGACCAAACAATCTTAGGTAATATTCGTTCTGATAATTCAATATTTTTCATTTTGTAGGTCCCATTCATAAGGTTGCCTCTATTTAGCACATAGTGGCCATGAGGTGTTGTGTAAATGACCACACAAGCCAAAAACTTACATGGCCTGTGCCATTGTCCAGTCCTGAAGGAATAATTACAGATCCAGAAGTTTGCATCAATGATGATTTTCTGAAACAATAACACAAAAGTTTCAGTTTACTACTTTTAGTTAAACACTATGTTTAACAAAAAACGAGTAAATGGGTGAGGATGAGGTAGCTAGTGAGATTTGAAGTTTGAACCCATGACATATTGTGAGGAGATCAGGGTGTATGACCACTTGGCCACCTTGGTGGTGGTTTATGTTCTACATATAACCTAAAATGGTTGATATCTAAGATTAGAATCCACAAAGAGGTTTTAACAACATTTACCAACACAAATACGAGCATATAATTTTTTGGTGACTTGGCGTACATCTATGAACCGTTTAAAATCAACGATATCCTTTTAAATTAACACTTTAACAGGCCCACCACTTAGAATGGAATTAAATCATAAAAGCCTTACCTTGAATCATACTCATTTACATTTTTTTCCTTTGAACCGAAAATCGATTTCGAAATACGCCATCCATCTAATCTGATAGAAACAAAAGGTTGCTTTTAAAAACATTACAAGTAACATAACATATAACAAATTAATACAGTACTTACATGTTTGCATAAAAGACAATTAAAACCCAATCAACCATTACAGAAAAAAACCAACAATCTGATGAAGATGAGAGATTGATGCCATCGTTTTGTTTTCGTGATGTTCTTTTGAATTGAAGAGATTGATGCCATGGTTTTGTTTTCGTGGTCTTCTTTTCAATTGAAAACGAGTATACATGATTATATATCAGTTTTGGATCCGGATTTCGTGGATGGAGGCTGTGAAAGGGAAGGATAGGTTTTAGAGATTGGAAGAGAGAGACTAGGGTTTGAGGAAGAGATGTGTGTGAGTGAGGAGGAGTTATAAGATAACTGATTCTCTAAATCAGTTTCCTGAATAGATGGACGAATTTTATGCTAATGTAAATTACCATAAATAGCCTTGGATAATAACATGAATTAAATAAATGGAAACTAATTTACTAAATTCTGATTGGTCAATGATGGTACTGTAAAGTACTGTATATAATATTGGTACTGTATAGAATACAACACTATATATATATATATATATATATATATATATATATATATATACGTTTTCTCTTCCATCCCCACACTCCATCACTTTCATATCTCTAATCAATACTACCTCCTTTTTTCCAAAACCCTTGTCAAAAATCAATGGATTCAACTAAACCTACCTTCATCAACCACCAACACCCTCGCCGTCGTGCCACCACCATCTCCAGCCACCCTATCCGCCGGAACCACCATTTCTGGCGACCCTAACTGTCGGCGCCACCAATTCCGACCATCCATGTAGTCTTGATTCAACCATCACTAGTCCGTCATCACCACATCACCACCTCAAACCCTAGATTCATGAAAAACCTTATATCTTAAACAACAAAAAACATTTGTTTACAAATCTGGATATATAACATCTATGTCTCCTCACGCCCTTATCTTTCCACTTCTACACAATTAATTTTCATTTTGTCCCTACCCATCATTGTTAGGGTGAAATTAGTTTGCCTTATATCTCAATTTACTAATTCCATGGCCATATGGGTTTTATATTATTGTTCCCTTTTAAAGGAAGTATATATCTTCAAAATAGGCCTTAACGAAAATGGGTGAACAATGATGGGTTCATAAACTGATTTTGTATATGGTGGGTTCACCATCGTTTGGTTGGTCGTCATGATTCAGTGAAGCTGTTGGAGGATAATTAAGATGGACGCATGGTGGTGGTGGGTTTCTTTGTTGACTTTTCTGGTTGAAGCTGAAGGCAACAAGGGTGGTACACTTGATGACTACAAAGGGCAGAAAGGTATAAGTCTATCGTTAGACCTGATGCACTTGACAAGACGTGAATGAATGTTATGCACAATTTTCATTTAAAGAAAGGGTTTTCAAAGATAGATTTGAAGTGTTGGCTTGTTTGACTTTTTTTATTGGGTCAATGATGCAGAAGCCAAGACAAGTTATATTCTTTAATTCTTGTGGCATATTTGATTCTTGTTGTTTGTTTGACTTTTTATTATGTATTTTAGTTATGGCGTGATTTATCAATTGAATTTCTAAGAGAAGTTTGTTTGGTGGTGGATATGGATACCTCCTCTCAGTCTCGGATATGAGAAATGAGAGTGTTTTAATTTGGTTAGATTGTGATTGTGGCTTGAAGAGATGAAGATTTTAATGTTTGATTTGTAAAAGACATGGAGTATGTTAATGGTGTGTATGAGAGAGATAGATATTCATGGAGTTTCAAAGAATATGGGTGTTTGATTGAGGTGGTTGGAATTTCATGGAGGTGGTCGGAAAAGTTGGTGGCTGAAAATAATGATGGTGGGTCTTCGGTGTTTGTGGGTGAAGATGATAAGGAAGAAAGAGAGGGATTAAAATGACATTTTTACCCTCATGTGCCTTGCACATGAGGGTTGTTTAACGGTCAAAGCTGACGTTGTTTGGTCAAAGGACTCTTAGTGTTAAGGGTTTTCGAGTTGGGGACTATTTGTGCAAAATAAAAAGTCAAAGGACCAAGAGTGTTAGTCAACACAAACCACACGGACCATCTTTGTAATTTACTCTTTTTTTTTTTCTTCAAAAATTTATCTCATAGTTTTTTATATAGTTATTGAGTTTTGAGATTTTTACCTTAGGTTACGACTACTATTATGGATAAGATTGATTATCTGAGTCGGAAACTGTCCTTATCTGTTTTGTTTATTTATTTTTTATTACTTTATGTTGATAGAAAAAGAGGGAGCAATTAAATTTGCTATATTTTGTTGACTTGACTTCTATATATAGTGAAAACTTGTATGTTAATCTTTTGAGATGTTTCAGGTTATTGTTAGGTTTAAGGGGGTGAGTAATATGGATGCTCCTAAAGAGGTTGGCCTTCGTAATGTTAGCTCAGTTTGCTCCATTCCAGAAATGGATGATTTTGAGCTCACAAAGCTTTTGGATTGACCAAGGCTTACCATCAAAATAGAGAGATCATTTGACGAGAGGTCACTTAGTGAGATGTCTATATCAAAGGGGTCTTAACAATTTTGATATTGCGGATTTTGGTGAGAGTGCCATTGGAAGAGTGGCACCGGTGGATTCTGGATTTTGGTGAGAGTGCCATTGGGGAAGGGGCAATGCCTGCTAGTTTTAAGCTTCTCCCATTTAAAGATTGCATTTTTTATTCATGGTTATCTGACTTTTACTAAAGAGTTGGTGCCACTAGGACTGTCTTAGCGTAATATGATTGTCTGTCAATAAACTAAATTTTTAGAAATGGGACATGTTTTGATTGACTATATCTATAGGCAGCTTTATCGTATTAGTTGCAACTTTATGTATCTAAACTGCAAAATGAATACAAAATTAATGGTGGTGGTGTGGTGGTTGTGGGTGGTAGAGGTGGAGGTGGGTGGTGGTGATGGTTGTGTGGTGGTAGAGGGTGGTGGTGATGGAAGTAAAAAAGAAAATGAACAGTAAACTGCAAAAACTGTTCTTGCAAAAAATGTCCCTAGTAGGCGAGGGTAAAATAGTCATTTCACACGGAAAAAAAAAGTCCTGTAATACCCCCAATTTCATGATGTGCAGCGGAATTTAATTTGGGTGTTACTTCATGGCACAACAGTTGAATAGTAGAAAACGATCACCAATTTGGTCGTTTTAAAAGATTTATCATTCGAATATCAGAGTTTACAAAGTAAGGTCCCCAGTGGTTTCAAAGTTTATTAAATAGGTTTTCGAATGATATTTATAGCCTTCATAATTGTCCGTGCTTCTCCGTACCATCCGTGCTCATTGTGAACCTGAGATAAAGACATGCTTAAAACGTCAACACAATGGTTGGTGAGTTCGTGGAGTTTGATAGAAAATAACTTTCTTTGAAAGGTGTATAGTGATTTGTTGAAATAAATAATAGTTCTTCATAAAATAAATAACAAGTTGTGTTGTATAAAAATCCACAAGCGAATCATGTATGATCTCCAAAATCATAAGTTTCATGTTATAATTGAAGCTGAGCTACGTTGTTATACGCTCGATATAGAATGTTGAGTCAACTTTTAAATGTAACGATATATCAAGCTTTTTGGGTTGTCTTTTGTAGAATTCTCATTTAAGTCACTTATAATAACAATTAAAGTTCACGTACAGGATTCCAAAATCATATCACATAGTAGGAATAGTAATTTAGAGTCTGACATCTATCAGTGTAAAGTTGTGGTTTTCTAAATACAGCTGTATCCTAGGGTATATATGAAACATTCATATATTCATAAAGTTATATTGCCCTAAGCCTCATGACACGCAAAACGTTAACAGAGTACCGTAAAACGGCGGAGCCCCACCAGGGTTACTGATGGATGTTTATAGCCCTCATGTTAATAGGTGACTTGCCAATTCCTATTTTACTCAAATATAGTGCATCGCGACTAAATACGACTAACCATGTAGGCATTCCGTCCCAGTATTTAGTGGGATAGGTCGTCAGCCTCTAACAGGTTTCGAAGCTGTTCACTATATTCGCGCTCACCGCAGTGATTAATGGCTCATGATCAAGGGACTTTATGGCAATAAAGTAAACTTAGGCAATATGGGTTTCAGGGTGCATGAATTATGCGTAATTTTAGTTTTGGCAATTATTTCTATTGAAATGTAGAAATATCATAATAAAGTAACAGTACATTCATTTGTCACATGAATGCATACAATAAGCCTCAGTGTCAAGTTACATCATGTAGTGTAAAAATGTTATCTCCCAAATTTAGTGTTTAAGCTTAGCGAGCAATTTGTACATATAGTGAATATATATTATTCTCAAGAGTGATTCAAACATGTAAAGCATAGTGGATGATTTTGAGTAAATCATAAGAGTTTATGTAGATAACTTAAAATAGTTAAAGCATGTATCTCCCCCAAAAGGGTTATTAAAACAAGTGTTAAAAGAGTAGGGGCCACGACTCACGGTAAGTCATAAGAGTTTTCATAGTACTTATAGAAGTATTGTATTGCAAAACAAATCATATAGTTGATAAATGAGTAAAATATTTCGAAGCATGTATCTCCCCCAAAAAGTATAAATCAAGTATTAAAATAGGAGGGGCCACGACTCACCTGGAGCGTATCTGACAAGATGAATTTATAAGGTCAAGTAAACGATCACGAAAGACTTCTTCAATACAAGACCTGAATATAAGCGAAGTCTAAGAGTCTAACTTACCACTAATAACAATGTGGAAAGGATAAATCGTATAACGATTTGATCGGTGATGTGAGTGTGTGATATGCTTAAAATGCCTCAAGTTAAAAATATGATGTATCTATAGTATTATCTTGATTCTTACCTTAATCGACCCAAAATATTACTTCCTCGAAATATGCTGAATTAATATGCAAGTGAAATCGCTAATACTTCTAATAACGAAACTTTAAATAATGCATAACTTAAAATGTAAAATGCATATGAAGTGAAGGGTGAAAAATGAAAATAAACTAAGAATATCAAGTAAAGTTAAATAGGTCCTTTGTCCTTTTCAGATTCTATACTTTTTAGTCTAACTGCGATTGCGTTACGTCGTTAGTCCTCGGTTAAGTCCATAGTCCAATAATAGTCCAAATTTTGTCCATATGTCCACTTAAAGCTTGGCATTCAATAATTTTTCAATTAATACCCTATATGTTCTGTATTTGCAGATTTAGTCCTTGCTTTAGAGGTTTGACAGTTTTAGTCCTTCGATGTGAAAGAGTGTTGCAAATTTAGTCCATAGTTCACAATTTACAAAGTTTTGTTCCCTTTCCTTTGATCCGATTTAAAAGTCTATATTTTTAACTTTGTGCATGCTGAATTTTCTAAAACGATTTCTACATAAATTTCAAATGGGCCTTAAAGTCCCACATATATATGATCTTTGTAAATATGCAAGTGGCCATTGGGCTTGCTAGCCCAATCGTGTGTCTGGGGTTTTCACTTAGTGGCGTAGCAACGTAGGTACAAAATTTATATAGAATGAATACTTATATCATGCAACTCTTAGCTGTTTCGAACCTTGGTGGATCGACCCGGTTATCACAGACTCCCCCATTGAGCCAAAGGCTCGATGGTACAAGGTTTGCACTAGTTTGCTTTACAATATTTTCAACTGGGTTTAGTTTACTTGTTTTTCTTTTTGACACTTCAAGATAGGTGTGATTTTCCTTTTATAGCTCGACTTTAATGTTCATCCTTTACGTTTTCAAAACCCATGAGGTTTGGAGTTACTAGGTTTCGTCCTATTCTAGTTAATACAAAAGAAAATGTATGTTTGCATGCAACTAGAGTTTTAAACGTGACAGTGAAGTGAGAGTCAACTTCTAAGCTTTTCCAAAATAGAGATTCAACATATTCCATGGTTCATAATAAGTTTATGCATGCAGTGTGTCCAAAATAAGGATATGTTATACGTTCTAAGAATAAGATATAGTGTGACATATTATACGCTTGAATAAACTAGAGAGTGATGCATGTATGGTTGTGACATTTTAACATGCAAGACATGTCATGCCTTCTGGTTTTATGAACTCGTTATACTCAAAATAAAATACGTTAGAGTGCAAATGAAGTATGCATGTGTGAGTTTGTGATCGAAAGAAATGGAACAAAGGAGGATAATATAACACTTACTACACCTTTTTGAAGGTGGTGAAGACTTGCATGGGGTCGGTTGAACACATAGGTGAGCAACCCTCTTGTTGGAATTCGTTTGTACACGTATTCTTTGTAATCCATTCAAGCTTAAGTGGTGTAAAAAGGGTTGAGTATGTGTAAGAGAGGTGAAGGTGAGAGGTAGTAACAAGGCAGTGGGGTTCGACTGAAATCACAAGGGCGAGTATGTAGTTTATTGGTGGTGTTCGAGCTTCATTTTAAAGTGTCTATTCCTTACTTGAGCGTTTCCTGGGTTGAGACAAAGTTGTTGGACATCTAAGGAGATCAGTGAGGGTGAAAGAAGAATGAAATGAGTGTTGTGTTGTGTGTGTAGAGAATGATAGTTTAGGTATAATATAGAGGAGAGGTTACACGTTATTCTTGACTCTCAATTCTCAACTCAATCATTTGTGGTTACTGTGCAAGAGAGGACACCTATGCATGTTTTACTAGAATATCTTAAGGAGTTTAGTGAACTTTGTCTCTTGTTGTTGGATTGTATTCATGTTTGGTTATTCTATATAGGTGCAACGTGGAGTTTTGCAAAGTACAAGTTGGCTATTGATGTTCTAGTTATCACAATATGCTTAAAAGGGTTTCTGGGAAGGTGTAGGAAAAGCCGGTTTCGAATTACTCAAGTTGTGAGATTTTTACCTAGGCGGATATAGTTGAAATGGGACGGACAATTGAGTCTTATAAATCTTAGCAATGTTCGACTTCAATTTCTGGAATTTGGCACATGCAAAGTCTAGTGGGTCGTCATTGAGGAGGTGCAAAAATATTCGAGGGTCGTGTTTAGTATTTGAGAGAACACAAGTCATTTTAGATAGCATTTGGCTTGTCGATTACACCTAGTGTTATAAGAGAAAATTGGTTTTTATTTGGGCCAGTGTCGTGGGAGGTGATGGGCTTGGCAGAAAAGTCCGGTTGGGTTGAGAGTCTGATTGGTTTGTATTGTGTAACATGGCTTGTGTAATTAGATGTAATAAGTTTAATATTAGTGTTAGTAAATGAAATATGTAAGAATATGTTTAGAGTAGATTGTGTGATTAGTGGTAATTAAACAGTAATTAGTGATATTTGTCATTTGTGATTTTTGAAACATTAATCCTTGTGAAGTGGTTACATTATGTAATATAAGTCGTGGTCTAGTGTCAACATTTGGTAATTGTTGTGATATCGTGTTGCGGTGAAAATAATATAACAAGAAAATTTTAAATTTTCCCATAAAAATGGGTTTTGTTAAACGGTAAGTCGAGGTTATTATTAATTACCAAAGATTATCATAACGGATTTTCGTAGGATCTTACAAGTCCCTTTAGTAGGGGAGGGTAAAATAGTGATTTCACACGGCATTTAACGAGATTTCCTAACGAGCGTTAGACCAAAAATTAAATTTGCAACTACAGTAACGCGGAAATGACATAACTAGCAGAAAATTGAAAATTTAGGGACATTTTTCGCAATTTTGTTTTTCAAGGACAACTTTCGTAATTTTCGCAAAGTTTAGAGACATTTTTCGCAGGTTACTCATATAACTAAGATATGTTTCTGATTGTCTGACACCTCCAAATAGCACCTAGTAATGTTTTAGGCTTTTAGCTTTAAATCTCTTGTGAAAATATCAAATGCCTAAAAGTGAGAGGTACGCTTGGCTAACCATCAGCCTAAGTCTTTCAACGGCTCACGGTACTGTTAGTTTTTGTGTATAAATATTAATATATACATGTCCGGTTTCGAACCCGAGGCTCGGGATTGCACACATTAGCGTGAAAGTTTCAATGATGAATGATTAAATAATTATATATTTAATGTATTTATTTATTTATTCATTTCACTAATAAAAACACTTAACGACGGTTAGTATTTAACGGGGTTTTAACTAACGACCGTTAAAGGACTAAACGTGAAAAAAAGGAAAGAAGGATCTAGAATCCTTGTGGGGGTGTGATGTTCGGCCGACCCTTCCCTTAGGGATAGGGGAGTCGATCGGTTTGTGTGGGGAGCAAGAAAAGAAAACACTATAAATACAATTCACTTGTGTTTTAGTTTTCTCTAATCTTGAATCCCTAAAAGCCTAACTTCTCTTCTCCTCTTCTCTCCTTAACCAAGAACCGATCGACATTTTTATACCCACTAGGGTATTCGATCCAAGTAGTGGTTTTGCAAGTGTTTGGCTTATTGGTGATCAAGAAACTAGCTTTTCTCATTGAAACGCTATAATTACGTGTGTACAAGAACGAGTGACAAGCTTCCTTTAGCTTGTGATCTTTGGTGTGATCGATCCATACATAAATCCTATTAGGGTTTATAATTTGTTCTTGTTCAAGAGATTCCTTGTTCTTGCTAGGAATCATTAAGGTACGTATCTTGTTTAATTTAATTAATTACATGTTCTTGTAGATCTATTCCGCTGCGTGCTTTTATGATGTTATGTGTTTATGATTTATTTATAGTTCACATATTCCAACAGTGGCATCATGAGCCTCGTTTAGAACTTGTAATTAATTACTTAAACCTAAAAATTGGATCTTGTAGAGATTACATGCATTAATTAATAATTAGGGTTTGTTTTTTTTAACCCTAATATGGGACGATCCACATTAATTAAAAATTAGGGTTTTAATTGTTTTATTAAAACTTGAGAAACCCTAGGATTGCATGAAAATTTTTAGGAATTAATTAGTAAGTACCGTATGTGATGTTACTAATTAATTAGATACGTACAATTAATATTGACATAATAATATGTGTTGCATGATTATGTGATCAATATGGTATCCTTGACAAATCTTGCATATTTGTCATGGTGTGATTTGTATGTTTTGTTTGAATTTGTATGCTACATGTTTTTAAATAAATCTAAAATTGGGGAAGACCTCAATATATTAATTAAAAGGTTATGTGCAATGTGATATCTAACTAACTAAAACTTACGCGGCCAAATTTATTTGGTGCTGTGGTCCATTGGGTACAATGAGCTCGAAAACCAATGAGAGTTTTGTTAGTTACATACATTTAAAATTACACATAGAATTAATAATAGGATTTATTGAAAAAGGTTTGCATGTGGCTATATGATATCGTAGATGATCATATATTTGTTATTATGTGTTTATTTATTTTTTGTGAATTACTTGATCTTTTGTGTTTTATATTATGATGGATTGTAAACTACAAAAGAGGGTAATTTTTCATAATAAAAATAAATAAGACTAATAACTATGAAACCTTTGTAGTAATTTCAATTATTGCCAAGTCTTATGTGCCGACAGTGGTTCGCTTCGCACTGTAATTTGCTCCCAGGCGAGACTAGCAATAATAAATTTACTACATTAATTGTTTTAGCAAGAAAATTATATTCTTTTAGTTGATTGATTGCGACTGTACTAAGTGGTCGAAGCGGCGGACCTAAAATTGACAAACTAAAAAGTGGGTTCTAGTTGGTACGCATTAAATTGTGACCTTAGAGGGGCACGGTTTTAACCAGCTTCGGCGGCTGTCGTCCCTACGCCCGCCTGTGCGTCAAATTTTAGACTTACCAAGTACACCACGATAAATACGAAGCATCTTAAGGCAATGTTGTAATTTATTCAACGCCTCAATTAAAAGATTTGATGATTTGAGCTACGAATGAGTAAATAGTTTTGTTTTGAAAATATATATATGATACAAAGATGAATGCATGACATCTTTGTACATATTTTTTGATTTAACACATCAAAATTTTATTACCCTAAAATTTAAGTTATATGCCGACCAATTAACAAGGAAACACCTAAGATGACATTCTATCATTACTAGCAGCCTCAGCTGATGTGATGATTCAAAGAATGAAGTCAATAGGGGAAAATTGAGCACTTCCATTACTAGCAGCCTCAGCTGATGTGATGGAACGGCGTCGATTTACACGTTTCTAAATTGGTTAACTTAATTGAGCACTTTTATTACTAGCAGCCTCAGCTGATGTAATAAAACGGCGTCAAGGTATAAAAGAATTGGGGATGAAACGTGCTTACAATATGCAACTGATGTTGGCAACATATATATTGTAAGTCCCAAGATTTCTAGGAATTGCAATTTGACATTGGCAATTGGGTGATCCCGTACCTTCTTGAGTACTTTCATTGCTAGCAGCCTCAGCTGATGTAATGAAACGACGTCAATTAGGATCCTAGATTTCAATGAAAATTAAATGGTTTTTTAACCAATGGGTGTTTAATTTTCATGAAATGTTTAAAATTATCGAAAGTACTAACTTTTGAACTTTTTTCTGTAGAAATGGCCCAACCCGGAAATTCGTCAAATTTAACCTCCTGTTTCAAGATGATGCTTGAAAAGGAAAAATTGACCGGGACTAAGAACTTCAATGCTTGGCATCGAAATCTAAGGCTTGTTCTTAGAATTGCCAAATGTTCTGAATGTCTTACTGAGGCTCTTCCAGAAGCTCCTCCTGCAAACTCGTCTAATGAAATACTTAGGCAGTACAATGAAACCTATGACAAGCACAATGATGCGGCTTGTCTCATGCTATCGGGGATGGATGATCAACTGGTAAAACAGTTTGAGAAATATAGCCCGAAAAACATGATAGATGAACTGACACGTATGTTTCAGAAATCACCTATGGCTGAATTGTATGATGTACTTGACAACTTGGGCAAGTGCAAGCAGGATGTGACAACACCCGTAAGTGATCATGCACTTAAAGTGAAAGGTTATCTTGACCAACTAGATGCACTTAATTGTGGGTTTGTGGAAGACGTTAAAGTTGGCCTCATCAACAAATCCCTCAATGAGGAATTATATGGTGATTTTGTGCGCAACTTTAACATGCATTGCAAGGGGAAGACATTTTCTGAATTGCATGCAATGCTTATTGAGCATGAAAAGGCCCTCACTAAGAAAGCTCCTACACCTGCTGTCATGGCAATAAAAGGTGGTAGGGTAGCTAAGCCCGGTAAACCGAAACATGTGAACAAGAAAGGAAAGGGCAAAGCTGACAAGGGCAAGCAGATTGTGACCTATCAGCAAAAGCCAAAGAAGCAGAATCCTCCTCCCAAGAAGGATTATCCCAAGAAGGATGCGGCTGCTTGTCACCACTGTAACACTCCTGGACACTGGAAGCGTGACTGTCCATTGTTGCTAGAGGAGTGTCGCAAAAATAAGAATGCCAAGGCTGGGCAGGGCGCCAGCACTTCAGGTATTTTTATGGTTGAATTATTTTCTTTTCCTCGTAAGCAAAATGCCTGGATATATGATACAGGATGTGGTACTCACATTTGTAATACATCGCAGGGGCTTAGAGGAGCAAAGAAGCTGAACTATGGGGAATGCTACTTGTACGTGGGAAATGGAATACGTGCAGCAGTAGAAGCCATAGGGACTTTTGAGCTAGTTTTACCATCTGGTTTAATTTTGGTTTTAGACAATTGTCATTACCCACCTTCTATTGTTAGAGGTGTCGTTTCAGTTTCTTTGTTATTGGATTTGGGTTTTAAGCATACTTTTAATGATAATGGAATTTCTGTTTCTTTAAATTCTGTTTTTTATTTTAATGCTATTTCATTAAATGGTGTGTTTGAAATTGACATGGAAAACCATGTATCCAATAAAAATAATTCTATGTATAGCATCGGGAATAAGAGAGTTAAGTCTAACTTGGACTCATCTTATTTATGGCATTGTCGCCTTGCCCACATAGGCAAGAAACGCTTGGAAAAGCTGCTAAGTGATGGGCTTTTACCTGATATCAATGATGATTCAGTTGATAAATGCGAATCTTGCATATCTGGAAAGATGACAAAGAAACCTTTCCATAGCAATATGGAGAAGGCTTCAGATCTACTTGGATTGATACACACGGATGTGTGTGGTCCACTTAGACATGTGTCAAAACGCGGTGCTACCTACTTCCTAACCTTTACGGATGACTATAGTCGTTATGGTTGTGTTTATTTACTTAAACACAAACATGAAGTCTTTGAGACATTCAAGGTTTTTAAAAATGAAGTAGAATTACAACTCGGAAAGAAGATTAAGGCCCTTCGATCCGATCGTGGTGGTGAGTATTTGAGCCAAGAGTTCAAAGATTATCTAGCTGAGTGTGGCATTGTCCAACAACTCACTTCTCCTTATACTCCACAACAAAATGGTGTATCTGAAAGGAGAAATCGTACTTTGCTTGATATGGTACGATCTATGTTTAATCTTATAACTCTTCCTTTATCCTTTTGGGACTATGCTCTTGAAAGTGCTGTTCGCATATTAAATATGGTTCCAACTAAGAAGGTTGATAAGACTCCATATGAATTATGGACTGGAAAAGCTCCCAACTTGTCTTACTTAAAGATCTGGGGTTGTGAGGCGTTTGTTAAACGTGACTCACCTGATAAGCTCCAACAAAGATCTGTTAAGTGCATCTTCGTAGGATACCCTAAGGAAACAAGGGGTTACTATTTTTACTTCCCACCAGAAAATAAAGTCATTGTGGCTAGATATGGTGAATTTCTTGAGGAGAGTTTCTTGACTCAAGAATTCAGTGGGAGAGTATATGATCTTGAAAATGATCAAGAAGATGTGTCGCCTTCTGAGAACACTAACACACTTCCTGTGGAACCTGAAAGTTTAGGTCCTCCACCTGAAGTTGAAGTGGTACCCATCCGTAGATCTTCAAGATCTATAAAGGCTCCTGAACGCCTATGTTTAAGCATAGACGATGAGGAAACTTTTCTATTGGATCACATTGATGAGCCAACTAGTTATAAGGCTGCCATTAATAATCCTGAAAAGGACAAATGGCAAGCAGTCATGGATGGGGAAATGCAATCCATGAAAGACAATAAAGTCTGGATTGAAGTGGATCTTCCACCCAATGCTAAGGTAGTTGGGTGTAAGTGGCTCTTCAAGAAAAAGACTGATATGGATGGCAAAGTACACACCTATAAAGCTCGTTTGGTGGCCAAGGGTTTCACTCAAACATATGGTGTTGACTATGAGGAGACCTTTTCTCCTGTAGCCGATATTAGAGCTATTAGGATTCTTATAGCCATAGCTGCCTACTATGACTATGAGATTTGGCAAATGGATGTCAAAACCGCGTTTCTGAATGGTCGCCTAGATGAAGACATCTATATGGCGCAACCTGAAGGTTTTGTAAATCCAGAATTTCCTGAGCGTGTATGCAAACTTTAAAGATCCATTTATGGATTGAAGCAAGCATCCAGGCAATGGAATAAGAAATTTGATGAGGAAATCAAGAAGTTTGGATTTACTCAAAATTTCAATGAGCCATGTGTATACCACAAAGTTAGTGGGAGTAACACTACTTTTCTTGTCCTGTATGTCGATGACATATTAATCATGGGAAGTCACATACCAAGTCTTAATGAAGTTAAGGAATATCTTGGTAATTGCTTTGCTATGAAGGATTTAGGAGAAGCAGCGTATATCCTTGGAATCAAGATCTATCGAGACAGATCTAAACGGTTAATCGGATTAAGCCAAAGTGCTTACATGGATAAAATATTGAAGAGATTCAATATGCAAAATTCCAAGAAAGGATATTTGCCCATGCAAGTTGATCATGGCTTAAGTAGCGAAGTGTGTGCTTCTACACCTGAAGAGGTGGCATACATGCAGAAAGTTCCATATGCTTCGGCTGTGGGATCTATCATGTATGCTGTTAGATGCACAAGACCTGATGTGGCATTCGCTCAAAATTTGACGAGTAGATATCAGCAAAATCCAGGGAGAGATCACTGGCATGCTGTTAAAAACATTCTTAAGTATTTAAGGAATACCAAAGATATGTTTTTAGTTTTCGGGGGAAATCCAGACGCAGAACTGAATGTTACAGGTTTCTGCGATGCGTCCTGGCAAACTGATAAAGATGATACGAAGTCGCAAACGGGTTATGTCTTTGTCATAAATGGAGGAGCAGTAGACTGGAAGAGTAAAAAGCAGAGCACAACGGCCATGTCTGCTACAGAAGCTGAGTACAATGCTGCATCGGATGCTGCACAAGAAGCTGTTTGGATAAGGAATTTCATTACGGATCTTGGAGTGATGCCGTCTATTGAATTACCTATAAATGTGTATTGTGACAACTCTGCTGCAATCACATTCGCCAATGAACCTGGAGTTATGAAAGGCGCCAGACACTTTAAAAGAAAGATGCACTATGTTCGTGAACAAGTCGAACTGGGTGAAATCAAAGTACTCAAAGTTCACACAGATGACAATCTGGCTGATCCTTTCACGAAGGCATTACCTAAAGATACGTTTAATCGGCATGCTCAGGGTATTGGTCTTCGTTTAGCAGATAGTTTCATGTAAATCTGTTGGATTAGTATTTCGATAGGGACATGTAAACAATTATTATTTTAATGAGATAAAGTGCGGATAACGTTTATTATCATTATTAATATTTGTGTCCTATATTTGCATGTTTAAATCCATGAGTAATTTATTTATTCTAAATAGTCCGTTGTCAATTAATAATATGGGAATATTATTGAACTAAGACAAATGTGAGGATTGGTAGAATGAACTGTAAGGTTGAGACACCAATGTCACATGATATTCAATATTGGATAAATTGAATATAGGACTTATCCCAAAATACATGATTATACTTTATGGATCATAGTCATTAAGTATATCATGAATATTTATCCTCAGACTTGAGATGACAGATAATTGCCGAGGATGTAGCTTATTTTCTGTAAGGTGGTCTAACGCTAACCGTAAAAGGTAGTTATAAGGGCTATTTTCAGAAATGATGCAAAGTTCAAGGGTTATGCTCGCAGTCAATAAGGGATTTGTTCCTTCAATTTTGTGTTGAAGTTTAATACTGCTTGGCCACTCGTAGGATTGACAAGATGTTTGCGTGCGCACGCCCAAAGTCTATCTGGAAGACGTTCAGATGTTTTGGTAATCTTGTTCAATTATGTATAAACGAGAAACTAAGTTAATTATGGAATGACAAAGATCCATATCCAAATTAACGCAGTATTAGTAACAAAAGGATAAGTATGATGATTAATTTCATCACTCGTGGTTTCTACCAGGAGAACCACAACTCGGATCGAGCTGGGGGCATTGGGAAGGTTAAGCTAGGCTGACCCATGTCATTGTTATATTAATGTTTATCCAAGTGAGAGCTGTTAGTTTTTGTGTATAAATATTAATATATACATGTCCGGTTTCGAACCCGAGGCTCGGGATTGCACACATTAGCGTGAAAGTTTCAATGATGAATAATTAAATAATTATATATTTAATGTATTTATTTATTTATTCATTTCACTAATAAAAACACTTAACGACGGTTAGTATTTAACGGGGTTTTAACTAACGACCGTTAAAGGACTAAACGTGAAAAAAAGGAAAGAAGGATCTAGAATCCTTGTGGGGGTGTGATGTTCGGCCGACCCTTCCCTTAGGGATAGGGGAGTCGATCGGTTTTTGTGGGGAGCAAGAAAAGAAAACACTATAAATACAATTCACTTGTGTTTTAGTTTTCTCTAATCTTGAATCCCTAAAAGCCTAACTTCTCTTCTCCTCTTCTCTCCTTAACCAAGAACCGATCGACATTTTTATACCCACTAGGGTATTTGATCCAAGTAGTGGTTTTGCAAGTGTTTGGCTTATTGGTGATCAAGAAACTAGCTTTTCTCATTGAAACGCTATAATTACGTGTGTACAAGAACGAGTGACAAGCTTCCTTTAGCTTGTGATCTTTGGTGTGATCGATCCATACATAAATCCTATTAGGGTTTATAATTTGTTCTTGTTCAAGAGATTCCTTGTTCTTGCTAGGAATCATTAAGGTACGTATCTTGTTTAATTTAATTAATTACATGTTCTTGTAGATCTATTCCGCTGCGTGCTTTTATGATGTTATGTGTTTATGATTTATTTATAGTTCACATATTCCAACAGGTACTGTGGTTGGTGCCAAAAGTTCTCGGCTGGTAAATACCAGCCATCGCGTGTGTACTTAGTGGGGTATGTATGGACCCAACGACACCACTTTTACCCACGGCACCACATTTTTTTGTGCCAAAGTTAACGATACAAAATGTGGTGCAAAAGGTTCTGGTGCCATAGAGGGTTTTACTGACGTGACAACATTTTTTGCCAATGGCGCCACAGTACCCGGTGCTCTAACTATAAAGTCACTTTGATATGATTCATTTAAGGGTTGTTTACTAAATTAAGTGGTTAGCTTTGAGGGTCTTAATTAGCCATTTAATTGAGAGAGAGAGAAATTTCAAATTTGTATGTCTACCAATTAAGATTGAATAAATGTTTTGAGCTCACATTTATATCCATTAAGAGAGAACAAGGGAAACTAGAATGTTAAGAAGTTTAATGATGCGGCTTGCGGGACACGATACTTGTTGGAACGACGTTTTAGTCGGGGAAAATTTCGGGTGAGTGATGAATACTTACGCTACACTAGTACACTACGTGGGAAGGCCTTCACTACCTCCACAGTCCACATGTTGTTTTCAATATCTCCACGTCAAATATAGTGATGTTGTCCCTCAAAGTTGAAACTTATTAATTTTCACATATTTGATGTTAGGAAATTTTGTAATTAATTTACGATTTTTTTCACATATTTGATGTTAAAAAAACTAGGAAATTTTAGAATTAATTTACGATTTAAGAATAATTAGCCGGGAACCCGCGCGTTGTGTGGGCAAGTACTCTGCAATTTAATTTATTTACAATCAAATTTTATGCGAAAATAGTTACGACATCAACATAAACATTAACTTACAAACATACATATTTAAATAAAAATAACAATGCAAAATGTGATGTAGTATAGCAATACAAACAGATACGCCAACAATGAATATGCATAATTGATTTATCAAGTAAAATATGGTTACAATTGTTCCATCCATTCAGCAGTATCTTTCATATTCTTAATAACAAGCTTCCTCAAACCTTTAACAACATTAGTATTGGTTTTTTATCCTATTTATAAAGTAATCACACCCTTATCATTATCCATAATGGACTCACAGACGTCTTCGTTAACGATTTGCTTACTTTTTTATTCTCTTTGCGCTTTACATAACAACCTCTATTTTACTTTTTGCATTTTTCTGCATGTTTAATTGATAAATGCAATGAATATATTAAATGTGGTATGCATTGATTAAACATACTACAGTTAATCTATTCATTGTACTAAATACATTTAATTATGTGTGACTCTTAAAACACGACAAATAATTAAACTTCAAAAAAGATAAACAAAATATGTCATTTAATTCTTTGTCGTGTTTTAAGAGTCACACACAATTAAATATATTTCGTACAAGCTTAAAAAAAACACTTATATACACAACACACAACTTATATAGAATACAAGTTAATGTGGGAACAAATTTTGAGAAAATTATTCAATGAATTAGTAGCTAGCATGTATTAACTTAGAAAAGCATTCAATGAATATCTTTAGGTTTAATTACTACATAAGGGTAGTTTAGTAAATTTAGATTGTTGAATTTTTAACAATTTAACATGAGGTTCATGTTTTATATGTAGTAAATACTTATGTCCAATTTAGCTAACCCATGATCCTAATTACGCGCCAAATGGCTTAACATTCTGATACTAGTTATGCCTCCACTTGGTATGATTGTGTAGCCAAAACTGTTAGGATGATGTTCCGACTGGTTTTTTGTTCCTTGTTTGGGTTGGGTCATCGCTTCAACACCCGTTTACATACTTTTTACTAGGCGATTGCCTTTAAATGGCTATATATATGTTGGGGAATCAGATGACGGTAACTTGGATTGTAGGATTGTTATGTTTGTAATTCCTAGGATGTTTTTAGGGTTGTGTGGTTTGATAATAATGTAGATCTTTATGTCTTTGTACTCTTTCAAGGGTTCTAATAGCTAGCGTCATTGTAACTCCTCAATTTACATAATTAATTGTCTAACGGAAAAATAAAAATAAAAATAATCTATCTCCCTCATGTTATTTCACATTAATAACTTATAACTCCAAAGATTTTGTTAATACAAATATCGTCAAAAAAACGTTATTTATATTTTACGATCTTTGCTATATTTTATTAACGACAATTATAAACTTTATTTTAGCAAAACATAAATATAGTTAAGTCTTTTATATATATAGTAACAAGTCTTTCTTAAACACAAATAGATTTTAACATAAGTTACAAATTGTTTGTTCATATATAGCATTTTAGTCATATTAAGAAAAGTGTCACATTAGGTGTTATAAACAAATAAAATGGCACATTAGGTGTCAAAGTAAAATTAATATGTTTTACAAATAATAAAAATGTGTCTTATGATAACATAAGTAATCAAACATTTTTAACCAACATCATTTAGCTAGCTAGTATATACATTTTACAAGTTTACTTTCATAAACATTTTAATATAAATGAAATTGTATATTTACCTCATGGCATGAATCATCCTATTCTAGATAATCTAAGATTGCATATCTCTTTAGGATCCTTGGAAGATATGGTGAATATTTTGTTTAGATTGTCACTCTAGAATCCTTGAAAGATATGATGTATATTTTGGTTAGATTTGATAAAAGATTTTGAAGATTTTCTGTTAGGTTCCTGCGGAACCTAAAGCATACACGGACGGAACCCATGATTTGGTTCCGTCTGATACGTGGTTTGCTGGCCTTGGTGCCTATAAATAGCAAGCCACACCATGTTGTTTTATCATCACTCATATACATAAAACAACATACATTCTCTCATTCATTCTCTATAACTAACTCACTCTTGTTTCATTTTAGTGAACTTCTTTGTAGCAAGAAGATCAAAGCATTACAAGCTTCAACAAAAACATTGCAAGACTTGTTTGTTTGTCATTGTGTGAATTGTATTTATTCATACATCATTGTTTGTACCAAACCATCATAAACCTCTGATAGTGATCGGTTAGTATTTTAGTCCTCAAAATACATAGTGTGACGGGAGTGGTTGTACCCTTGTAAAAGAAATTCAATATCTAGCTTTGTGTCAGAAATATTGTGTAAGCGACGTGCAAAGGTTTTCTCTGCCGGATAAAGGAGTTTGTTGACTAGTGAAGAAAACTCTCGAGTTGGATACTCGGAGAGTGGAGTAGGGCAAGGAAAAAGAGTCCTTTTAGACCGAACCACTATAAATACTAGTGTTGTGGTTTGATCGTCTTTATCTTTCTTGCACTTTACTTATTGTTATTTTGTTTGCATACATTAAGTCATTTTACACACAAAGATAACAAAGAAAAAGAAATTAAAAACGGTAAAACTATTCAATCCCTTTCTAGTTTTCCACAGATTTTGTCAAATATTTATAAAAGTTAAAACTACAACTTCATTTACAACTCTTGCTACATCGAAGAGGAATGCCGCAGCCGTTCTAAAAAAATTAAATTAATTTTTTTTACAGCTCTTTGAAGCCCCTGTTAGTTGCTTTTTCTAATGTTGCAAAAACAACATATTTGCATACTTATCTAACTACAACTTCACTTAAACCCACCATTAAGTTAATATGGTGATCATACAAAATAATGTTCTTTACAAGAGCTCTTAAACTAAGAAGTCGCTAACTATACTCAAACTGCTTAGATAAAGAGTCGGAAACAACGGTTACAAGATACCTATTTAAAATAATCATTGTATTAGACCGATCAGTCTGGTCACGCGTGAACCACCACCACCAATCATGACCACATGTGAACCCCATAGTAGGGGTGAACCGCCGCGCGCGGTGGTTGCAATTTCGTCCCTTTTTGGTGGTATGCACCACCGAACGAAATCTAAGGAAAATGAGGTGTTTTTATTATTATTCTTTTGGTTTATGAGTGTTTGTGGGTTTATTGTGGGGTATGTTTGTATATAATGATGTATTTTTATATTTTTAGTTTGGTTATAGGTTTGATGGTGACCATTTTCCTCCCTCGCCACATCAGTTCCACGTTATCAATTAACAGTTTAACACTTTAAATCTTATTTTCCTCAACTTTCCTTCAAACTTTGCAACGTAGTATCTATCTTCCCCTAAACTTCTTTTCATTTTTTATCATTTAACAATATCTCAAAACACACATACCCACACACAAATAAATTTTATATAATTTTCTCTTTCCTTGTAAATGTATTTTTGTTGGGGAGAAAAACTATAGCCTTTCCCTCCAGGGGTGGTACTTTCGCTTGATTCCCGCTAGGGAAAACCTATTTTCAGCAAGTTTTCTCGCTACACACCCTTCACCTTCAAAGGTGATGAGTTTGATAGTATGTTAAATGGTGATGCAACACTGACACATTATTTACCTTAAAAATCTCATCCGATTTGATAAAATTTTACTACTTAATTTCACCTGGCATTCACTGACTCCAAGATAACTTCTATCAGCAGCCACTTACTGTACCTTTTAGTGCACACTATTAATCCATCCATCCAACTATACATACATACTCATCTTGTATCTATATAATATCTTCTCTCTCTCTTAAAAAAAACCTCATTTTCTCTCTCACACACTTATACAATCTTTATCACGCACCCCATCTGATCCAACTTTCCTTAAAAAAACACAAAAGATCATTCATCTTCATCTTTCAATCAAATCCCACAAACCAAAACATCACTAAAGGTACCACCTTTTATAAAAGAAATGATATTTTTTATAAGTTTTTTAGTTAAAGTTTGACTTTCTATCATGTTTTGGGACATGGGTTTTACTTGTATGTAAATCTTGTTAGATCCCACTTTGTTTAATGTTTTGGAACATGGGTTTTAGTTAAGGTTTTGAGTGTTGGTTGTTGATTTGGGGTTTTGGGTTTATGATGATTGTGATCAAGATCTATGGATTTAGTATTTGTTTTAGTTTGATTGTTTATGGGTATGTTAGTGAGAGCTTATTTAGGGTTTATGAATTTGGATTTGGAGTATGTTACTATGAATTTGTTTAGTTTTTGATGTTAAATTTGGTTGTTTGGAACTTAGTTGTTTGGTAGATGATCAGCTGCAATTGGCGTAATTGATTTTTGTATGAAATAGTTGAAAAATAACGGAAGTATGTGGATATTGGATGTTGTAATGTGGTGACGTTGTTTTCGTGTCGAAATTTGGGGCTTTTTGGATTTATGTTGGTGTTGAAGATCTGAGTTGCTTATTAAGTTTACGTATTTACGGATTTGCCCTTCTGTTTATACAACTTTTGAGCTTGTATATATGTAAGTGCATAGGGATATGCTAGTGATGCTTGTGAATCCGATAGGGGTTTGTGAAGTTATTATGAAAAAATTAGATTTTTCTAGTAGTTTTAGATGAATTTGTTAAACTTCTGATATAAGGTTTTTCACTTTTTTAGAATTTGACATATAATTTTTTGGGTAGTTATGTGTATAATCAGCCACAAATGACTTGGTTGACTTTTTATAAATCTTTAAAAATGAATGGTTTTGACCGAATCCTTGAATTATTATATGAATCCTATAATGAGTTGTAATAGTCAACTCTTGATTAGCATTAAATTGTTATAACCTACAAATTATGAATCAAATGTATTGTATATACAAGCACCCCTTACTCTCAAATCTGTATAGTATTTGCGTCACTTTATTCAAGTATCCCGTACCCGTATGACGTATCCATGTACTTGTGCATATATACTTTTAGAAGTATGATGTGTTTTATGACGTTTCCTTTTTTGTTTTTGTGAATCAGGGTTTAGTTTCACGTGTTCGTTCTGGATTCAGCGAAATGTTAGTGCCAAATTTGGATCTTTATATATTAATATTGACATGAAGGTGGTTATGATTGTGACGACAACGAGTGTGAAAATCTTGCTATGCCAACAGTTGTCATGTGATTGAAACCGCCTGAGCAAATATTTCCTGTTACATTAGTTTTAAAGATTGAAATAGCTGTTGATTAGCCAATCACATAACTACAATTTTGTTTTCCGCATTAGACTATTAGTATTAATACAGTTGTTTCTGAGATGGAGGCTGAGGGTACGATCACATTTCCCGAAACAAGCATGACACAAAGGCTGCTTCCAGCTGTTTTACCTGTAATTTTTATTGCCATCACGTACGTTGATCCTGGAAAATGGGTTGCAGCCATTGAGGGTGGAGCTCATTTCGGAAATGATCTGGTCATTCTTATGTTTGTTTTTAGTTTGGCTGCTGTTCTTTGTCAATACCTCTCGGCTTCTATTGCCGTGATCACCGGACGAGACCTTGCCCAGGTACTTTAACGTTTTACAAAATTGACATTTTCTTTAGGTACTTTTGATTAATGATTGTGAGCATTTTATGGTTTTGCGTTGTCTTAAATGTGTATTGTAAGCATTAACTGACAGTTGGATATGGTTTGTGCCTCTGTTGTTTATAGTTGTAAGTTGAAACAATCACATGATTCGATTTTCGAGTGTCTGAACAATTCTGATTAATAATCAGATTAAATAATGATCAAAATAGCTTTAAAGGTGTAAGTAGATAATATTGCTATCCATCATATTGTAAGCTAATGGATAACATGACCGGAAAACTCATTTTTTGTGGAATGAATGATGAAGTTACAAAAGTAGGTGAAAAGGTGTTATATCCATGATATAATTAGTTACAACTTAACAAAACAAATCAAATAAACAACGAGTCTGTAAAGATCTTGATAAATCAAAATTGATGGGTATAATTGGATGTGACTTGTTTTAATTGCTAACTAAATCGCTTTATAATGATGTAGATTTGCACTGTGGAGTATGACATGATCACTTGTATATTTTTGGGACTTCAAGCGGAACTATCTATGATCGCTTTAGACCTTTCAATGGTAACTTCTGTAATTCTGTCTCGTTTAATAACAATCCTTTTTTATAAACCTATGTACTAATAATTTAAGCTTGCTTATTTGAAAGATTTTGGGAACTGCACATGCACTTAATCTGACCTTTGGATTCAGCCTCTTCACTTGTGTCCTTATAACTTCTCTCGACGCTTTCCTGTTTCCGGTTGTCTCTAGTTACTTGGTAAGCTTCTATCTTCTATCTTTTTAATTGTTTATGTATTGTATTTTAAAACATGTTGATTAATAGGGTGACTTTTGTTTTTCAGGAAAATGGCAAAGCAAAGTTCATATGTATGTGGTTAGCGACAGTGGCTTTATTTTCTTATTTCTTTGGAGTGTTGACAAGTCAACAAGACATGTCATTCTCAGTCGGTGGCAGTATTACAAATTTAAGCGGTGAAAGTACGTTTGCACTGATGAGTCTACTTGGTGCAAGCATTATGCCTCATAATTTTTATCTCCATTCATCTATAGTTCAGGTATATTACTTTATTTGGATACCATGAGGTGGTTCATGTAAAAAGGGTCTTTTAAGTACAAGTATAGGAAGGATCTCACTGCTAACTCGTGATGTGGTGCTCTTTTTTTACACTGATGGATTAATGTGTAAAAATAGGGGCACATGAGACACGAGTTGGTTCTCAACTTCTTTCTACACTGTTTACCTTAATATCCTTTTTTACTTGATCTGATCCTCGGATACTATTAATTCTTTAGAAAATTTCATCAAGTATTTATTTGCTTTTGTTGCAGCAAAATCAGGGATCGACACAAGTTTCAAAGGGAGCTTTATGTCATGACCATCTTTTCGCCATTGCCTGTGTTTTCAGCGGGGTTTTCCTTATAAATTATATTCTCATGAACTCAGCAGCAAATGTGTTTTATAGTACTGGCCTCGATTTGCTTACTTTTCAAGACGCGTTATATTTAATGGACCAGGTAAGGTTGCTACACTATCTTTTGAAGGAATTTTACTAATACAACTCTTCTGAGTAATACCTGTTAACAGAATATACCTTTGTTCATGTTCATCCGAAATCAACCCCTTATTTTGCAAACCAACCAAAATTGCTAAATACTTGAATATTTCCAAGATTTTTGCAAAATCTTGAAAAGAATATTACAAATATTGAAAATAAATTAAAATCGTGAAGTGTGTACTCTTTCAGAAATTGCGTCTATTTTTTAACATCTTTACAAAGATAATGCCCTTGTTCGACATTTTGTATCACATTCCTTTTGGCGATAGACAATGTTATGTTTGGGATAAATATGAGAAAAGTATATTTTGTAACAAGTCTGACTCAAAAGAATCATATTCGTAATTTTCCCTTTTATTGATCTCAAATTATCAATTCATCGTATATCGAACATTCTTGTGAATAATTTAGTTCTTTTTTTTTTCTTCATGATAAACAGGTATTCAGGAGCTTAATGGCCCCTTTCGCTTTAGTTCTCCTTTTAGTCCTTTCATATCACACAACTGCACTGACTTGGAAATTTAGTGGACAATCCGTTCTTCTAAACTTTTTCAAACTCGACATTCCCGGTTGGTCTCATCACTCATCAGTCAGATCCATAGCTTTAGTTCCCGCTCTTTTATGCTCATGGCATTCGGGAGCCGAAGGTACATATCAACTTATGATATTGACTCAAATAGTTGTGGCACTTTTGCTTCCGTCATCCGTGATTCCGCTTTTCCGCATTGCGGCTTCGAGATCGTTAATGGGTGTAAATAGAATCTCGCAGTTTGTTGAGTATCTTCTTTGGATAACGTATATAGGAATGTTTGGGTTAATGATTGTGTTTGTTGTTGAGATGGTGTTTGGTAACAGTGAATGGGCTAGTAATTTGAGGTGGACGAGTGGGACAGGGGTTTTGGCCCCGTATACGGTAATTCTCGTGACTGCCGTTTTCTCAGTTTCCTTTACGCTTAAGTTAGTTGTTACTCCTTTGAAATCGGTAAGTTCAAGACCTGATACTATCCGGGAATTGTCGTTTAATGAAAGAATAGAAGCCCCAAGAGAAAACACAGAAGAAACGCTACCAGTACCGGTACCGGGATCGGGACCGGATTCAGGATCGGGATCGGGACCGGATTCAGGATCGGGATCGGGACCGGATTCAGGATCGGGATCGGGACCAGGATCGTTTGTAGAGAAGCCATCGGAGTTTGATTTTAATCTACCAGATGAGATAATAGACTATGATAAAGTGTCTCAGCTGACTACAATTGAAGAAAATTCCTCTGATCTCGTGAGCCCAGTGATAATATCGGAAAGTGTCGTGACATCCGTTAAAACTGTCGTGAAAGAAGAAGTCGATGATTCTGTTGAAAAGACATTAGGAATAGATGGAAATTCACATATTGTGAAAGAACATCAGCGGGACATATTTGAACCAGAGGAACAACCGAAAATGGTGTTGGCAATGAACCAATCTCCAAACTCTAATGGGCCCCCCTCGTTCAAGAGTCTTGGAGGGAAAACAGACGATATTGGGAGTGGCCCGGGAAGTCTTTCGAAGCTAGCGGGTTTAGGTCGTGCTGCAAGACGACAGTTAGCTACATCACTAGACGAATTTTGGAAACTTCTTTTTGATTTGCACGGTGAAATGACGCAAGACGCGAGAACAAACAAACTTGATAAATTGCTTGGGATTGAATCAAAACTGAACCCAAACCCAAACCCAAACCCGAACCCAAAGGCTACCCCTGTTAAGATGTCGAAAATCACCGTCCCTGAAACAGATTTTAACGGGTATAACCCGTCTTTGTTGTCTAGCTATCAACAATTACTGGATGTCTATACACAGAACGCGAACCTTAATGTGGTGGACCCGGAGAAACGGTACCATAGTCTAAGACTACCACAGGCTTCAAGTGGATACGTTGATCAGCCGGCTACAATTCACGGGTATCAAATTAAGTCGTATATTAATCAAACTAAACAACGAGGCGCTGATTACTTAACGGAGTCGCTATCTCCTAAATCACCATCACTCGTTTCATCAAATGTTTCCTCAAATTTCAAAGCCCCGGGTTCCTTAACAAAAACCCAACTAAACGGGCTAAGACCTGCAAAGCCACCCGGTTTTCCTGATCCTGTTGTATCTCGCAACAACTCAATGCAACCCGAACGGAATTTGTACAATCTTCAGCCAGCGGCTCCTGTTGAGAGTGTGCACGAGAAGAAATATTACAGTATGCCGGATATTTCAGGACTACTTCCGAATCGGGAGCCCAAGATTTTGCCTGACAGGGATGGTGCATCGAGATACGGGACTCTCAGGCAACCGCGGCAATCGGATTATACTGGCTCGTTGTACAGGTCCGGTAGTATTTCAGGTTACGGTGGATTATCGTATTCAAATTTATCGCGTGATGCAGCTGCTTACACACCTGTGTCGAGTTACGGTTCTGGGTTAGGGTTATCGGACACATGGTCAATGTGGTCAAAACAACCGTCTGAACAATTTGGTGTGGCTGGAAAGGTTAACCCGCTAGCAAATTTCAATGCGCAAGAAGCCGCTACACCTGCTGTCGATTCTGAAGCAAATATTTTAAAATCTTTGAGGCTTTGTATTGTAAAACTATTGAAGCTTGAAGGTTCTGAGTGGTTGTTTAAGCAGAACGGGGGTCTAGACGAGGATCTCATTGACCGTGTGGCTGCTCGAGAAAGATTTCTGTATGAACTCGAGAGTAATGAGGCGAGTAGGATGGGTCCCGGTGAAATGAAAATTGATGAAGCTGAGTATAATAAGTATCTTGTAACATCGGTTCCAAATTGCGGTGAGGGATGTGTTTGGAGAATCGATTTGATTAAAAGTTTTGGTGTATGGTGTATACATCGGATTCTCGAGCTTTCACTTATGGAAAGCAGGCCCGAGCTTTGGGGGAAGTATACGTATGTTCTGAATCGTCTGCAGGTAAAATTGTCTTAAATATTTTTTGCATTCTATTGGGTTAAGAGTTAATATACTTATTAATCCTATTTGTGTTAACTTTCTCTTGTTTAGGGAATAATCGAGCCATCGTTCTCAAAACCTCGTGTACCAACGAACCCGTGTTTCTGTCTTCAACTTCCAGACTCGTACCAGCGGATATCATCTCCTCCCAAATCCATTAACAGTTTACCACCACCGGTGAAACCGAACAGAGGAAAATGCACCACTGCCTCCGGTCTATTGGACATTGTGAAGGATGTTGAGACGGCAATCTCGTGCAGAAAAGGCCGACCAGGTACTGCGGCTGGTGACGTGGCTTTCCCTAAAGGAAAAGAAAATTTAGCATCCGTCCTTAAACGCTACAAACGCCGGTTACAAGCCGTGGGTTCGGATGGGCTTAGCCGGAGCCCATGAGTCTGGTGTCTTTGTTCACTATTTAATTGAGGGGAAAATTGACCTACACCATTTTGACCATTTTTTAAATTCTAACGAGACCAATCCTTTATTTCTCTATTTCTGTCGTTAAATACCTTTGTTCTCGCGAAGTTACCATTTGTATCGTGAAAAATCACTTTCTCGACATTCCAGAAACTGAAGCTTATAAAGGTATTTCACGACACATGTCAAGAAATGGAGGATTAGTCACGTGAACAATCGGTCAAAATGGTGTGGGTGCGTCTCAAAAGGATTAGTCTGGTGATTTCCGCTTACATGAATCTTTTATTGGGTTGTTTGCTATTCATGAACAACTCCATCTTTCGCTCTTTCTTAGCTTCCATAGATTTTGTTAAATCAGTCCTGAAGAATGAATGGTTGGGATGACGATGATGGTTTGGGTTTCGCAGACGAAGGAATGTTTGAAGTAGGATGATGAAACTTTTTTTTGGGTAGACTTGTATCAATGTCGTTATGTAGTGTAAATATTTTTATGCTGGTGACATGATGGTCTACTATCAGGATGCGATGGTTGTGTTTGTTTTGTTTCATTTTGTTTTTTGCTCATAGAATCATGTATAAACTGAAATCGAATGTTTTCAAGTAAGTTATAATAATTTGTTGTACACTTGTTTACTTTAAAAGAATCGTTTACCATTGTTGTAACTATAGTGTGCAATGGGTTCCAGGTCCTAAGTCCTAACCATCTGACTCGATGTTATTTGGTTATGTGTGGAACATGTTGGCCTTGATACATGAGTGTTAGTCAACAGTTGGTCCTTGAAGGTTCTGACAGGCCCTATGATAGACTTGGATCGTGCATCGAGCTTCACATGATTAACACATCTCTGGTGATATCAACATTGGGTATACACACCCTACTTGCCTAAAACCAAAATTGAAAAACCATTTTCACATATCTCAAACGTTTGCACACTACACTACTACAGCATTTGACAAACAATTAGGTGCATTGGCCAAAAAACAGCCAACCCAATTTCACCTAAAGTTTTGACTCAACTTTTGAGGGCATTTGCCATTTCTGAAACATTGATCCGAATTTTCGTTACCTGTTCATTAGTGAGTGTTAACATGAAAAGGTGTGAACAGCAAAATAGAGGCTAAGGATGTGTTAGCTATCGCATTGTGGATCATAATAACTCAGCTCTGATTGGTTTAACTTAGGATCGCAATTTGATCTGTTGAAGTTAAAAGTATGAATAAATTGAAATGTCCATGAAAACATATAAGTTAAAATTGTCACATTTAGTGATATGCATTCTACAATTTTCTACATTGTATCATAACATTTAGGTACTCTAGTCATATCTTAGGCACTGTTTTTGCGTGATGACACCCAACCCTCTAAACCCTAAGTCCAAACGGTCTTGGGCCGAGTAACCTAGTTGATACAGTTTTTATGATGTGTTGATGACTTGATGGTGACCCTAATCAATTGAGTAGTTTTCTGTTAGGCTAGTTGATTCACCACCTTGAATACCAACATCTTGCTCTAAGCATGAAGCATATACTAGATGATCCAATTGTTTTGGTTGATCCGAATGATCCCACTGGGCATGCCGAACTATTTAGCAATGATGCGAGACCACGCCCCCGGCAAACCTCGTCCCGCCGAAAAAACCAAATCGGAAACCATGTCGAGCTCTGCGGGAAGTCAATCGCACGATAATTTAGCGTCGTATTTACAAGAGGAAATTAGACGCAAACGGGAAGTCACTGAAGCGGCGTACGAGGTGAGGATGGCGAAAGACCGGGCAATAATGGAGTGTAAAGAATTGGAGTTTCTCACGATTAGCACTGACGGTTGCCGGAACGCCAAGCCATGATGATCAACAAGAAAAAAAGACGCAATAATGGCAAAATACTTTCAAGACCCTACACAAAATAGTTATTGTATTTATTTAAGTTTCGTATGTTTTTTTATTTTTCGTACGTTTTATAAGTTTCACATGTTTTTCTTTTATTTTTCGTATGTCCTTTTAAGTTTCTTATTATATTTTTATTTGATGAATTTATGAAATTTAGTTTGTTTGGAAAAATGAAAAAGAAAAATAAATGGATGGGCGGGTGGGACCCTTTTGGCATGTTGTGAGGGAGGCGAGTATTTTGGTGTATGCGTGAGTTGCTGATATGACGCTGAGGTGACAAACTGATGCGTGTGAGTGCATGTTACGATACCTAGTGCTTTTAGGGTTCATTATTAGATTTGATGAGACAATACTGTATACATTTCTGTTGGGTCCATTCAGCACCCAAGTGATCTTAAACAAGGATTTGAATACAAAATAACCTAAGTGTTAGAAGACGTTAAACAATATTCAAGTCACTGAGTGAACAGTTGCTCAGTGAGTCACCTTCAGGATGCTTAGGACGAGTCTGAGAAGAAAGTCTATCCATTCAGTGAGGCGGAACTAAGTGAGTGGCACCTAAGCCAAATAAGAAGGAGATGGGTTCAGTGAGTGATGACAATAACTCACTGAACCCTCAGTCTCCTCAACAACTATGAAGACTGAAGACTGAAGATCAAACACTGAAGAACTGAAGACTGAAAGAAAGGATGGACAAGGCGGGAAACATTTGAAGAGATAAGGAGAAGTCCTTATCAGGCTGAAGCCAAACTTTCCCTGAAAGGCAAAATGTCAGGACAGTGTCATCACTGGTCTTCAGAAAGGATTATTGTCCTATACCCAAAATAGGTTCTTGTAACAGTGACAAAATACATCAGTATTTTGTCCTGATTAGCTTAGGTCATTGTTGATTCCAGTTGACTACTTGATCGATTTCCCTTAGTTTGTAAAGGCTAAGTAATATTGAATAAATTCAATACAACTTATGCAGAAACTGTCTTTGATTGTATTAAAGTTTATGCGGAATCTAAACTTTAATCTTAAGAAGAATTTAACAAACAATATAAAACAAATCACTTCAATATTATTAATAATACGAATACTCTTAAGTATTAGGGTTTACAACCTTGAAGTTTTCTAAAGAATCACGTATCTATCTCTATGCCCTAGGACCTCCTTTTATAGAATAAGGAGTCCTAGTCGGCTTACAATTGCTTGCTATACAAGATAAATCTTAAAAGAATCTTTTCTATATTTATCTAACCGACTATACATGTTTATCTCATAAGCAGTACTAACTATACACTCTAGCAGTCTTAACTCTAACTCTAGCAGCATAAACTCTTCAGTAGTAGTAAGTTTGTACTAGCAGCACTAACTTCTCTTCTAGCAGCATTAAAACACTTAGAGTATTTTTCTTCAAGTTCATCAGAAGTTGAAACTCTGAAAGCAGTTGTAACTCTGAACTAGCAGTTGTAACTTGTTGTCTAGCAGTAGTAACCACTTGGCGTATTTTCTTGAACATCTTCAGCAACACTAGCAGTAGTAAAATACACAAGCAGTTGTAACCTTTAGTACTAGCAGCAACAATGACTTAGAGCAATTTCCATCAGCAGTCTTAACCAAACAAGCAGCAGCTCTAAAACCCAACAATCCTCCCCTAAACTTGATATTTTCCTCCAAAATCATCAAGTTTCTATCTAAGTGATCCGTCTGAAAACGTATATATAAGTATAAACAGTCTCAGAACGAATACTCGTGTGTAGTGTGAAACCAGGCAAGTGATCACCTGGGTCGTTTCCCAACGAGGTGTGAATGGAAAACTGTGAAAAGCTTTGGATTAGAGTGATTGATGATTTAGATTGCTTTTGATTTTGCTTTTAACAATTCTAAATAACAAATTAAAACAGATATGCACAATAAAATTAAACGCGAATTAATTAACTGAAAAACGCGCAACGAAAAATCTAAAATGGGACAAAAACTGAAATTTATAAAATTTAAAACCTAAAAATGTAAAATGATTTAAAACTTATTCAAAAACTTAAATTATATTTTTTATACTTTTTATTTAATTATTATTAATTATTTATTTATTTAATTACTAATTAAACTAATTTAAATTATAAAAAAAAAATACTAAATGAACAAATAAAATTCTAAAACTTTTTCTAAAAATATTATAAGATGAAAAGAAACTAAGAAAATTATAAAAATTGAAATTTACTTAATTAAAATTTAAAAAGATAAATTCTATTAAATAGAAGCTATCACTATATTTCTATTTTTGGTTTTTATTAAGGTCTAAAAATATAATTATATTTTTCCTAGATTAAAAATGACAAAAGAAAATTATGAAAATTAAAATTATATTTTTTTTATTATTTTTCTATTTATTATGATTTAATTACTATTAGAAACTAATTAAAAAGATTAAAAATAGTAAATGACTTAGGAAAATTATGAAAAATTACAGATAAATCTAAAATATTATTAAAAAGATAGGAAAAATAAAATGAAAAGTTTAATAAGCCTACAGAGCTGATTTGGGCAGATAAGCAGTTTGTGAATAAGCCCAAAAATAAGCAAATAAGCACAAAAGTCAACCAACTGCTCAGAACAAGTTTAATATATTTATTTAAGCTTAAAACAACTTATTTCAAGCAGCAAATCCCACAGGTTAAGCAAATGGACACCTAATCAGTTGAAAAGACTCAACAGAAAACTCAGAAAAGGCCAACTTGCAGGGCAATTTAAGCAATGAAATAAGCTACTGAGATGCAATATTAGGGGGGCAAAAGATAGCTTATACTATGAGCTACATAAAAAACCTAAAAGCCCTATGACTACAACCCCAATTGGACTCCAATTGAAGGCTAGATCAGGTGGTGAAACCTGAGGTTGCCGTGGTTGGGGTCTGAGTATGCAGAAAAATGTGCAGAAGTGTGCACAAGGGTTTTGGGCTATATGATACTAACTAAGTGGTCTAAGTGGAACTTAAAGAAGCCAAAGGATGTGTCAGAACAAGCTTGGGTCAGCTTGTGGCTTGTTTGAGCTTCTTAGGGACTGAAATTAATACAAGGGGTAGAGAACTACTAAACTGATCTAATTAGCTTATCTGGACCTGGAAACAGCTTATAAGGACCAAAATAAGCCTGCTTAAAGTTGACCAAATGGTCAATGTACAGTAACAAAATACTTTTCCTATGTAACTGCCTTAAACCAAACAGCCCTTAAGGGTGTGTCTGTTTTGGTTTTGAACTGAGTAAGGTAGATTTAAGCTGAGGTTTTGAACACTTATTGATTAATAACTAATGTTAACTATGTTGAGCAGGTTTTAAAGTATAATTAAGCAGTGTAATAAGCTAAAACTAATTCTAGTTGTTTTTGGTTTTTCTAACTGAATTTAAGTAAAACAGAATAAAGGCTAATTAGAACTAATAATGTGAATGAAATATGCTTGAAAACTATCAATAAGTAAGAAATTACAATAAAAAGCTATAGATAAGCTGTTCTACAGTAGCAATAGGGAATAAGCTAAAAATGAGAAACAAGCTTACAATTGAGAGAGTGGCTATAGGATAGCATGAACAGATCAGAACCAACCTAGCTTGTTCACACAAGCTAGAAAACCCAAGAAAACTCTCCTGATCAGCTTATTCACCCAAAAATAGCTTATTAGCTTCAATGGTTGACTTCTGTTGACTTTCTTGAGAAATCTTGTAAGATTAAGTACAAGCTTACAAAAAAGTTTTAGAAAGCTTTTAAGGGCTTATGTGATTCCTTTCTGAGCTTGTGGTAGCTTATTATCAGCTTATTGGCTTAATTCGAATTACAAAAACCTTGAAATTTTTAAGTAACTTAATTTTAAATGCAAGATGTATGTAAATGAGATCAAAGTGACTGAATATAACTTGTATTGATTACTGGAAAGGAGAATTACAAGATTACAACTAATTAAATTAAAATACGATTACACTAATTTTTTAACTACTACTTATTATCTATTTCCACACACTTTAATTGAGCTACATTACATTCTATTTATACTAAACTGAAATGGGAAAACCCTAATCGACATCCTTGAACATATCCCCACCCTTGAATTGCTCCAATTTAATCTCATTCGTCCAAACTCACTTTTGGCGGGAAACGTGGCAAGTGGACTTTTCCTCTGATTTAGCTAGTGGGAGTGGGAGAGAAGCATTTAATGCTTTTGGCAATGTTAGGTAACGTGTATGGAGGAGGGAAATGATGTGGTGAGTGGTATTGGTGAGGTGGGGGGTGAGTATCTGGTTTTTGGCGCGATTGGTGGTTTTAGGAAGACGGGTCAAACTTTGTTTGACTGAGTTGTTAACTCAGTATAAAAGTTGGGCTTATTTCTTTTTGGGCTTGGGGAAATAACTGGGTTGGGTAAATGGGATAAGGGTTGGGTTTAGTTTATTTAGTGGGTTTAATGGTTTGGATTTTAGGGATTAGTTTGGATCCGGTTTTGGTTAGTTAAACAAGCACAAGGACCAAACTTGTAATTCCAGCATAGTTGAGGGGCTGAAACTGTAATTTTCATAAAGTTATCACAAGGACTAATATTGCCAAGTTAGATAAGCCAAAGGACCTATTTTGTATTTTGTTACAATTTAAAACACCCGAGGACCATTTATGTAATTTTCCAAAAGTTTAGGGGTGAAATTGTAATTTTCCAAAAGTTTATCAAAAGGACCAATCTTGTCAAGTGTGAATAGTACAAGGGTATAAAACATAATTTTCCATTTTTAAAACACCCGATGACTAATTTTGACAACTTTTGAAATTCGAGGGACTAGACTTGCCATTTATGCAAACTTTATTCGTTTTCACTTGATTTTAATTATTTTGCATCTAAAACATATAAAAACACATTTTTAATGATATTTATAACATTTATGGTTATTTGTGTGTTTTTGGACGGTTATGTGGGTTTAAACAAGGTAATATATATGTGTTTTTAGACACATATCAAATCTCCCATACTAAACTATTGCTAGTCCCTAGCAATCTTTTATGAAGTTTTAATGGATTTTATCTCTTTACCAAAAGCCATTACTTCTGGAGTAGCCAATGTTTTAGTATGTGATACTTTGGTACAATGATAACCAAATGATTTTGAGCAAATCATCAGCTGTCAACGGGTTTGATTTGTCTTTACCAGAAGCCGTTTGCTTCTGGACTAGCCAACTCTTAGATAAATTATAACTATTATCTTTGGTGAGCTGATTACCAATCATGGTTTTTCACTGCCTTTACCACAAGCCATAACTTTGCGGGCTAGCCAACTCTTCACTTATAAAGATATGGTGAGTCGAATACCATACAATTTTGGGCAAATTGCAAGCCATAAACGGATTTGATATATCTTTACCAAGAGCCGTTTGCTCTCGGATTAGCCAATCCTTATGTGGGTTAGACATGGCGGACTGATAACCATTTATTGCGTTCTAAGTGAGAAAAAATTTTAAAATTTTGGCTAAAATGAGGGTACTAGATGGTACATTTGATCAAATTCGCTAGAATTCCCCCCCACACTTAGAACTGAATATTGCCCTCAATATTCAAAGCACCGGCTGTTAAACCAACACTTAGAACGTGAAAGGGAAATACTGATAGCCATTATTATTATTTTTTATTATTATTTATTTATTTTTTATTTATTTATTTATTTATTTTTATTTTTTTATTTCCATATATACAACATGTGGGGCATCTCCCCCCACACTAGGATGAGACATGGGTGAAAACCCATATTTTGCTACTGTTTTTGATAACCGAGTCGCTAGCTTGACTCGACCCCGAATTCATTGGTTCATGGGGAAGTAAGTGGAAGAAACCATCTCCATCGGACTTTCATTAAAAATGCTTGGATAACCAATTGAGCATAAGAAAGTTCCACACCGATGAGATAAATCCGGCATTTAAACCAATGTTAGATGGACAATGCCGGGATCAAAAGTAATATCCTCACTCCCGAATGAGTGAAAGATAGGGGAAATCACCGGTAGGTGAAGGGAAGAAGAGAGATCTGAATAGCCATTAAAATAAGAACTTCCTCCTCAAGAATTGCATAATCAAGTGGAAGAGGCAAGTCCTTAAACTTGATCTCTGGAAATTTATCAGTTTTCTCAACTGACTTGATTTCTTTTTTATGAAGTTGTTTTGGTGGAAGAGGGGAAAATGAATCTTCGTTTAACAAATTTTCTAGAAAAAGAATGTCCCCCTCAGGATCAAGATAGTTATTAGCAACCTCATGCGGAAGTGAACTATCTATAGCAAGAAAAGCCTCGACCTCATCCCAAAAGGGATCACTTCCCTCAATCGAAGTGAGAGAAAGGAAAGAGTCGACTATGATAAGTTGAGAAGATGTGGTGGGTTCACCACTCACAGAATTATGAAAATAACCAAGATTTTCTTGAGAGTACTCCTTTGAAGTAATGTTAATGACATCGATTCGGTTAACCGAAGCAGAATCAAAATTTGAGGAGTACTTCGAAGTTTGATCATGGTTAAAAGTAACAGCTTCATTATCCACACGCAAGGTGATCTCATGCTTAAATACATCAATAAGAGCATGGCCCATTTTTAGGAATCCTCGTCCAAGAATGAGAGGAACCTTTTGATCTGCATCGAAGTCAACAACCACAAAGTCAGCTGGAAAGTGGAACTTTCCTACTTTCACAAACACATCTTCGGCAATGCCGCAGGGATGAGATATGGTTCGGTCTGCAAGCTCAAGAGTCATGCAGGTAGGAGTAAGAGCCGGAAGAGAAAGTTTCTTCCATACTGAATGAGGCATCAGGTTGATGCTTGCACCTAGATCTGCTAAGGCATAGCATTCAACCATTCCCGGAAATACACAAGGTAGTAGAAACTTTCCAGGATCTCCAAGCTTCTCCGGAAGCTTTTTCAAGATAACCGCTGAGCAGTTCTCATTTAATGGAGTTTTAGCCATTTCAATCAGTTTTTCCTTGTTGCTTAACAAGTGTTTGATTGTTGATGCAAATTTGGGCATCAGAATGATAGCATCCGCAAAACTTATGTCAAAATGTAATTCTTTAAAGATTTGAAAGAATTTGTCCATTTGTTGACTAGCCTTCTCACGGAGCTTTTGCTCATTTAAGCGCGATGGGTAAGGAATGTAAGGTTTGGATTTAGGAGCAATAACTTCAGGAGTCTCTACAGATTCAAAGACAACTCCTGGTTTGGATTTCTTTTTCTGGACAATCGGAGGATGGACATGTGTTATACTTTGTGGGCTTGGAATTGGCACTTTGTCCATTGTATCCTCCGTCTCTTTTTCCATTTCAAACAACGGAGGAGGAATAGGGCCAGCTGGCCCCTCATAAGCAGCACCACTCCGAGTGGTGATAGCTTTGACGTAAGTGGTATCTTCGTCATCATCACTGTCATCAAGCACACTGACAGGAACAACATTGAGCATCTCGGAATAATATCTGGCTGATCTTTGCTCACTAAGTTTGGTTGACAAACTTTTAACCGTAAATCGTGAAAGAGTAGGATCGATTCTTGACGGTTGGGGAGCAATTGGTGGTGTAGAATTTTGGATGACCGAAGGTTGGACGTTTTTAGCACTTCCATTGTTAGTGGGAAGTACCGGGTCCTTTTTCACCTTGAGTTCAACATGAGCTTTACCACTACGTGTGGAGACAGCTTTGAGTTCACCCCTTGGGTTGACAACAGTGTTACTTGGGAGACCTCCCGAGGTAGAAGGTATATCAGTTAAAGACTTTTTGATCTGGTTTAATTGAGCAATCAATAACTGGTTTGTCTCATATTGTGTCTTATTTGTTTCCTCTTGAGTTTTCATGAATTGTTTAAGCAACTCATCTGAGGACGTTTGATTTCGGTTTGAACCTTGGTTTTGATTAAAATTTGGACCACGGTTTTGGTTAAAATTACCCTGATTCTGACCTCGGTTTTGATTGAAATTTTGGGAATTATGGAAATTTTGTCCCTGATTTTGAACAAAGCGATTTTGATTATTCTGATTTGGCACGGGTGGAAAACCAGGTGGGACCATAACATTCGGTGCTCGGTACTGAGTCTCAGCATGCGGACGGTATTGATTTTGGTTTACTGCAGCTACAGGAGCTGGGTAAAGAGAAGCATCGGTTGCTTGACAATCATAATACGCATGTGGGCCACCACAAGTTTCACACACTTTGTTTATTGCTTTAATTTGTTCTGGTTTGTGAATTTCACTCTTCAGTTCTTTCATTTCCTTCATCATACAACGCATTGAGTCCGTTAAAAAGGCTAACTCTGAGGAGTTACCGGATGACGAGGCAGGAGTGACAGGATCATTCACTTTGTTTCGAGAAATAGGAACTTTTGATTTATTTTCACAAATTTCAACCACCTCTCTAGGTCGACGATTCAAGATATTGCCACCAGCGGCTGCGTTAAGTAAATCTTGATCGTTTTGGGTTAACCCATTATAAAACGTATTTTTCTGTTGTAACTCCGTAAAATCGTGATGTGGGCATTTTCTTAGGAGATCTTTAAATCTCTCCCATGCCTCTCCGAAATTTTCATCGAAACTTTGACGAAAACCAGCAATTTCATTTTTTAAATTAGTCGTCTTTGATGGAGGGAAGAAATAATTGACAAACTTCTGCACTAGATCTTCCCAAGTTTCAATGGATCGAGGGGGTTCTTTATCCAGCCAGATTCGGGCTGCCCCCTCAAGTGAGAATGGAAATAGCATCAATTTGATCACTGTTTGCGGCACATTTTTGTAATTGATTGTAGAGGTCAGTTTGTTGAACCAACAAATGTGTGCATAAGGATCCTCTCGTTCAAACCCGTGGAATTGGTTGGTAGAAACGAGCTGAATCAAATGTGTTTTCAGTTCAAAATGATCAGAATCGATGGTTGGTAAAACGATGGCATCTCCGTAACCCTCGGTGGGTGCCCGGAGCATTTCCGCCATTGTGCGATTGTCTGCCATATTATCAGTGGGAACAGTACGAATCTCGGGTTCGACTATTTGGGCAGCACGTCTACGATTACGTCTTCTCGAAATATTTACGAGTTCACGTAAAGGGCTTGATGACGTGGAAGAACGAGTGCGCATGCACTAAGTAAAATATTCAAATTAAAACAAGACAGAAGCAAAACACAAGTGAACTTAAACCAATAATCAACAAGCGTACGGTAGCTCTCTAAAAGATAAACGCACAGAGTGGCGGAGAAGCAAAGGCGGGCAACTTAATGCTCCTTAAAAACCCGCTTCTTTCAGTTCGACAATTTAATGTCAGACTATCCTAGAACCTCCGTTAGAGTTTGTTTATCAATTAAAGGTGAGCCGATATTCGCAAGTGATACAAAGGAAAGTTTTAAATCTTTGGTTTGGGAACTTATTATGGTCGTACCCCCAGTTAGGTAGTACTCTGTCTTGGTTCTCGATGGTAATATTTTATTATTGTTTATTTATTTGAAAAAAGAAAACGGAATTTATTTTTGGTGTTTTTTATTTTTTATATGATAATAATAATAATAATAATATATATATATAGAAAAGAAAAGAAAAATATTTTTGGTATTTTATATTGTTTATGGGAAATAGGAACTTCAGATAGAAGGATCTCGAATCACTAATCGCTAAAACTCTACACAATAGTCGCAGCACAACCTCCCCGGCAGCGGCGCCAAAATTTGATCCGTCTGAAAACGTATATATAAATATAAACAGTCTCAGAACGAATACTCGTGTGTAGTGTGAAACCAGGCAAGTGATCACCTGGGTCGTTTCCCAACGAGGTGTGAATGGAAAACTGTGAAAAGCTTTGGATTAGAGTGATTGATGATTTAGATTGCTTTTGATTTTGCTTTTAACAATTCTAAATAACAAATTAAAATAGATACGCACAATAAAATTAAACGCGAATTAATTAACTGAAAAACGCGCAACGAAAAATCTAAAATGGGACAAAAACTGAAATTTATAAAATTTAAAACCTAAAAATGTAAAATGATTTAAAACTTATTTAAAAACTTAAATTATATTTTTTATACTTTTTATTTAATTATTATTAATTATTTATTTATTTAATTACTAATTAAACTAATTTAAATTATTAAAAAAATACTAAATGAACAAAGAAAATTCTAAAACTTTTTCTAAAAATATTATAAGATGAAAAGAAACTAAGAAAATTATAAAAATTGAAATTTACTTAATTAAAATTAAAAAGATAAATTCTATTAAATAGAAGCTATCACTATATTTCTATTTTTGGTTTTTATTAAGGTCTAAAAATATAATTATATTTTTCCTAGATTAAAAATGACAAAATAAAATTATGAAAATTAAAATTATATTTTTCTGATTATTTTTCTATTTATTATGATTTAATTACTATTAGAAACTAATTAAAAAGATTAAAAATAGTAAATGACTTAGGAAAATTATGAAAAATTACAGATAAATCTAAAATATTATTAAAAAGATAGGAAAAATAAAATGAAAAGTTTAATAAGCCTACAGAGCTGATTTTGGCAGATAAGCAGTTTGTGAATAAGCCCAAAAATAAGCAAATAAGCACAAAAGTCAACCAACTGCTCAGAACAGGTTTAATATATTTATTTAAGCTTAAAACAACTTATTTCAAGCAGCAAATCCCACAGGTTAAGCAAATGGACACCTAATCAGTTGAAAAGACTCAACAGAAAACTCAGAAAAAGGCCAACTTGCAGGGCAATTTAAGCAATGAAATAAGCTACTGAGATGCAATATTAGGGGGGCAAAAGATAGCTTATACTATGAGCTACAGAAAAAACCTAAAAGCCCTATGACTACAACCCCAATTGGACTCCAATTGAAGGCTAGATCAGGTGGTGAAACCTGAGGTTGCTGTGGTTGGGGTCTGAGTATGCAAAAAAATGTGCAGAAGTGTGCACAAGGGTTTTGGGCTATATGATACTAACTAAGTGGTCTAAGTGGAACTTAAAGAAGCCAAAGGATGTGTCAGAACAAGCTTGGGTCAGCTTGTGGCTTGTTTGAGCTTCTTAGGGACTGAAATTAATACAAGGGGTAGAGAACTACTAAACTGATCTAATTAGCTTATCTGGACCTGGAAACAGCTTATAAGGACCAAAATAAGCCTGCTTAAAGTTGACCAAATGGTCAATGTACAGTAACAAAATACTTTTCCTATGTAACTGCCTTAAACCAAACAGCCCTTAAGGGTGTGTCTGTTTTGGTTTTGAACTGAGTAAGGTAGATTTAAGCTGAGGTTTTGAACACTTATTGATTAATAACTAATGTTAACTATGTTGAGCAGGTTTTAAAGTATAATTAAGCAGTGTAATAAGCTAAAACTAATTCTAGTTGTTTTTGGTTTTTCTAACTGAATTTAAGTAAAACAGAATAAAGGCTAATTAGAACTAATAATGTGAATGAAATATGCTTGAAAACTATCAATAAGTAAGAAATTACAATAAAAAGCTATAGATAAGCTGTTCTACAGTAGCAATAGGGAATAAGCTAAAAATGAGAAACAAGCTTACAATTGAGAGAGTGGCTATAGGATAGCATGAACAGATCAGAACCAACCTAGCTTGTTCACACAAGCTAGAAAACCCAAGAAAATTCTCCTGATCAGCTTATTCACCCAAAAATAGCTTATTAGCTTCAATGGTTGACTTCTGTTGACTTTCTTGAGAAATCTTGTAAGATTAAGTACAAGCTTACAAAAAAGTTTTAGAAAGCTTTTAAGGGCTTATGTGATTCCTTTCTGAGCTTGTGGTAGCTTATTATCAGCTTATTGGCTTAATTCGAATTACAAAAACCTTGAAATTTTTAAGTAACTTAATTTTAAATGCAAGATGTATGTAAATGAGATCAAAGTGACTGAATATAACTTGTATTGATTACTGGAAAGGAGAATTACAAGATTACAACTAATTAAATTAAAATACGATTACACTAATTTTTTAACTACTTTTCCACACACTTTAATTGAGCTACATTACATTCTATTTATACTAAACTGAAATGGGAAAACCCTAATCGACATCCTTGAACATATCCCCACCCTTGAATTGCTCCAATTTAATCTCATTCGTCCAAACTCACTTTTGGCGGGAAACGTGGCAAGTGGACTTTTCCTCTGATTTAGCTAGTGGGAGTGGGAGAGAAGCATTTAATGCTTTTGGCAATGTTAGGTAACGTGTATGGAGGAGGGAAATGATGTGGTGAGTGGTATTGGTGAGGTGGGGGGTGAGTATCTGGTTTTTGGCGCGATTGGTGGTTTTAGGAAGACGGGTCAAACTTTGTTTGACTGAGTTGTTAACTCAGTATAAAAGTTGGGCTTATTTCTTTTTGGGCTTGGGGAAATAACTGGGTTGGGTAAATGGGATAAGGGTTGGGTTTAGTTTATTTAGTGGGTTTAATGGTTTGGATTTTAGGGATTAGTTTGGATCCGGTTTTGGTTAGTTAAACAAGCACAAGGACCAAACTTGTAATTCCAGCATAGTTGAGGGGCTGAAACTGTAATTTTCATAAAGTTATCACAAGGACTAATATTGCCAAGTTAGATAAGCCAAAGGACCTATTTTGTATTTTGTTACAATTTAAAACACCCGAGGACCATTTATGTAATTTTCCAAAAGTTTAGGGGTGAAATTGTAATTTTCCAAAAGTTTATCAAAAGGACCAATCTTGTCAAGTGTGAATAGTACAAGGGTATAAAACATAATTTTCCATTTTTAAAACACCCGATGACTAATTTTGACAACTTTTGAAATTCGAGGGACTAGACTTGCCATTTATGCAAACTTTATTCGTTTTCACTTGATTTTAATTATTTTGCATCTGAAACATATAAAAACACATTTTTAATGATATTTATAACATTTATGGTTATTTGTGTGTTTTTGGACGTTTATGTGGGTTTAAACAAGGTAATATATATGTGTTTTTAGACACATATCAAATCCCCCACACTAAACTATTGCTAGTCCCTAGCAATCTTTTATGAAGTTTTAATGGATTTTATCTCTTTACCAAAAGCCATTACTTCTGGAGTAGCCAATGTTTTAGTATGTGATACTTTGGTACAATGATAACCAAATGATTTTGAGCAAATCATCAGCTGTCAACGGTTTTGATTTGTCTTTACCAGAAGCCGTTTGCTTCTGGACTAGCCAACTCTTAGATAAATTATAACTATTATCTTTGGTGAGCTGATTACCAATCATGGTTTTTCACTGCCTTTACCACAAGCCATAACCTTGCGGGCTAGCCAACTCTTCACTTATAAAGATATGGTGAGTCGAATACCATACAATTTTGGGCAAATTGCAAGCCATAAACGGATTTGATATATCTTTACCAAGAGCCGTTTGCTCTCGGATTAGCCAATCCTTATGTGGGTTAGACATGGCGGACTGATAACCATTTATTGCGTTCTAAGTGAGAAAAAATTTTGGCTAAAATGGGGGTACTAGATGGTACATTTGATCAAATTCGCTAGAATTCCCCCCACACTTAGAACTGAATATTGCCCTCAATATTCAAAGAACCGGCTGTTAAACCAACACTTAGAACGTGAAAGGGAAATACTAATAGCCATTATTATTATTTTTTATTATTATTTATTTATTTTTTATTTATTTATTTATTTATTTTTATTTTTTTATTTCCATATATACAACATGTGGGGCATCTCCCCCCACACTAGGATGAGACATGGGTGAAAACCCATATTTTGCTACTGTTTTTGATAACCGAGTCGCTAGCTTGACTCGACCCCGAATTCATTGGTTCATGGGGAAGTAAGTGGAAGAAACCATCTCCATCGGACTTTCATTAAAAATGCTTGGATAACCAATTGAGCATAAGAAAGTTCCACACCGATGAGATAAATCCGGCATTTAAACCAATGTTAGATGGACAATGCCGGGATCAAAAGTAATATCCTCACTCCCGAATGAGTGAAAGATAGGGGAAATCACCGGGTAGGTGAAGGGAAGAAGAGAGATCTGAATAGCCATTAAAATAAGAACTTCCTCCTCAAGAATTGCATAATCAAGTGGAAGAGGCAAGTCCTTAAACTTGATCTCTGGAAATTTATCAGTTTTCTCAACTGACTTGATTTCTTTTTTATGAAGTTGTTTTGGTGGAAGAGGGGAAAATGAATCTTCGTTTAACAAATTTTCTAGAAAAAGAATGTCCCCCTCAGGATCAAGATAGTTATTAGCAACCTCATGCGGAAGTGAACTATCTATAGCAAGAAAAGCCTCGACCTCATCCCAAAAGGGATCACTTCCCTCAATCGAAGTGAGAGAAAGGAAAGAGTCGACTATGATAAGTTGAGAAGATGTGGTGGGTTCACCACTCACAGAATTATGAAAATAACCAAGATTTTCTTGAGAGTACTCCTTTGAAGTAATGTTAATGACATCGATTCGGTTAACCGAAGCAGAATCAAAATTTGAGGAGTACTTCGAAGTTTGATCATGGTTAAAAGTAACAGCTTCATTATCCACACGCAAGGTGATCTCATGCTTAAATACATCAATAAGAGCATGGCCCATTTTTAGGAATCCTCGTCCAAGAATGAGAGGAACCTTTTGATCTGCATCGAAGTCAACAACCACAAAGTCAGCTGGAAAGTGGAACTTTCCTACTTTCACAAACACATCTTCGGCAATGCCGCAGGGATGAGATATGGTTCGGTCTGCAAGCTCAAGAGTCATGCAGGTAGGAGTAAGAGCCGGAAGAGAAAGTTTCTTCCATACTGAATGAGGCATCAGGTTGATGCTTGCACCTAGATCTGCTAAGGCATAGCATTCAACCATTCCCGGAAATACACAAGGTAGTAGAAACTTTCCAGGATCTCCAAGCTTCTCCGGAAGCTTTTTCAAGATAACCGCTGAGCAGTTCTCATTTAATGGAGTTTTAGCCATTTCAATCAGTTTTTCCTTGTTGCTTAACAAGTGTTTGATTGTTGATGCAAATTTGGGCATCAGAATGATAGCATCCGCAAAACTTATGTCAAAATGTAATTCTTTAAAGATTTGAAAGAATTTGTCCATTTGTTGACTAGCCTTCTCACGGAGCTTTTGCTCATTTAAGCGCGATGGGTAAGGAATGTAAGGTTTGGATTTAGGAGCAATAACTTCAGGAGTCTCTACAGATTCAAAGACAACTCCTGGTTTGGATTTCTTTTTCTGGACAATCGGAGGATGGACATGTGTTATACTTTGTGGGCTTGGAATTGGCACTTTGTCCGTTGTATCCTCCGTCTCTTTTTCCATTTCAAACAACGGAGGAGGAATAGGGCCAGCTGGCCCCTCATAAGCAGCACCACTCCGAGTGGTGATAGCTTTGACGTAAGTGGTATCTTCGTCATCATCACTGTCATCAAGCACACTGACAGGAACAACATTGAGCATCTCGGAATAATATCTGGCTGATCTTTGCTCACTAAGTTTGGTTGACAAACTTTTAACCGTAAATCGTGAAAGAGTAGGATCGATTCTTGACGGTTGGGGAGCAATTGGTGGTGTAGAATTTTGGATGACCGAAGGTTGGACGTTTTTAGCACTTCCATTGTTAGTGGGAAGTACCGGGTCCTTTTTCACCTTGAGTTCAACATGAGCTTTACCACTACGTGTGGAGACAGCTTTGAGTTCACCCCTTGGGTTGACAACAGTGTTACTTGGGAGACCTCCCGAGGTAGAAGGTATATCAGTTAAAGACTTTTTGATCTGGTTTAATTGAGCAATCAATAACTGGTTTGTCTCATATTGTGTCTTATTTGTTTCCTCTTGAGTTTTCATGAATTGTTTAAGCAACTCATCTGAGGACGTTTGATTTCGGTTTGAACCTTGGTTTTGATTAAAATTTGGACCACGGTTTTGGTTAAAATTACCCTGATTCTGACCTCGGTTTTGATTGAAATTTTGGGAATTATGGAAATTTTGTCCCTGATTTTGAACAAAGCGATTTTGATTATTCTGATTTGGCACGGGTGGAAAACCAGGTGGGACCATAGCATTCGGTGCTCGGTACTGAGTCTCAGCATGCGGACGGTATTGATTTTGGTTTACTGCAGCTACAGGAGCTGGGTAAAGAGAAGCATCGGTTGCTTGACAATCATAATACGCATGTGGGCCACCACAAGTTTCACACACTTTGTTTATTGCTTTAATTTGTTCTGGTTTGTGAATTTCACTCTTCAGTTCTTTCATTTCCTTCATCATACAACGCATTGAGTCCGTTAAAAAGGCTAACTCTGAGGAGTTACCGGATGACGAGGCAGGAGTGACAGGAACATTCACTTTGTTTCGAGAAATAGGAACTTTTGATTTATTTTCACAAATTTCAACCACCTCTCTAGGTCGACGATTCAAGATATTGCCACCAGCGGCTGCGTTAAGTACATCTTGATCGTTTTGGGTTAACCCATTATAAAACGTATTTTTCTGTTGTAACTCCGTAAAATCGTGATGTGGGCATTTTCTTAGGAGATCTTTAAATCTCTCCCATGCCTCTCCGAAATTTTCATCGAAACTTTGACGAAAACCAGCAATTTCATTTTTTAAATTAGTCGTCTTTGATGGAGGGAAGAAATAATTGACAAACTTCTGCACTAGATCTTCCCAAGTTTCAATGGATCGAGGGGGTTCTTTATCCAGCCAGATTCGGGCTGCCCCCTCAAGTGAGAATGGAAATAGCATCAATTTGATCACTGTTTGCGGCACATTTTTGTAATTGATTGTAGAGTAAGTCAGTTTGTTGAACCAACAAATGTGTGCATAAGGATCCTCTCGTTCAAACCCGTGGAATTGGTTGGTAGAAACGAGCTGAATCAAATGTGTTTTCAGTTCAAAATGATCAGAATCGATGGCTGGTAAAACGATGGCATCTCCGTAACCCTCGGTGGGTGCCCGGAGCATTTCCGCCATTGTGCGATTGTCTGCCATATTATCAGTGGGAACAGTACGAATCTCGGGTTCGACTATTTGGGCAGCACGTCTACGATTACGTCTTCTCGAAATATTTACGAGTTCACGTAAAGGGCTTGATGACGTGGAAGAACGAGTGCGCATGCACTAAGTAAAATATTCAAATTAAAACAAGACAGAAGCAAAACACAAGTGAACTTAAACCAATAATCAACAAGCGTACGGTAGCTCTCTAAAAGATAAACGCACAGAGTGGCGGAGAAGTAAAGGTGGGCAACTTAATGCTCCTTAAAAACCCGCTTCTTTCAGTCCGACAATTTAATGTCAGACTATCCTAGAACCTCCGTTAGAGTTTGTTTATCAATTAAAGGTGAGCCGATATTCGCAAGTGATACAAAGGAAAGTTTTAAATCTTTGGTTTGGGAACTTATTATGGTCGTACCCCCAGTTAGGTAGTACTCTGTCTTGGTTCTCGATGGTAATATTTTATTATTGTTTATTTATTTGAAAAAAGAAAACGGAATTTATTTTTGGTGTTTTTTATTTTTTATATGATAATAATAATAATAATAATATATATATATAGAAAAGAAAAGAAAAATATTTTTGGTATTTTATATTGTTTATGGGAAATAGGAACTTCAGATAGAAGGATCTCGAATCACTAATCGCTAAAACTCTACACAATAGTCGCAGCACAACCTCCCCGGCAGCGGCGCCAAAATTTGATCCGTCTGAAAACGTATATATAAGTATAAACAGTCTCAGAACGAATACTCGTGTGTAGTGTGAAACCAGGCAAGTGATCACCTGGGTCGTTTCCCAACGAGGTGTGAATGGAAAACTGTGAAAAGCTTTGGATTAGAGTGATTGATGATTTAGATTGCTTTTGATTTTGCTTTTAACAATTCTAAATAACAAATTAAAATAGATACGCACAATAAAATTAAACGCGAATTAATTAACTGAAAAACGCGCAACGAAAAATCTAAAATGGGACAAAAACTGAAATTTATAAAATTTAAAACCTAAAAATGTAAAATGATTTAAAACTTATTTAAAAACTTAAATTATATTTTTTATACTTTTTATTTAATTATTATTAATTATTTATTTATTTAATTACTAATTAAACTAATTTAAATTATTAAAAAAATACTAAATGAACAAAGAAAATTCTAAAACTTTTTCTAAAAATATTATAAGATGAAAAGAAACTAAGAAAATTATAAAAATTGAAATTTACTTAATTAAAATTAAAAAGATAAATTCTATTAAATAGAAGCTATCACTATATTTCTATTTTTGGTTTTTATTAAGGTCTAAAAATATAATTATATTTTTCCTAGATTAAAAATGACAAAATAAAATTATGAAAATTAAAATTATATTTTTCTGATTATTTTTCTATTTATTATGATTTAATTACTATTAGAAACTAATTAAAAAGATTAAAAATAGTAAATGACTTAGGAAAATTATGAAAAATTACAGATAAATCTAAAATATTATTAAAAAGATAGGAAAAATAAAATGAAAAGTTTAATAAGCCTACAGAGCTGATTTTGGCATATAAGCAGTTTGTGAATAAGCCCAAAAATAAGCAAATAAGCACAAAAGTCAACCAACTGCTCAGAACAGGTTTAATATATTTATTTAAGCTTAAAACAACTTATTTCAAGCAGCAAATCCCACAGGTTAAGCAAATGGACACCTAATCAGTTGAAAAGACTCAACAGAAAACTCAGAAAAAGGCCAACTTGCAGGGCAATTTAAGCAATGAAATAAGCTACTGAGATGCAATATTAGGGGGGCAAAAGATAGCTTATACTATGAGCTACAGAAAAAACCTAAAAGCCCTATGACTACAACCCCAATTGGACTCCAATTGAAGGCTAGATCAGGTGGTGAAACCTGAGGTTGCTGTGGTTGGGGTCTGAGTATGCAAAAAAATGTGCAGAAGTGTGCACAAGGGTTTTGGGCTATATGATACTAACTAAGTGGTCTAAGTGGAACTTAAAGAAGCCAAAGGATGTGTCAGAACAAGCTTGGGTCAGCTTGTGGCTTGTTTGAGCTTCTTAGGGACTGAAATTAATACAAGGGGTAGAGAACTACTAAACTGATCTAATTAGCTTATCTGGACCTGGAAACAGCTTATAAGGACCAAAATAAGCCTGCTTAAAGTTGACCAAATGGTCAATGTACAGTAACAAAATACTTTTCCTATGTAACTGCCTTAAACCAAACAGCCCTTAAGGGTGTGTCTGTTTTGGTTTTGAACTGAGTAAGGTAGATTTAAGCTGAGGTTTTGAACACTTATTGATTAATAACTAATGTTAACTATGTTGAGCAGGTTTTAAAGTATAATTAAGCAGTGTAATAAGCTAAAACTAATTCTAGTTGTTTTTGGTTTTTCTAACTGAATTTAAGTAAAACAGAATAAAGGCTAATTAGAACTAATAATGTGAATGAAATATGCTTGAAAACTATCAATAAGTAAGAAATTACAATAAAAAGCTATAGATAAGCTGTTCTACAGTAGCAATAGGGAATAAGCTAAAAATGAGAAACAAGCTTACAATTGAGAAAGTGGCTATAGGATAGCATGAACAGATCAGAACCAACCTAGCTTGTTCACACAAGCTAGAAAACCCAAGAAAATTCTCCTGATCAGCTTATTCACCCAAAAATAGCTTATTAGCTTCAATGGTTGACTTCTGTTGACTTTCTTGAGAAATCTTGTAAGATTAAGTACAAGCTTACAAAAAAGTTTTAGAAAGCTTTTAAGGGCTTATGTGATTCCTTTCTGAGCTTGTGGTAGCTTATTATCAGCTTATTGGCTTAATTCGAATTACAGAAACCTTGAAATTTTTAAGTAACTTAATTTTAAATGCAAGATGTATGTAAATGAGATCAAAGTGACTGAATATAACTTGTATTGATTACTGGAAAGGAGAATTACAAGATTACAACTAATTAAATTAAAATACGATTACACTAATTTTTTAACTACTTTTCCACACACTTTAATTGAGCTACATTACATTCTATTTATACTAAACTGAAATGGGAAAACCCTAATCGACATCCTTGAACATATCCCCACCCTTGAATTGCTCCAATTTAATCTCATTCGTCCAAACTCACTTTTGGCGGGAAACGTGGCAAGTGGACTTTTCCTCTGATTTAGCTAGTGGGAGTGGGAGAGAAGCATTTAATGCTTTGGCAATGTTAGGTAACGTGTATGGAGGAGGGAAATGATGTGGTGAGTGGTATTGGTGAGGTGGGGGGGTGAGTATCTGGTTTTTGGCGCGATTGGTGGTTTTAGGAAGACGGGTCAAACTTTGTTTGACTGAGTTGTTAACTCAGTATAAAAGTTGGGCTTATTTCTTTTTGGGCTTGGGGAAATAACTGGGTTGGGTAAATGGGATAAGGGTTGGGTTTAGTTTATTTAGTGGGTTTAATGGTTTGGATTTTAGGGATTAGTTTGGATCCGGTTTTGGTTAGTTAAACAAGCACAAGGACCAAACTTGTAATTCCAGCATAGTTGAGGGGCTGAAACTGTAATTTTCATAAAGTTATCACAAGGACTAATATTGCCAAGTTAGATAAGCCAAAGGACCTATTTTGTATTTTGTTACAATTTAAAACACCCGAGGACCATTTATGTAATTTTCCAAAAGTTTAGGGGTGAAATTGTAATTTTCCAAAAGTTTATCAAAAGGACCAATCTTGTCAAGTGTGAATAGTACAAGGGTATAAAACATAATTTTCCATTTTTAAAACACCCGATGACTAATTTTGACAACTTTTGAAATTCGAGGGACTAGACTTGCCATTTATGCAAACTTTATTCGTTTTCACTTGATTTTAATTATTTTGCATCTGAAACATATAAAAACACATTTTTAATGATATTTATAACATTTATGGTTATTTGTGTGTTTTTGGACGTTTATGTGGGTTTAAACAAGGTAATATATATGTGTTTTTAGACACATATCACTAAGCTTGAACAAACACTAAGAGGATGATCCCAAACAATTAATTTTGTGGCTTGTCCTTGGGTCCTAGATACTTTTCCATCTTCTTGAGCAACTGATATGCCATTTCATCATAAGGATATTGGAGTTGAAGTCTTTTCTTCCCATACAGCATCTGATGTAGAATATCCTTATGAAAAGCTAAAGGATGGCCCTTTTCTACAAGCATGTAGATTATTAGCCCATGTGCAGCCAAATAATGAACTCCATAACTCTGATAAATCTTCCATTCTAGGACTGTGTTGTGCCTTAGACTTCTCCATACTTCATCCTCATGATGTGGTTCAAACATCACTTTCAAGTAATCCCAGATGACTCTATCATAGATTTGTTCTGGTCTTTCATAACCAAACCTTTCTTTGTACAGCCTCCATAGAGTCACCATATCTTCTCTGTCAAAGTGATGAACCATTTGTAGAAAGCTCACAAACCTCAAAGATGAACCATCAGCCCTCTTGATATCCCAATATGTTGTTTTCCCATGTAATCCTGACTTGAAATCAACAATGGGTTGTTTAACACTTAGAGGCTCTGCATCCATGGCTATATCTTCAGGTACTAATGCAAGTTCTGTGTGAGCTTGCATCTGTTCTACATCATCATCAGCTTGCTCAGTCCGCTCTTTCTCTTGCTCTTTGTTCTGCTCTTGCTCAGACTTCTTCTTTTTACTGCTTTTCTTTTCCAATTTGTCACCTGCTCTTTTTGAACTTGTACTTTCTTCTTTCCTTTCCTCAATGCCCTTCACCACTTCAGTATTCACAAAACTTTCATTCTTTCTTTTGAAAATTGTGTATAACTCTTCAATTCTGCTATCATCCAACTGTGATAACTTCTTTTGTTGCCAATTGTCCATGTTCTTCAAATATGCACACATGAAAGATCTTCTTTGTGCTTTAGTGGGTGGCTTGTTCTTCTTGGCTGCTAATCTTTGTGCTGCATAGAACTTTTTTCTTTCATCAATAAGTTCCTTTAACATCCTAGCTCTTTCATCAATTGAATACTGATCTTGCTCTTCTTGTTGGAGTTTCTGAGCAAGCTCCCAATCAGCATCAACTTGAGCTCTTTCTTCATCCCATGCAACAATCAATTCTGCATTTTTAGCATCTTTCTCTGCAACAATTCTTTTTTGTTCCAAAATCTTTTTATTCTCAGCCTCAAATTCTTTTGCTAAGTTCTCTGCAAGCTCAACATCAAGTTGCAGTTGCTTTTCTTTAGATAGTGGCTTCTCCACAGGCTCTTCAATAAGTATTCCTTTGCCTTTGCCTTGGACCTGTGGAGTTGATTGTGTAGCTTGTGGTCTTGAAGATGGCTCCTTTATGACAACACATTTGGTTATTGGTTTTGAAGTCTTCAGTTCTGTTAGTACACTAGCAGTAGTAGTAACCTCTGGTGTAGCAGCACTATCTTTTGTACTAGCAGCAATAAGTGGCTCACTAGTAGCAATAACTTTTTGACCAGTAGCACTATCCACTTTAGCCACATAGCTATCAATCACCACAACTTTCCCTTGATTGTCAGCAACCACAAAATCCATTTCCTCACTTTCTGCACCAGCACCCTCAACCTCCTTAGCCTCCCTTGAAGCTTTGCTATCAATCCCCCTATTTGGGAGCATCCTTTTGAGCTTCAGAAGATCTAACTGTTTGAGTTGTATCCACTTTATGTTCTCCTTTAATCTTTGGAGTTCTTGATCTCTTGATGCCTTCTAAATATCTAACCCTTCTCTTCAAAGCCTTGATTGCACCTCCTTGAGCTTTGATTATACCACCTTGAGAAGCAGCTAGGTTTTGCAGATCAAGAACTTGTGCAGACAGCCTGGTACATGTGTCGATCAATTCATTGAGAAGTGCAATTCTATCCTCACCACTTCGGCTTGTGTTACCTAGCCCGAGAGGTGGATCATTGGAAATTTTAAGCTCAGTCTCAACCCTAGGTTGAGCATCTGAACCCCCCATAGTTTCCAGGTGACTGGGTCCTTCACCTGAATCAGTTCCATGAGGACCTGACTCATTAGAAGTTGTCTTGGCTTGGGTCTTATTGATGTTACCACTGTCCTGTGCTGCTTCTAAGCTAGTCACAGTAGTGGCAGCCCTTACCAACATGTCACTCTCCACACCAGTGACAGCCTCATCTGCAACATTGGGTGTAGAACCACTAGCCTGAGGTAGCTCAGTGTTCTTTGTGTGAGTCCTACGTTTATAGGTCTTTTTGGGTTGTTGTGAAGATGTTGCCAAAAGTGTGGGTGTGTGATGGGTAACAGCTGGGATTGCTGAACCTTCACCCATTTGAGTTTGGGCTAGTGCCACCATTGTTGGAAACAAAGGTGTAACTTTCCCTGAAAAATCTTTTCCATCCCTCCTCATATTAGTAAAAACCTTTTTAGTAAGAGAAGGAGTGGGGTAAACTCTTTTATGACTTTTCTTATTTACAAATTGGTTGTCCAAAAAGAGTTGCAAAAACCTTGGATAGATAAAATATTTACTTGAAGAACTATCCAAGTTCTTAACCATACTATCAAAAATTAATTTAGAAAAATTAAATCTTTGATTATTTTCAGTCAAACAAATTATAGCAGGTGCTAAATTACTACTAAATTCGTTCGAACCAGTGGTCTTTGGACTTAGACACACTAAGACAGTATGGATTAAGAATTTCCACTAATGAGAGAAGTTTCCTTTGTAAAATTTTAAAGCATCAGTTTTTCTCTCATATCCCATCAGTGAAAGTTTTTCAAAAATTGTAGTATTTGAAAGATTCTCAATTCCATTAGCATCTCCTAGAAGAAGATCTCTTCTAATAGATGCCTCTGTAATGAGGATCTTCTGCCCATCTACAAAGGCATGGATTTGTATTTCCCCATTATTAGTTTTGACCTTAGCAGACGACCAAAACTGGATAATGTTGGAAGTGTATATAGTAGGTTTTACTGTTAAAGCAAACTTAATATAGCTTGCATTAAGGAAATCAATGATTTCAGTAAGATATACAGACTCATTGGATATTTCTAAAAATGCTATGTTATTGTGTGGTTCGGTAAAAGTTATGTGCGACATGATGATATGATATTGGGGGTTTTTCAATTTGTCGATAAAAACTTGATTAGGGCTTGGATGAGAGTGAATTATGTGCGCGTGAAACTGATTGTGTGACACAATTGGGGATTTATACCCTTTAAGTAAAAAGTTACACAACCATACCCTGCACTTCCAACCCTAGCACCAGAAACCTAGTAGCACTAAGTTAGACTTAGCAACACTAAGTTTATGCTTAGCAGCACTAACTTTTAACCAAATTAAAATTTGCCCAACAGTACTTTCCTAATATATTTAAAAACAATACTGCTCTCAATTATTTTGAAGAGATTAAGTGTAAAGGAAGACACTTAATCTTTTTCGGTTGCATTTAACCTCTGATTGTGTGAGAACCATCAATATCAATATAAATACTGCCTGTGATCAGACAGACTCATTAAAAGAGCCTTCTTGACAGGGTTTCCAGCTCTTGGCAGGTGTTGCCTCTAACACAAATGCATTAGATTCACTTTTGCTCGCTGTTCTCAATACCAGATGTCCTTAGACTAACTCATTATACTAATGAAAGTATAAAATTGTAATGAGTGAGTTAGTACAGTTACTATCTGATTAACTATGCTATCAATTCATGTTCAAAATAGATTGATTTCAAGAAAAGACTTTAAAGAACTTCCTAACTCAGGTATAAACCTTTGTCAAGAGATACTCAAATCCATTCTATCATTAATCAGATCTACCACAGCAAACAAATCACCACTTTGCTTCTCACACCATCAAATCAAATCATATTGCTTGCTTAACTTGAAAATGTTAGTCCAAAACTAAGAAAAAGACAAGCAATAACATTTTAGACCATCTAATTATACTCAACAGTTGTTCAGAAAAACTAGCAGCATTAACTAGCAGTTCTAAATTAAACTTAGCAGTTCTAAGTATAATTAGCAGTATTAACACAACAGTTTTAAGTACACTAGCAACACTAAGTATACTTAGCAACAGAAACAATTTATTGACCTAATAACAGTACTAATCCTTTCAAAACTTTACAAAAACACAAAAAGATAAGAATTTTCAAAGATTTATCATTCCAATACTGACAACCAAAAATTAAAATCTACCCACATCAAAAGCTTTTGTGAGCAAATCTGCAACATTATTATCAGTATGAATTTTAACAATTTGAATTAACTTCTTTTCATAACAATCTCTTATAAAATGATGTCTTATCTCAATATGTTTTGTTTTTTAGTGATAAACAGGATTTTTAATAATGCACATAGTACTACTATTATCAATATATATTTTAGTATGCATAAAATTGTACCTATAATCCAGCAATTGATTCTGAATCCAGAGCACTTGTCCATAACAACTTGAAGCAGCCACATACTCAGCTTCAGTTGTGGAATTTGCAACCACAATTTGTTTCTTGCACTGCCATGAAATCAACCGGCACCCTAAAAACTGACAACCTCCTGTTGTTGATTTTCTATCCAAGCTAGCACCAGCATAGTCACTATCAGTGTATGCTACCAAGTCAAAAGGTGAATCTTTTGGATACCAAAGGCCTAATTTAGGTTGACATTTCAAGTATCTAAAAATTCTCTTCACAGCATTAAGATGTGAAACTTTTGGTGTGAGTTGATATCTTGCACAGGCACACACTGCAAACATGATGTCAGGTCTTGAAGCTGTAAGATACATCAATGAGCCAATCATTGATCTGTATAGATGAACATCAACTTCTTCACCATCTTCATCTTTGAGCAAGGGCTTGGATGTTTCCATAGTTGTCTTTGCAGGCTTCACATCCGTAAATCCAAACTTCTTCAAAACTTCAGCCACATACTTATCTTGACTGATAAATATGCCATCCTCCTTTTGCTTAACTTGTAACCCTAAGAAGAATGTAAGTTCACCCATTGAACTCATCTGAAATCTTTCATGCATAAGCTTTTCAAATTCAACACATAAAGCCTTGTTTGTTGATCCAAAGATGATATCTTCAATATAAACTTGAACTAACCAGATATCATCTTTGTGCCTTTTGATAAACAAAGTTTTATCTATCTTCCCTCTACTAAAACCATTATTCAACAAGTATGTTGACAATGTGTCATACCAGGCTCTGGGAGCTTGATGTAGACCATACAGTGCCTTCTCCACCTTGTAAACCTTGTCAGGAAAGTTAGGATCTTCAAAACCAGGTGGTTGTGAGACATAAACTTCTTCTTCAATAGTCCCATACAGAAAAGCACTTTTCACATCCATTTGATACACTACAAAGTTTTTGTATGAAACATAAGCCAAGAATAATCTGATAGCTTCAATTCTTGCAACTGGAGCAAATACTTCATCATAATCAATACCTCCTTCTTGAGTGTATCCTTGAGCTACTAACCTTGCCTTGTTTCTAATCACAATGCCTATTTCATCCTTTTTGTATCTAAAAACCCACTTAGTACCAATTGCCCTCTTCTCATTAGGCAAATCTACCAGTGTCCAAACTTCTTGAAGCTTGAATTGCAGAAGCTTTTCTTGCATAGCTTCCACCCAGCTTGGATCTTGTAATGCTTTATAAGCATTCTTGGGTTCTATTTGTGATAGAAAACATGCAAATAAACAGTTTTGAAGGTCTTTGTGATTGTTTCTTTGATGAAGGGATCTAGCAAAGAAACCTTGTTCCTTCAAATCTTTTATCATTTTTCTTGTTTGAACAACAGAGTTTGGCTCTCCAATGATTTGTTCCTTAGGATGATTCTTGTGAACTCTTGTAGTTGGAATAGGACTGACAGGTACCAAATCTTCCATATTGGTTAAGTCAGCCTCTGCACCAAGTACATCATCATCATTATCAGGATAGATTTCTTCCAATTCAGGCATGTCTGGATCATCTGGATAGTCATCATCATCAAAAGATATGCCTTCCTTGTCAGCATCATTATCACTTTAACCTTATGGTTAACTAGGTTTTCTATCTTGGTTATGAAAGCCTTAAGAATGCTACTGGTTTCATCATTAGTTGCTAAAAAGAACACCCAAGTAAACCTACTATAGTCATCTGTGACAACTAGGTAGTACATCTTTTTCATTAAACTCTTTACAAATGTTGGTTCAAATAAGTCCATGTGCAACATATGTAAAGGCTGACTTATAGACTTTACTACTTTGGTCTTACAAGAAGCTCTATGTTGTTTTCCCTTCTGACAAGCAACGCAGATTTCAGAATTTTCAAAAACTTTTGAAGGTAAACCTCTTACAAGGTTTCCCTTAACCAATTTATTCATTGTTTTGAAATTTAAATATCCAAGTCTTCTATGCCAAAGCTTAGATTCATCTGATGTGGCCTTTGCAAAGAGACAAGTCAAACCTCCTTTGGGAACCATATTCTTTAAATCAACACTGTATATGTTGTCTGTTCTAGGAACTTTAAGTAGAACATGACTTTCATCAGTCAACTTAAAGTCAGGAGATAAGACAAAACATTCAGTGTCAGTAAAAAGAACACTATTCTTTTTGTCACACATTTGTGAGACACTAAAGAGGTTAAACTTAAGCTCTTTGACAAAGTACACATTATCAAAATCCAATTTACCAGTTTTTATTGTACCTTTACCAGTGATTTTCCCTCCTTTGGGATTACTCCCAAAAGCAACATATCCTCCATCAATAGCTTCAAAATCTTCAAGATATGACATGTTTCCAGTCATGTGCCTTGAGCATCCACTGTCAAATACTCCTTTATCTTCCAATTCCACCTGTGGATTGCCCTGCACATAAAGTAAGAAAATCAGTTCATTTTGGGGACCCAAGCCAATACTGAATTGGATCTGCCTTGTGCATCTACATAATCATATCTCTTTAAAATTATGGATGCACTGCTATTTCTGGAAACATGATCTAAAACTTTAACTTTTGGTTTCCAGACCCAACAAGCTGAGGCCTTAACAGCATAAAAATGATTTCCTAAAACAGTATCAGTTATTGCTTTTGGCTTAGCAGTAGAAACTACTGCTTTAGCCTTAGCAGTACTATTTACCGTTGTCTTTTGAATGGGCCTTTTTACAGTTGAATGTGCTTTATTTGAAAATTTTGACAATTGTTTAGCACCATTCAATGTTCTTTTGGTGTTAGTAGCACTAACTGATCTAGCAATATTAGTTACTACTGCTGGTTTAGAAACACTTTGGTTAGCAGTTGTAACTGATACTAAACCAGATCTTGTTTGTACTGCTGTTGGAACCATGTTTCTTTTAGCATGTGAGTGAGTATTTTTAGAAAAACTTTTATGATTCACCCTCCTAGCATAGTTCCACACAGGTTTTTGATAGTAAAAACAGTTATCTTGTAAATGTTCAAAACTACCACAATGATAAAAAGCCTTGTTGATCATCTCAAAGTCACTTCCTAACCTTTGAGATGTCATTCCATTCCAACTCCTCTGATTACATCTAGGCTTGATAGTGTTCTCCCTAGGTTGCTCAATATATTCAACAATTTTCCTAGACACCTTATTACCAAAACTAGGTTTGACAAATTTAATCTGTTCAACACTAGGTTTAACTGTTACACTTTCAACCTTAGGTTTATTCTTTACCTGATCCTCATCATCATCAGACACCCAATCTTCAATGATAGGTGCATCAGAATATTTCTTTTCAGCCTTAGGTATCTCCTCATTAGACTTGCTACTTTCTCCTAAGGACTTAGCATTAGACTCACCTAAACAAGACAATTCAGGAATAGGAGGTACATACTTTCCTGTTATTGAGGGAGGAACTTCATTATAACCTATACCACTACCTCTCCTCATTAATTGACACTCAATTGTCTTATTTACACTTTCAGATGCAAACTCAAGCTTATTTACCTTAACTTGATGTTTTTCTAATTCCTGATAAGCTGCATCTTTTTCTTTTTCAGCTTTTTCTAACTTTTTAGTAAGTCCTTTAATTACATGCTCTTTAACAAAAAGCTTTCCTTCAAGAACATTCACTTTCTCTACATACTCTGACTCATTTTGTTTGAAAAATTCAAGTCTTTCCTCAACAGATTTTAGACCTACTTTATAGCATAAATTATCTAGCTTTAACATCTTTGCCTCTTCTAATAGCTTTTCATTCCTAGCCTTAAGTTCCTTAATAGTATCTAAACAAGATTTAAATGAACAACCAGACTCATTAGATACATCAGAATCAGAACTTGATGAAGAAGAGTAGGCCATAAGTGCAAAGTTTGGTCCTTCAGCTGCTTGGTCACTCCAGTCATATCCTCCTAAACCATCACATTGAGACACTAAAGCTGTAGAATTTGTTGTTTCCCCAGCTTTCCTAGAGCTTTCTCCAGTCTTGTATTCTTGGCTCCTTGTTGCCCTACATTCTCTTACAAAGTGACCATTCCTGTGACAGTTGTAGCATTCAATCTTGGATTTGTCAAAGCCCAAGCTATCTTGCCCATTGACCTTGAGGTTTCTTCCAGTCTTCTTCAAAAATCTTCTTGCCCTCATTGTCAACATTGCCATCTGCCACTTCAAGTGCATCTCATCAAGATCATTTGGATGGATCTGTTCCAAATCTTCATGCATAATTTGAGGACTAGTAGATTGACCAGCCAAGAGAGCATAGATAATAGCATCACTCAAGTTATCAAGAGTTGTAGACCCAACAGTATTAACTTGTGTGCCAACAATACTAACTTCATAAGCAGTATTAATTGCTTCATTAGTACTGCTAGAACTGTTATTGAAGGAGGACACAAAAGCTAAGTTTTGTGTGCTTGATGATGAGCTAGATGACCCTTTGACTTCAGGTTCATAAACTTTAAGATTGTTGTACAGATCATCTAAACTCATGGTATCAAGATCAGCCTTGTTTCTCCATACTACAGTGTGTGTATTCCATTCTGGTGACAAGCTTCTCAGAAACTTTTGATTGACATCTTCTTGAGAAATTGAGACTTCCACAAGTGCTAGTTGATTGATAAGTTTTTGAAGTCTGTCAAAAGTCTGATCAAGATTTTCAGAACTTGGAGCAGCAAAATTCTCATATTGTTGCTTCAAAAGGTTCTTCCTGGTCTTCTTGGTAGCAGCATTCCCTCCAAATCTTTTCTCAATTGCTTGTAGCAACAATTTAGCATCCTTGATGTGATTGAAGGTCAACTGATGGTCATTAGGAATCCCCATCATAAGAGTGCTTCTAGCCTTTACTTCCAGCCTTCTTTGTGCCTTGTCTTCAGCAGTTTTGATAGGCAAAGTAATGATAACACCATCAGCAGAAGTTTCAGTTTTAGGTAGTTGATTGCCATTCTCTATGACCTCCCACATCGAGTAATCAACCATCTGAATATACTGCTCTATTCTCATTCTCCATAGCTCATACTCTCCAGACTTGAGCATAGGCACCTTTGATGCAGTAATCATGTGAGTAGATTCTGAGTCCATATCTTCCTTATTTAGTGAGATGAGTTTAAATAGGTTCTTCTTGATTCACAGTCTCTAGATCACAAGCACTGATACCACTTGTTGATCCCAGTTGACTACTTGATCGATTTCCCTTAGCTTGTAAAGTTTAAGTAATATTGAATAAATTCAATACAACTTATGTAGAAACTGTCTTTGATTGTATTAAAGTTTATACGGAATCTGAACTTTAATCTTAAGAAGAATTTAACAAACAATATAAAACAAATCACTTCAATATTATTAATAATACGAATACTCTTAAGTATTAGGGTTTACAACCTTGAAGTTTTCTAAAGAATCACGTATCTATCTCTATGCCCTAGGACCTCCTTTTATAGACAAAGGAGTCCTAGTCGGCTTACAATTGCTTGCTATACAAGATAAATCTTAAAAGAATCTTTTCTATATTTATCTAACCGACTATACATGTTTATCTCATAAGCAGTACTAACTATACACTCTAGCAGTCTTAACTCTAACTCTAGCAGCATAAACTCTTCAGCAGTAGTAAGTTTGTACTAGCAGTACTAACTTCTCTTCTAGCAGCATTAAAACACTTAGAGTATTTTTCTTCAAGTTCATCAGAAGTTGAAACTCTGAAAGCAGTTGTAACTCTGAACTAGCAGTTGTAACTTGTTATCTAGTAGTAGTAACCACTTGGTGTATTGAACATCTTTAGCAACACTAGCAGTAGTAAAATACACAGGCAGATGTAACCTTTAGTACTAGCAGCAACAATGACTTAGAGCAATTTCAATCAGCAGTCTTAACGAAACAAGCAGCAGCAGCTCTAAAACCCAACAGTCATCTTTTGTCTTGTACTTAACGGTTGCAAATTTACTTGTCTATAAATAGGTTCATAAGAGGGAGTAAACGTTGAAAAGTTTGTGCAATTAATGCTTAGACATTCACAAACAACTTTTACTCTTCCAAAGAGCAACCTTGTCCCTGAGATAGCTCAGTGGTTCCTTATAGTTGCCACTTAAGCTTAGCTTAAGTTTAGTGAGGAGACAATACCATACTTGTCATTTCAATCCCAAGTGTTATTCCACAAACACTTGGGTATAGATTCTTTGATTTACTTCTAATAAGAATTTAAATGTTGAAAAACTCTTGTCTTTTATCTTTTACGTCTTTACTTATTATTAAGTTAATCAATACATTACTAAGCCATGGAACTTGGTTAGCTTAACTTTGTAGTTAACCCTAACTGAGTAAAAGGGAACAACAAGTGGTATAAGAGTGGTTTGATTTATAAAACTAGTTTTATAAACCGTTCAAAACGTTTTTAAAATCAAGATCCTACCATGGCTGAAAGTGATGTACCCCGACTAGTCGACAAAAAGGGAGGAAGCTATAATGCTACTGCTCCCCGACTTGAGGTTGGAAAATTCAACAAGTTGAAAAAGCGTATGCTTTGCTACTTAACAGGAATGACTTACAACATTAAGTGTATTAATGAAGGTCCCTTTGTCCCTAAGACTGCTGAAGGCCTACCCAAGCCTGAAGCTCAGTGGACTTCTGATGAGAGAAGGGTGGTCAATCAAGACCAACGCCTGAAAAGCATCATTATATCATGTCTTCCTGACGATATAATGGAATCAGCCATTAACTGTCCAACTGCCAAACAGACTTGGACTGACTTGGTTCACAGCTTTAAGGGTCCCTCAGATACCAAGGAAAATAGGATCATGGACCTGAAACTTGAGTATAACACTTTTAGGGCTAAAGACTCTGAAACTCTCTCTCAGACTTACACCAGATACAAAACCCTTCTAAATGAATTGACCAATGATGGCGTCACCCTGTCTAAGCATGAGATCAATGTTGGCTTTGTCAACAGTCTTCCTGAGAAGTGGTTAAACTTCTCTCAGGGTCTTAGAAATGCTAACCACATTCAAAATCTTGAGCTCCCTGAAATCTATGGGAAGTTTGTCTATGAAGACAACCTAATCTCTAGGAGATACCCTGATTCAAAGAAGACTCAAGAGACCAAAAAGGCCTTGACTATTGCACCCATATCCACTGCCTTCTTTTCAAATGGTGTTGTGCAAAATTTCCAAGAAGATTCTGATGATGAGGCTGATGAGAGAACCAGTGAGGAGTACCTTAATGCCTTACAATTAGAATTTCAAGAAAGGGCACTCCTTGCTAACTCTAAACATTTTATTAAAATAAACAAAAACTTTTCAAGTGCTAAAGCTAATGAAAACACTGAGTGTTATAAATGTGGAAAAAGGGTCATTTTGCAAAAGATTGTTTCTCAAAAACTACTTCAGAACCCTCATACAAATTTGCTGGAAACAGTTCTTCAGGAACTAGCAAGTTTCAACCAAAAATGCTTCAGTCTAGTCAATCTTTTCAAAACAAAACTGAAAAATTCCCACAAAAAAACTTTGATGCTAAGTATAGAAAAGCTAAAGCCAAACTTGCACTTCTTGAGGCAGTCCCCTCAAACTCTCAGCCACTCGAAGCCCATAAACCTTCTCAGGCTAAAAACAAAGGGCTTGTTGCTGAAAATTTTGAATGGGATGAAGAAGCTGTATCTTTTGATGATGAAGAAGTTCATGTCAGTGCACTGATGGCACTCTTAGAAGATAACAAGTTGGCAGTTGGAAAAGGTCATGCCAGAAATGGAGAGTGGGTCAACATCACCATGAGGAAGGTAAATATCTTACTATCTATGGATGATGATTCTGATTGGCAATCTTACTTAAACTACATTAATGTTGATCTTAAGTATGTTGAAGAGCAAAGGTTAAATCTGTTTTCAAAATATAACAAACTGAGTTTTGAATTAAATTAGTGTAGAGATGAACTTCTAGCTTTAAAACAAGCCAAACTTGAAAGTGTCACACTTTAAATTCAAAACTCAGAACTTGTGAAACAAAACCATCCTCTTCAAGAAGAACTTAAGAAAGAAAGAACTGTCATTGAAAGTTGGACAACAAAAAACCCTAGAGTTTATGAAACTGTGAGTCTCACACCTAGCACCAGAAAAAGAGTACTAGGTGAAGATCTACTCACTGAATCCTCAAGTGAGAGTCATAGTGAAAAAGATTTCTTGCCTGCTGGCATACCCTTTGAAAAGGAAATGAAATCAAAATCCAGTGATTGGGTTGAAAGAGTCAACCCAGACAGCAAATTACCTAACTTCAACACTGGGAAAATTTTGGAACCTGAAAGTCAGGCTATCAAAAGTATGCTTGGGGTCGCTGATGAACCTAGTCATACTGAGTCCATCACTGAGTCTGAATCATAATCTTAATCACCACTTCCTCCACTGAAACCCCTTCAGGGAGCTGTACCTAGTTCAGACCTCACCCCACCTGTTTACCAACCACACTCTCCCAAAGAAAAATCAGGTTTAGGGAGAACAATCCTGAAAAGACCCACATTTGTCCCAAACACTGAAGCCTCAGTTCCGACTGAAACTTCCAAACCTTCAGTACCTACTGAAGTAAAACTGATAGCACTGACTCAAAATATGATCAGTTGGCTGAACTTGTAAGGAAGCTGAGTGAAAAGTTAGAATCATCTGAAAAACCTACTTTATCCAAAGTTAAGGAACAAACACCAGCTTCCTCAAGCACCTCCAAACCAAAATCCTCACCAAAACCTCAACAGAGATGTGAACTATGCAATTACACAAATCACACCACTGATGATTGCTATAGAATTCTGTTCTGTATGATTTGCAAACAAGAGGATCATAGGACATCTGATCATAAATCTCACCTTGCCTCTCTGAATGCTCAAGCAAGCTACAAAGCTCAGGCTTACAAGTATGCTTCACCATCTAAGCAAACTCAAAGACTGAAGGCTAAGCCTTTCCTACCATGTCCACACTGTGGATTTAATGATCATCTTCCTGATGATTGTATGATGTATCCCTGCTGTGACATATGTGGAGATCCCTCCCATGATGCATCAGGACATGACTTGGTCATTCAGGCCAGAAGAGGAAATACCACAAATTCCTCACAGTCCACTGACTCCTCTTCAACACCCAAATGCAAAGCATGTGGAAGCACAGTCCACTCTACCTCAGACCATGATTCAATTGCACAATTCAAAAAGGCCATTAAGGCCAAGCCCACCAAAAAGTGGGTTCACAAGAAAAACTAACATAGTTTACTATTTGTGCAGAGACATGCCAGGGAGCCTGTTTGGCATCTAGATAGTGGATGCTCAAGGAGTATGACTGGTGTGAAGCAGTATCTGCACAAATATGTTGAAGAACCAGGGCCTAAAGTAGTATTTGCTGATAATTCATCATGTGCTACTGAAGGGTATGGTTCAGTAAACTGCAATGGTATAGTTTTTACAAGAATTGCTTATGTCAATGGTCTGAAATATAATCTAATCAGTGTTAGTCAACTATGTGATGCCAAATACATAGTGCAATTTGATGATAAGAGAGGAACTATCTTTAATGCCAATAACGAGGTTGTGTTGATTTCCCCAAGGAGGGAAGATGTCTATGTCTTAGATATGTCAACTCTTACACAAAATGGGACTTGTCTCTTCACAAAGGCAAGTGAAACTATCAACTAGCTATGGCACAAAAGACTCTCTCACCTTCGCGTGGGGTCCAAGATTAATATATTCAGGAATATTCGTACACCGCCTTAAGATGCGGCGTAACTCCATTTCTCTATGCGACGCATGTCCTTTGCCATCTTGGATTGTAACTTGTGAAATCTTGATAGTGATGCGTCGTATGTAAGAAGTATGTTGCGGCGTATCTGGAGCAGAATGATCTTGATCTTGATCTTGTACATTTCAGTAGACTCTTAACATCTTGCTTGTTTTGCTCCATAATTAGTCCAAAATCGCCAAGTTTCACATAATACTTGTTTTTACCTGAGAATTACAAAAGTAAACATTAACGTATCAATTCTCATATATAATATAATAAAACAAGTCAAATAAATAGGACAAATGATGATAATAAAATGTACTTATTTGAGTTCATCAAATATCCCCCCATTTGAACTTTACTTGTCCCCAAGTAAACCTTAGAGTAAATCGTATGAAAATGTATCCTAAAAGATATTAGGATTTATTTTTATATCTAAGCATGTATTCGTTTTGTCATAATCACAAAACCAAACACTTAACGAATTAGAAATAAAATAAAATATTTTGATAAAAGCAAATCTAATCGTTTAACTGTCCAGTCGTGACGAATATTCTATCATAAGCTTGGCAAGTATACGCATCTCCCCCACTAAAGCCAAGGAATGACAAGTCTAAAGCGGTAAAAAGGGTTTGTTGGTTAAGGGTTGATCATTCTTCTTAATCTCTATCGATCTCAAATTCCAGAAAAGGCGACAAAATCACAAATACATGATCGAATCCACGACCACGATACTTGCAATTGCTCAAATCCTTAACTCGAATAGGCTAAAGATAGGACCAAATAATCTTTACCAATAATATTATATCAAAAAGGGCGACAAAATCATAAATACAAAGCCGAATCCACGACTACGATACTTAAGATTGCTCAAATCCCTAATCTCAATAAATCAAAGGTTTGGATAAAGAATGATGTAGGGTATGGATAATATTTGGGATACAAATTGGTGTAAAATGAAAAATAAACAAAATAGATAAATTAAAATCCTAAGTGTTGTAAATTACTTTCACAACCATCCCATGAATAAGACTCATATCATCGAATAACTCACGCTTTGAAACTTGAAACACACGCTTTAGGTAGAAACGAATTATACTCAACAAGATCTCAATCAAAGAATAACCTTAGTTGGCGTTCCCATAACGGCCAACTCCCATTCAATCCATAAATATAATATACAACAAATAGTGGTGATATCGCCCACTTAATACAAAACTTTACATAAGTTGGTTAAAACAAACTTCCAACTTTTCCTTTTTCTTTTTTTTCTTTTCTATTTTTTTCGATTTTTTTTTTTTTTTTTTTTTTTTTTTTTTTTTTTTTTTAACATCAACATATATGTGTAAAATTTCACAACTTTTCTATCACTATTTTTCCAGATAATTTTTCCATACTCTTCATACTTTCAGAAATAACTGTAATAGCGAAAGTAGTAAACACACGAAAAAAAACTCAAAGATATACAATATTTACTTTCATACCAATTGCATTGTGCAATTTCCTGACTCAACCAAAGATAATGAATTACGCACGCGAACATAGGTAATGTAAGGAAACACACTTTGCCTAAAGTAATTAACCAACCACGGATTTTAATCTACAGGGTAGGCTAAGGTGTAAGGGTGTAACGAAACATTATAACAAAGGTGTTAGAAACGAAAGGAATGGCTCTGAGTGTTTTTCTAGGGGTATCTTACTCTAAAAGTGAGAGTAACAAAGGGTTTATACGGGGGTTAACTAACCAATGTAGTTAGTTAATATCACATAACATATAAAGGCTATTTGGGTGTAATCCTAGAAATTTACCAATTTAGACAGGTCATTCCAATTATATAGATAATACTTATTATGGTGGTCTCGAATAGTATACAAGCCAAGTTCTAAAGTTTACAAGTCACCGGCACACTCATAGATTTGTGAATTTTGATAAGTTTACAATTTTTGGAAATAATGTTATGTGTGCAGCTATGTAATTTAGACTTTAAACAAAACCATGCTAAAAAATTTTAAATTTTGATATATTAAGCGCATTTTAAGCATATTTTGAAAAAGTTTAGGACAAGTAAGTGTTCTAATTCTCCAATCCCCCCACTTAAGTTAAACAACGTCCTCGTTGTTTGTGTCAAAGGTTAAAAACTGGAAATTAAAAGAATTAGAACAGAAAAACTCCCTTGAGATTTGCTCGGTATGATCCTCCATTATTTGTATAAGAGCAAAAATCAACTTTCTTGTGGATTAGAATGTTTAAGCTTCATAGATGATGTATCCACAAGAAATGCAGGAATCTATAATACCATTAAGACTTTAACACACCTGAGTTAAAAATTTTCTAACTTGCATAATACATTAGTAGTTAGTAAAAATAAAACTTAAAAAAAATTAAAACTGAAAATCATCAGGCCAGTCGATACGCCGTATCTTATGGAAAAAGATACGCCGTATCGAGCCTGGAATAAATACGAATCAGAATAAAAGATGCGTCGCATCCTTAACCAGGGATGCGCCGCATTAAAATAAACTGACAGAAAGTTTTAAAGTCAAAAATAAAAATGCAGAAAATAAAATAAGATATGACCAGTGCAGGCGATGCGTCGCATCTTAGGATTGAGATGCGCCGTATCTTCTGCAGGTCTGACAGACTCAATACAAAATCAGAAAATAAAATAAAAGATAAGCATGGGTTGCCTCCCACGAAGCGCTTGTTTTTGTTCGAGTCACGAGCCTGACTTCACCCTTATTTACTATGTAATAGGGTGTTGTTCCCCCCACTTGGGATCAAGTGCGGGTGATAATAGCAATAAACACGAAAAGAGTGTAAATTTGCTATTAAAGATGGAAGAAATACATAAAGATCATACCTTGGCAATATATGTACATCTTCCCTATTCTTACCCGGTTTGGTTGATAAATTGGATGACTTGACCACTTCATCTGAAAGAGTAGTATGTTGAGGAAAAATGAGTCTCCTTTCTTCTTGGTTAGTCTCTTTGGTAGTAAGGCGTCCCTTGACTTCCGCAGAAGATGAGAAAGGGTCTTTGGCAAGTAAAAGTTCGAGTTCCTCAATAACCTTCATAGGGTCGAAATCATCATCTTCATCAATCATAGCAATGTTTAAGAGCTCATCACCAAATTCTTCCTCGAGCTCCACCAAAAACGGGTTGATCACAGGTGCTTCATGTGCTTTAATAGGTAGTGTAATAAATTTGACCTCATCATTCTTTTGTTTTGCAACCTGTTTAGGAAAACTAGCAAGATTATTAGTAACGGGATTAATAATATTAAATAAATTTGTACCACTTTGTGTTGTAAGTGACTCCAATTCATCTTGTGAATCTCCATCTTCAACTAGTGGTCTTGCAATTTCAGCATCGTCCCGAATTTCGTCCTTAAATAAGTAATCCCAGATTTCTTCAAAATCCCTCGTTGGGTCAAAATCTGGTTGAGGTATGTCATTATAAACTATGGCGTCAAATGGTTCGAAATCAAAATTAGAATACTTTTCATCTTCATCCGTTGGATTGTCTAATGGTGGTAATACGATTGCAGAATATTCTTCAACGTAGGGTTCCGTATACACATCATCTTGTGCAATCCCCGGAGAAAAAGTACTATCAATAACAATTGCCGGAATTGGTTTCACGGTATATGACTCCTCCTCATCATCATTTGACATACACCAATTGTGTTGAAACGGCAACCCGTTTCTTTCTTTCTTTGACTTAACCTTTTCCAGCAACAAGTATTCTTCCATACTAATTTCTTTCGTCTCAATGACTTGTGCACAATATCTTGCTCTCTTCCAGTTATACACCTGATTATTGCTCAAGGCTTTTTCCTCTTCAAACCTAACATATTCTTCCATTGTAATATCCGGATCGTCCATCTTCCTGAAATAAAACTTACTCGTGCAAAAGAAGAGTGAAACAATCAAAGTAAAATAAAAGTTGCTGATATCAGTAGACGATGCGCCGTATCCAAAAAGTTGGATACGCCGTATCTTATAATCGTTAAAATTTAATCAGACTTTTATTCAGAAAGCAGATACGCCGCTTATGAATTAGAATGCGCCGTATCAGTTTTAAATTATCAAAAATCGTTTATATTTATTAAAATTAAATGCGTCGTATTAACAAAAGCTAATGCGCCGTATTTTTGTTACGTTTCAAAATATAAGATTTTTGATTCAGAAGATGCGCCGTATCGATAAAAATCGATGCGTCGTATCTGTTTAATAATTCGAAAACTGTTTTTAATTTAAATAGACAATACGCCGTATCTGTTAAAACAGATGCGTCGTATGGCGTTAGGGTTTAGAAAAATTTCTTATTAAAAACAGAATACGTCGTATCTTGGGGAAAGATGCGTCGTACTCGAATTTATTAAACGCGTTGTATTTTATAAAAATTAAACGCAATACGCCGTATCTATGAAAATAGATGTGCCGTATCGTTTGTATCAGCTCAGTACAACGATAGCAGAATGCAGAAAAATAGAAAAAAAAAGAAAAACAAAAAAATAAAAACAAACAAAAAGAAATAAAAATGAAAGAAAATAAAAACACACAAAAACAGAAAATATGCAAATAATACAATGAATGCAATATAACTAATATACAACAGGGTTAGCGGTTAGAATCAAAAAATTAAAACGAAAAGCCTAATTAAAATACTAATCAAATTAACAGATAATAACAATTTACTCCCCGGCAGCGGCGCCAAAAACTTGATGTGCGTGTGTATTGCTCTAATTCTTTTATATCCATGGCAGCGGCGCCAAATACTTGGTGCACGCGTGATGTCGTTGTGGTTTTAGCAGTATTAATGCCTACTCAAGTTTTAAATTTATATTTAGCCGACTTATCAATAAAACACACACTTTAACGAGCAGTGTACCCGGTCAGTATGAATATAATGGTAAGTAGAGTGTCGATCACTAAGAGTGGAACGTATTATCTAGTTATTGTAATCAGTATTTTAATATCTTAAGTTAGCTATACAACCTAATCTAACGCAAGGGGGTTCAGCCTGAGAGACTGGCACGGTTTGGTTATAATTAAATAAAAAACTAAACTAATGAGCACGAATCAGCGATTAGCACACACGTACACAGATAGATACTTGAGACAATAAGAGGACTTGTCCTGATAATTAAGTAGCTTGTCACTTGTTTTATTGCTAGTTTTATATGAAGTGTATATAATTAAACCTTTCTCGTTGGCTCTAATCTTATCGGCGAGTAAACCCTTAATGATTACTTATGTCTATCCTATTTATTTAAAGAGACGCTGAAACAAATAGGCGAGGAAGGGGCATGGCGACCCAAGCAATGCTCAGCTAGACACAGAGGTTATCAATGCACTAATAAAAGTCACCAAAGACATCAACATATAAACTTTAATTAATGGGAAAGCAATTTTAAGGGGTGCCCATGATATTCCGTAGTCACATGGAATCGGCCCATCAATCTTGATGAATTAAAGTGTACTAATACAATAAAACAAAACTACTTAATGAATTGAATACATGCAGGACCTTCTTACAGCTCTTGTATCTTCGTTCAGGGTGTGTCTTGTGCTGCTAATATGTCTGAATTCGGCTCTAGGGTTTCTTCGGTCTTCGAAAGCTTAGTGTGTAGGATCCCGAAATTCGTCTGGCCTTGGGGTATTTATAGTTTCTGTCTGAGGGTTAGATGCGGCGCATAGGATAAGTAGATGCGGCGCATTGACTTAACTTCGCGTGGGGTCCAAGATTAAAATATTCAGGAATATTCGTACACCGCCTTAAGATGCGGCGTAACTCCATTTCTCTATGCGGCGCATGTCCTTTGCCGTCTTGGATTGTAACTTGTGAAATCTTGATAGTGATGCGCCGTATGTAAGAAGTATGTTGCGGCGTATCTGGAGCAGAATGATCTTGATCTTGTACATTTCAGTAGACTCTTAACATCTTGCTTGTTTTGCTCCATAATTAGTCCAAAATCGCCAAGTTTCATATAATACTTGTTTTTACTTGAGAATTACAAAAGTAAACATTAACGTATCAATTCTCATATATAATATAATAAAACAAGTCAAATAAATAGGACAAATGATGATAATAAAATGTACTTATTTGAGTTCATCATCATAGTAGATGAATACTCAAGATACACATGGGTGTACTTTCTCACTAAGAAGAGTCAGGCAGCTGAAACAATCATGTCCTTTGTTAGGAACATTGAAAATCAAAATGACATCAAATTAAGACAAATCAGAACTGACAATGGGACTGAGTTCAAAAATCAGGACCTTGAGTGTTTCTGTGATGAGGAGGGAATCTCTCAAAACTTCTCCTCTCCTTACACTCCTGAACAAAATAGAGTGGCTGAAAGGAAGAATAGGACACTCATTGAGGCTGCTAGAACAATACTTAATGGTTCAGTACTCTCAAAGCACTTTTGGACTGAAGCAGTCAAAACTGCCTGCTACACACAAAATAGGTCCATTGTTGTCAAAAGGCACAACAAAACCCCCTATGAAATATTCAAGGGAAGAATCCCTAACATTAGCTACTTTCATGTGTTTGGGTGTCCTGTGTTTATTCATAATCATAAGGATCACTTAGGCAAATTTGATGCCAAAGCTGATGATGGATATTTCTTAGGATACTCACTTGTCTCCAAAGCCTTTAGGGTATTCAACACTAGGAGACAACAAACTGAAGAAACATTTCACATAACCTTTGATGAGAGCACTGAATCCATCAGGTTCTCAAACACCTCAGTGGAAGAGATTGGGATTGATGACTCATCAAGATATCCTCCTGATGAATATCACCCTGAATGTGATCCTTCCACACAATATCAAGCTGATGCAGATATCTCATACTACATCATCCCTCATAACCTTCCACATCCAAACATCAGTGAGTTCATTGAAGCTCAACAAGTCTCTAATGGGATGACTCACACTGAACCAAATGTTCAGGAACCAGAAGATCAATGTGCTCAAGTTGAACTTACTGAGAATCAAAACCATGATGTACCTCAAGCCTCAGTCCTTGAACCTACTCCTCCACCAAATCAAGCCTCCACAAGTTCTAACTCATATCCTAGACCTCAGGATAGTTGGACAAAATCCAAAACAATAGAACTTGTGAATAGCATTGGTGAGCCTACTGAAGGCATGCTTACCAAAAGCATGGCTGCTAAACTTAAGGCAGCCTCAACAAATGAATGCCTCTTTGTTGACTTCCTCTTAGAAGTGGAACCCAAGAGTGTCAAAGAATCCTTGAAACATCCAAGCTGGGTTCAGGCCATGCAAGATGAGCTTGAACAATTTGACAGAAACAAAGTCATGACATTGGTCAAATGTCCTCAGGGTGTTTATGTTATTGGCATGAAATGGGTCTTCAAGAACAAGACTAATGAAAATGGCACAGTCATTAAGAATAAAGCAAGACTTGTTGCCAAAGGGTACAATCAACAAGAAGGCATTGATTATGAGGAAACCTTTACCCCTGTTGCTAGAATGGAAGCCATCAGCATCTTCCTTGCCTATGCAACCTACATGAACTTCAAAGTCTACCAAATGGATGTGAAAAGTGCATTCCTGAATGGTAAACTCAAGGAAGATGTTTATGTACAACAACCTCCTGGATTTGAAAGTAGTGAGTTTCCTGACTATGTATGCAAGCTTGACAAAGCCCTTTATGGACTGAAACAAGCTCCTAGGGCATGGTATGAGACTTTCTTAGCCTTCCTGATCCAAAATAAGTTTGTCAGAGGAAAGATAGACAATACCTTGTTTATCTATAAAACAAAAGGAGATGTGATTTTAGTCCAAGTGTATGTAGATGATATCATATTTGGCTCAACAAATTACAAACTTTGCAAATAATTTGAAAAACTGATGACAAAGAAGTTTGAAATGAGTATGATGGGAGAACTCACTTACTTCCTTGGATTTCAAATCAAATAGACTGATAAATGAATCTCCATTAGTTAAGAGAAATACACAAGGAACCTACTAAAGAAATATGAGCTCACTGATTGCTCTTCAATAAAGACTCCAATGGTTCCTCCAAACAATCTTGGCCTTGATCTCACTGGTAAACCAGTAAACCGAACCTTATTCAGGGGAATGATATAGGAACTGATGTATCTACTTGCCTCAAGGCCTGATATACAATTTGCAGTGTGCCTATGTGCAAGATATCAGTCTGATCCAAGAGAGTCACATCTCACTGCTGCAAAGAGAATCATCAGATACTTGAAAGGTACTCCAAACCTTGGTTTGTACTACCCAAGATGTTCAGGCTTTGATCTCAAAGGCTACACTGACTCAGACTATGCTGGCTGCAACATGGATAGAAAAATACCTCAGGATCCTGTCAATTCCTTGGAGGAAAACTTGTTTGTTGGAGCACTATGAAGCAACAATCAGTGGTCATGTCTTCAGCAGAAGCCGAGTATGTAGCTGCTGCTGGTTGTTGTGCAAATGTACTTTGGATGAAAAGTCAACTTAGTAACTATGACATCCATTATAAGATGGTTCCCATCTTTTGTGATAACACAAGTGCAATTGCTATCTCTAACAACCCTGTACTTCACCAAAGAGCCAAACACATTGATATCAGATATCACTTCATCAAGGACCAAATCATGAATGGAGATATTGAACTACACTTCATCCCCACTGAATATCTGTTGGCTGATATTTTCGCAAAACCCCTGGATGAACCTACTTTCACAAGACTGAAAGCAGAATTAGGCATGTTGGATATTGACAATCAGGTCACTGATTAAATTTATTCAACCTGGTGTAAATAATCTCCAAGGTCCCTGAACAACAAAATCTATCAATGAGTACCTAAACATCTCACTCACTGAATAACCTAACCTTAACATTATCACACTGAATGAAAATTCATTCAGGGGACTCAAGACATAAATAGGGACATTCAATGCAAAACAAAGTGCTCTAAGTATTTAGTTAGTAAATGTCCTAGGTTAGTAAATGGACATATTAAATTAAAGGAATATATGTCTCTGCCTAACTGGCATCCATGTCTTGGGCCCCCTCAACACTCATCATAATCCCACTAAGCATTTAATGCCTCCCTCTCACAAATAATATCATTTGATATTATATGTGATGACATCACTCTGCAAAATACACTTTTGTAGAGAAAAGCAACTGTTCACCTTGATAGTTGCGCAAAAGACGGGTAATGGAAAGAGTGGCATTTAATGCGGATATCAAACGGTTTTCACAAAACTGTTTTCAAGAATACACATTTATGTCATTTGATATCCAATATTTTCAAACCACACCCTTCCTTCCACTTCCTTATAAATACCCACACAAAGAAAACCACACACACGCTTTTCAAATATTAATTAAACTCTTGCAATTTTTGCTCTCGAAAAACTTGTGTGGGCTTCATCTCTTATAACCAGACCTTTCTTCAAAAATAACAAGATTTTTTTTTAAATGGCTACTTCTAAAGCTATTGCCTACGCTCCAAATGTGAAATTCCAATTGGAAAGCGTAGACATGACCAAAAACAATGTCGTGGGGAACTTTGCCTATCCGAAAATTTTTCCTGCTTATAAGGATTTGGTAAAATACCTTCAAAACTGTTTTCTCTCCACGACATTCACCAAGACACCCCATTCATTTACAATGACTACTTGAGAGAGTTCTGGTATACAGCAGTGGTTACCAACCCTGATGTCACCAAGGACTCCACCATCAAGTTTACAGTGAAGAATGGGAGGAAAACCCTAACCCTTGACTACAAAACCTTTATGAAAGCCACGGGGCTTGACTTCACTGAAACTTTTGTCCCACAACCCTCAGACTCTGAAGTAAAGGCCGAATTGCTTTTACTTGGGCCACATGACAAACAACACCCTGAAGTGGCCCTAGGGACTCTTTTGGCCAAGGCCCTAATAATCAAAACTTGGTTCCCTGCCGTTTGGAGGATACTGATGACTTTTGTCATTCAGGTCCTGGGTGGGAACAAATTCTTAACAGAGCAATTGAACACTGCTCAACAAATGATAGTGTTCAGTCTCCTAGAAGGTAAAAAGATAGATGTTGGAGAAATAATCTTCAAAGACCTCATAGTCAAGCTCACAGGCAAAGACACATGTCCTACCCTAGGTTCATCTCCTGTGTGCTTCAAGACTTATTAGGCTCTGAGTATGTTAGGCCAAATATACAGGGGTCCATTCCTGATGTCTTACACAAGGCCAACTACTCAAGAGACCCCACTGAGGTCACACAGATCACCCTGACAACGTATATGTTGACTGTTATTCAGGGTGTTGACGTTGTTTCACCAATGCCTTCTCCTTCCAAGAAGGAGAAGAAGAAGAAGAAGAAGAAGAGACATGAGTCCAGGAAGGTGGTTCAACCCAAACCACTCGCCACTGAGACCTTTGGCTCAAAGCCTGAGAAAAAGAGGCATAGGTAAGACCAGGCCAAAGAGACACCCACTGAAGGGCCAAGCATCACCCTGACCCAAAAATAAACGCCAACGGAGGGAACTGAGAAATCACACTCAGTTTCCTCGGGAAAACCCTCTCCCAAAGACTTTGCTGACATAAACAAGTCAGTAGAGTCAGGAACAATTCAACAATCACATCCCGATGAAGGCATTAGTATATCACAACCTTTGCCTGAGGGAGAACAGGGTCCTATAACCTCACTAGGGCAGCACCACCCTACTGAGATGGGGACCCATACCTCCTCACATCCCGCTTATGGCTTTGATACATCACAATCAGAGTCTCAGGGAGTCATGGTCCCTATATCTTCGACAGGGCAGCACAACCCTGTTGGAAAGGGGGACCTCAATATTCCACTTCCTAGTGATGGTACTGGCTCAAACCCACCAGTCCCTGAAGGAACATCAGGGGACAAAGACTCAGGGGGCATGCAACCACCCGCTGATATGGAACCTACACCCCCATGGTGATGCGCATACCTCGGGAACTGACTCCATGGACCAGGTAGAGGAAACTCACTCTGTTCTCCTGGAGGGGCCAGAACCTGGCCACACCAAAGGCAAGCCCTCTTCTGAGGGGGAGCCGGTTTTTGCCTCGGTTCCTACTCTTGCTGACTTACAAATGTTCATTAATGATGAGTCAGCAGAGGAAATGGTTGACTTTGAGGATGATGAAGTTCTAGCTGCTAGGGAAGAAATGGATACTGATGACCAACTTCACCTTGGCAACTCTCCTCAGCACACTGAACAACAAACTTCATTTCCTCCTCCTGAAGAACAAGATCCCCACCAACAACATAATTCATCATCATCATCATCATCATCATTATCGTCATCATCATCACATAAATCATCAGGCTCCTCTGACTCTGCTGCTGTAATTCCTGATTACTTACAGAAGTATGATGATGTTCTCCCCCTCATTGAAAGGCAGCTGGTCAAATTCCTTAGGAAATCTAATACTGCCCTCTTCAATGAGATCATTAAGGAGCAATGGGAACAACATACTGAAGCAGTGGCTTCTTATGCTGATTTCAGGGCTACTATTGAAGAATCTCAGGATCACCTCAAACAAGTCACCACCTCCACTGATAAACATGCCAGTTACTTGAAGACCTCTATTGAGAAGCTGGGGACTGATCAGGGCACTCATTTTGCCTACATCCTTCAAACCCTTACCAACATTCAGGCTGAGTTTAAGGATGATCCGGTCCTGATCACCAAGCTTACTGAGTTCATGGATTCTCATAAGTCTACCTCTAGAGCTCTCAGTGCACTCCCCACATTATTCAGGGAGGTAGACTTCCCAACCCTCAAGACTCATCAAGAATCAGTTGCTAAGTGATGAACTCAAATAAGTACATTTTATTATCATCATTTGTCCTATTTATTTGACTTGTTTTATTATATTATATATGAGAATTGATACGTTAATGTTTACTTTTGTAATTCTCAGGTAAAAACAAGTATTATGTGAAACTTGGCGATTTTGGACTAATTATAGAGCAAAACAAGCAAGATGTTAAGAGTCTACTAAAATGTACAAGATCAAGATCATTCTGCTCCAGATACGCCGCAACATACTTCTTACATATGGCGTATCACTATCAAGATTTCACAAGTTACAATCCAAGACAGCAAAGGACATGCGCCGCATAGAGAAATGGAGTTACGCCGCATCTTAAGGCGGTGTACGAATATTCCTGAATATATTAATCTTGGAACCCACGCGAAGTTAAGTCAATGCGCCGCATCTACTTATCCTATGCGCCGCATCTAACCCTCATACAGAAACTATAAATACCCCAAAGTCAGACGAATTTTGTGTGCAAAATACCATACGTACGAGTACCAAACCAGAGACGAATTCAGACGTATTAGCAGCACAAGACACACCCTGAATGAAGATACAAGAGCTGTAAGAAGGTCCTGCATGTATTCAATTCATTAAGTAGTTTTGTTTTATTGTATTAGTACACTTTAATTCATCAGGATTGATGGGCTGATGTCATGTGACTACGGAATATCATGCGCACCCCTTAAAATTGCTTTCCCATTAATTAAAGTTTATATGTTGATGTCTTTGGTGACTTTTATTAGTGCATTGATAACCTCTGTGTCTAGCTGAGCATTGCTTGGGTCGCCATGCCCCTTCCTCGCCTATTTATTCTATCGTTTCTAGGATAGTGGGATAGACATAAGTGATCATTAAGGGTTTACTCGCCGATAAGATTAGAGCCAACGAGAAAGGGTTAATTATATACACTTCATATAAAACTAGCAATAAAACAAGTGACAAGCTACATAATTATCAGGACAGGTCTTCTTATTGTCTCAAGTATCTATTTGTGTATGTGTGTGCTAATCGCTGATTCGTGCTCATTAGTTTAGTTTACTATTTAATCATAACCAAACCGTGCCAGTCTCTCAGGCTGAACCCCCTTGCGTTAGATTAGGTTGTATAGCTAACTTAGGATATTAAAATACTGATTAGAATAACTAGATAATACGTTCCACTCTTAGTGATCGACACTCTACTTACCATTATATTCATACTGACCGGGTACACTGCTCGTTAAGTGTGTGTGTTATTGATAAGTCGGCTAAATATAAATTTAAAACTTGAGTAGGCATTAATACTGCTAAACCGCAAAGACACAAAACACATCCATCAAGTTTTTGGCGCCGCTACCGGGGAGTGAATTGTTATTATCTGTTAATTTGATTAGTATTTTAATTAGGTTTTTTTTTTAGATTCTAACCACTAACCCGTTGTATATTAGATAGATTGCATTCATTGTATAATTTGCATATTTTCTGTTTTTGTGTGTTTTTTATTTTCTGTAATTTGTGTTTCTTTTGGTTTGTTTTATTTTTGTTTTTTTTTGTTTTTCTGTATTTTTCTGCATTCTGCTATCGTTGTATTGTGCTGATACAAACGATACGGCGCATCTGTTTTCACAGATACGGCGTATTGCGTTTAATTTTTATAAAATACAACGCGTTTAATAAATTCGAGTACGACGCATCTTTCCCCAAGATACGGCGTATTCTGTTTTTAATAAGGAATTTTTCTAAACGATAAAGCAATACGACGCATCTGTTTTTGCAGATACGGCGTATTTATTATTTAAATTAAAAACAGTTTTCGAATTATTAAACAGATACGACGCGTCGATCCCTGTCGATACGGCGCTCTTCTGAATCAAAAATCTTGTATTTTGAAACGTAACGAAAATACGGCGCATTAGCTTCTGTTAATACGACGCATTTAATTTTAATAAATATAAACGATTTTTGATAATTTAAAACTGATACGGTGCATTCTAATTCATAAGCGGCGTATCTGCTTTCTGAATAAAAGTCTGATCAAATTTTAACGATTATAAGATACGGCGTATCCAACTTTTTGGATACGGCGCATCGCTTGCAGATATCAGCAACTTTTATTTTTCGTATTCCGTTTTCGTTGTTAATTTTCTGATATCTTACTTTCTTGAACATACCCTACTGATGTTTTTGTGATGGTTTCAGGAAGTGCATGACCAGGAGTTCAACTAAGAACTTGATTAAACCTTTCGAATATCCTGAGCGAGCCCTACATTCGCTTAAAAGGCTTTGCAACACAAAAAGCTTTGAAATTTCAAGTTCGTTCGAGCTTGATTACTTTTCTGAAGAGAAAGAGGAAGAAGAAACAGAAACAATGACGGAAAACACTACTATGGAGGAATACATGAACAAAACCCGTGCTGATTACAGTTCAGGAGTTGCTAGACCGAAGTTTGATGAAAAGTCAAAGTTTGAGTTGAAGGGTCAGTTTCTCAAGGAGCTAAGAGAAAATGCTTTCAGTGGAACAGAATATGAAGATGCTAATGAACATGTTGAAAAAGTCCTCGAGATTGCAGATTTGTTTACTACAGAAGGAGTCTTTGACGATCAACTTATGCTAAGAATCTTTCCAATTTCGCTTAAAGGAGCTGCTCATAAGTGGCTAAGGAATGAAACTGCTAGTTCAATCACAACATGGGAAGATTTGAAGAGCAAATTCCTGAAAAGATATTGTCCACCTACTAAAACTGCTAAAAAGATGGAGGCTATCAACAGTTTCAAGCAAGAGCCTGATGAAACTCTTTATCAAGCTTGGGAACGATTTAAAGACTTATTGATGAAATGCCCTCAACATTATCTAAGTCCAATGCAGGAGATAATATTGTTCTATCAAGGATTGGACGTGCCTACTAGACAAATCTTGGATGCTAAGGGAGCTGTGCCTCAAATGAGTGCAGCCAATGCTAGAAAAGCTATCCAAGAAGCTTCTGATCATTCTCAAAAATGGCACGACGGAACCTCTACTAGATCTAAGAGCAGCACTAATTTTGACGGGTTTGCTGCAATTCAAGCTCAATTGGATAAAATTAGTAGAGAGATGAAGAAGCGTGATAAGAAAGTTTATGCTGCCCAAGTTGGATGTGAAAAATGCGAAGGACCTCACTACACTAAAGATTGCCCTAATAAGAATGAAAGTGAGACTTTTGAAGAAGCATACTACACACAATTTGGACAACCATTCCGACCTTCAGGAAGATTTAGGGAAGCTACTCCGGGATACTATCAAAAGAACAACTTTAATCCCACTTATCAAGAAAGGAGGCAGACTTTGGATGACACTCTAAAGCAAATTATGGCCGATGCTGCTAAAAGACATGAAGAGAACACCGCTATGATCAAAGAAATCCGAGCCTCAACGGATACTATAACAAGAAATCAAGGAGCTTCGATCAAAGCATTGGAACAACAAATCGGACAAATGAGCAAAGTTCTTCAAGAAAGGGGATACGGAAGTTTACCAAACTCAACTGAAACTAACCCAAGAGATCATGTCAAGGCCATATGCACTACTGAAGAAGTCACGCCTAACATACCTTTTCCTAGAAGATTGATGAATGGTAATGATGCTGCAAAGCCCGAATTTTTCTTTAATTCTTCAATCAATTTAAGGAGGTTACTCAAGGAGAAGGCAAAGATTGAAGAGGAGATCAAGGCTACAATGAAAGAAGAGAGCTCTGCAACCGACTTACGTGCCTTGCCTCATAAAGAAAAAGACCCAGGAAGTTTTACTTTACCTTGTTCAATTAATGACATATCTTTCAATAATGTATTAGCTGACTTAGGAGCTAGCATTAGTGTTATGCCCCTTAAGACATTCACTACCCTAGGACTAGGAAAGTTAGCACCAACTAAGCTGCTTATTGAATTGGCTGATAAAACAGTAAAACAACCTGAAGGGATTGCTGAAAATGTGCTAGTTAAGATTGAGAAGTTTGTTTTCCCAGTAGACTTTGTTATATTAGATATGCCCGAGGATGTTAAGATTCCTTTAATCCTTGGAAGACCTTTCTTGTCTACCGCCCATGCTAAGATTAATGTGTTTAAAAGAAAAATCTCATTAAAGGTAGGGAATAATAAACTAGTCTATAAGTACCAAAATCCTGCTAAGAGCATAATTAGAGGCGTCTATGTGCTAGGATTAAGAGAACGTATGGACCTCGATCTAGAAGCTAGGTTTATGGGAGAAACCTTGGTAAATAATGAATCACTTGAGACCTATAGTGGAGACTACATTGAATTAAATGATCTTAATTTACCAATAGGAATCAATGATCAATTTATGGAGGATTTTGAACCCGAAATTGAAGAAGGAGAAATTATGGATATACCTAGAATCAATATGATCAACACTAAGAATTATGATGAATTTGAAGGATATCCTAGTTTCTGTGATTATGGTAGAAAGATCCATGTAGATTGTGCTTATAATTTACAATTTCCTTGCATGATAGGATTTAAACAGGTTAGTGCCAACTTTTTCCCTATTTTACCAATTAATGTAATGTCAAAAGATTTCTATAATTCTATAATGAAAAACAAAATTGAGTATAGTGGGAAAAACGTAGTTGGAATGTTCATGAATGTACCTATTTTTGTTGGGAATTTAACTATTGTTACAGATTTCACCGTGGTGGAAAACATGGATGCTTATCGTGATGTTGAGATGGGTGACGTGATCGTTGGGAAACCATTTTGTAAGGAGGTCGAAATTAACGCTAAAAGATTTGAAGGAAAGATCACCTTTAAAAGTGGAAGCAACGTTATCACTTACATGATGCCTCGTGCTCACCCAAGGTTTAAACATGCCCCTAACAAATTTTGTTACAAATTTACACCATTTCTTTTTGTAGATGAAAATGACGCTGAGAAAGGGATCGAGTATCCGTACCAAAAGATGAAAGGATTCTACAAAGGTGTACTTGAATTGGGGCTGGAATATGTTCGTGACGAAGTAATTCGCAACTACATCGTGCACGGACATGTGGGGATCAATAGAACAAAATAAGGAGCTGAACGTGAGTCTAACTTGAAGACTCTGGAATAAAGACAAGTGCTGACCGGGAGACAACCCGAAAGAAAAATTTTTACTTTCCTGTTCTGTGTCGAGTCTGTCAGACCTGCAGAAGATACGGCGCATCTCAATCCTAAGATGCGATGCATCGCCTGCACTGGTCATATCTTATTTAATTTTCTGCATTTTTATTTTTGACTTTAAAACTTTCTGTCAGTTTATTTAATGCGGCGCATCCCTGGTTAAGGATGCGACGCATCTTTTATTCTGATTCGTATTTATTCCAGGCTCGATACGGCGTATCTTCTTCCATAAGATACGGCGTATCGACTGACCTGATGATTTTCATTTTAATTTTTTAGTTTTAATTTTACTAACTACTAATGTATTATGCAAGTTTGAACCTTCTTAACTCAGGTGTGTTAAAGTCTGAATGGTATTATAGATTCCTGCATTCTTGTGGATACATCATTTTTGAAGCTTAAACGTTCTCATCCACAAGCAAGTTGATTTTTGCTCTTATACGAATAATGGAGGATCATACCGAGCAAATCTCAGGGGAGTTATTCTGTTCTAATTCTTTTATTTTCCAGTTTTTTTTACCTTTGACACAAACAACGAGGTCGTTGTTTAACTTAAGTGGGGGGATGGAGAATTAGAACACTTACTTGTCCCAAAATTTTTCAAAATATGCTTAAAATATACTTAATATGCTTAAATTTTAACATTTTTATAGCATGTTTTTGTTTAAAGTCTAAATTACATAGCTGCACACGTAACATTATTTCCAAAAATTGTGAACTTATCAAAATTCACAAATCTATGAGTGTGCCGGTGACTTGTAAACTTTAGAACTTGGCTTATATACTATTCGAGACAACCACAATAAGTATTATCTATATAATTGGAATGACTTATCTAAATTGGTAAATTTCTAGGATTACACCCAAATAGCCTTTATATGTTATGTGATATTAACTAACTACACTGGTTAGTTAACCCCCGTATAAACCCTTTGTTACTCTCACTTTTAGAGTAAGATACCCCTAGAAAAACACTCAGAGCCATTCCTTTCGTTTCTTACACCTTTGTTATAATGTTTCGATACACCCTTACACCTTAGCCTACCCTGTAGATTAAAATCCGTGGTTAATTGCTTTAGGCAAAGTGTGTTTCCTTACATTACCTGTGTTCGCGTGCGTAATTCCTTATCTTTGGTTAGGTCGGGAAATTGCACAATGCAATTGGTATTAAAGTAAATATTGTATAACTTTTAGTTTATTTTTCGTGTGTTTACTACTTTCACTATTACAGTTATTTCTGAAAGTATGAAGAGTATGGAAAAATTATCCGGAAAAATAGTGATAGAAAAGTTGTGAAATTTTACACATATATGTTGATGTAAAAAAAAAAAAAAAAAAAAAAAAATTCGAAAAAATAGAAAAGAAAAAGAAAAAGGAAAAGTTGGAAGTTTGTTTTAACCAACTTATGTAAAGTTTTGTATTAAGTGGGAGATATCACCACTAATTGTTGTTATATATTATATTTATGGATTGAATGGGAGTTGGCCGTTATGGGAACGCCAACTAGGATTATTCTTTGATTAAGATATTGTTGAGTATAATTCGTGTCTACCTAAAGCGTGTGTTTCAAGTGTTAAAGCGTGAGTTATTCAATGATATGAGTCTTATTCATGGGATGGTTGGGAAAGTAATTTACCACACTTAGGATTTTAATTTATCTGTTTTGTTTATTTTTCATTTTACACCAATTTGTATCCCAAATATTATCCATACCCTATATCATTCTTCATCCAAACCTTTGATTTATTGAGATTAGGGATTTGAGCAATCTTAAGTATCGTAGTCGTGGATTCGGCTATGTATTTATGATTTTGTCGCCCTTTTTGATATAATATTATTGGTGAAGATTACTTGGTCCTATCTTTAGCCTATTCGAGTTAAGGATTTGAGCAATTGCAAGTATCGTGGTCGTGGATTCGATCATGTATTTGTGATTTTGTCGCCTTTTCTGGAATTTGAGATCGATAGAGATTAAAAAGGATGATCAACCCATAAGCCTCAAAACCCTTTTTACCGCTTTAGACTTGTTATTCCTTGGCTTTAGTGGGGGAGATGCGTATACTTGCCAAGCTTATGATAAAATATTCGTCACGACTGGACAGTTAAACGATTAGATTTGCTTTTATCGAAATATTTTATTTTATTTCTAATTCGTTAAGTGTTTGGTTGTGCAATTATGACAAAACGAATACATGCTTAAATATAAAAATAAATCCTAATATCTTTTAGGATACATTTTCATAAGATTTATTCTAAGGTTTACTTGGGGACAAGTAAAGTTCAAGTGGGGGGATATTTGATGAACTCAAATAAGTACATTTTATTATCATCATTTGTCCTATTTATTTGACTTGTTTTATTATATTATATATGAGAATTGATACATTAATGTTTACTTTTGTAATTCTCAGGTAAAAACAAGTATTATGTGAAACTTGGCGATTTTGGACTAATTATGGAGTAAAACAAGCAAGATGTTAAGAGTCTACTGAAATGTACAAGATCAAGATCATTCTGCTCCAGATACGCCGCAACATACTTCTTACATACGGCGTATCACTATCAAGATTTCATAAGTTACAATCCAAGACAGCAAAGGACATGCGCCACATAGAGAAATGGAGTTACGCCGCATCTTAAGGCGGTGTACGAATATTCCTGAATATATTAACCTTGGACCCCATGCGAAGTTAAGTCAATGCGCCGCATCTACTTATCCTATGCGCCGCATCTAACCCTCAGACAGAAACTATAAATACCCCAAAGTCAGACGTATTTTATGTGCAAAATACCATACGTACGAGTACCAAACCAGAGACGAATTCAGACGTATTAGCAGCACAAGACACACCCTGAACGAAGATACAAGAGCTGTAAGAAGGTCCTGCATGTATTCAATTCATTAAGTAGTTTTGTTTTATTGTATTAGTACACTTTAATTCATCAGGATTGATGGGCTGATGTCATGTGACTATGGAATATCATGCGCGCCCCTTAAAATTGATTTCCCATTAATTAAAGTTTATATGTTGATGTCTTTGGTGACTTTTATTTGTGCATTGATAACCTCTGTGTCTATGTGGACGTATAGCTTGGACTGGGCCAGGAATGGTCCAGGTCCGGCAGACAGCGGCCCACTCTACGCCTAAACCCTAATCCATGCCCTATAAATATATGGCTGAGATCCCCTTCTTCGGAGAGAGATATAATAACAGAACAGAACAGGTTATTCTAGACCTAACTCTTGTAGGCTATATCGCATCAATACTAACTTGACCGTCGGAGGTGGATCCCGGGGCTACGGCCTCGGGTCCACTCCTAACGGGTTCTCTTTGTTGAACAGGTCTACTCAGGGCTCGAGAAGACGACGAACGGCCCAGGGAGAGTCGTCGAATCCAGCCCGCGCCAGATTATGTATCAACAAGTTGGCGCCATCCGTGGGACCTGACAAGTTTCGTGCTCTCACATCACCGGAAAGCAACCATCGAGTTCAAAAGCCAATATTTTGATCTTTTTAAATTGGTAATAAGATACTACCAATGTTTTCTAAAATTTAAAAAGATATCCCAATATTTTTTGTGCATGTCTTTTAAATCGGCAAGATATGTTATCTTTTAAATATTCAGAAGATTTTATGTAAATCTTTTAACTTGGTAAACACGATTTTATCTATAGTCGCACTAAGTCCGCACGATCGGACCTACTTTATCTTTTAGCCGCGAATTAATTCGCGCACATAATGTTTTTACGGTTGGTATGCTTGTTCGCGCTTGTTTGCACGTTCGAACGCAGTCACGATAAATCTACCCGCGTTAGGCTGTGCGTTCGGACATCTTCGCAGATTAGCTAGTCAATCGCCATGACCGCACTGGACAAAAGCGGGAACAGTACAGGCACCACGATGCTAGCCAATCGCCATGAGCGCACTGGACAAAAGACGTGGTCATGTTATGTTCATCTGCGATCATCCACAAATGTTCGAGTCTATGCGGTCACGATACATCCATCTGCGTCTGTGCGTGCGATTGCAACTATTAGTCGCGGTCACGGTGTGTCCATCCGGGTTATTGTTTTTTTTTTATATATAATAATAAAAAAAATTAATTATGTATGTAGTTTGTAAAACCTCACGATAGGTGTAATTCGCACTGCTACTTCTCTTATGTGTTAATTTCACATGCTATGTGCTATATATTGCTTCACGCTAATCTTTTACTTCATTAGGTTTTATATGTTGCGATTCGCGGCATATACTTTTAATATTTGCATTAAGTGTTTTTCAGGATTTGAATAACTAAGTTTAATGCTCCTACATGAGTAGCACCATCAAACTTGGGGGGCTACCAGGGTATATAATACCACTGTTTCCGTACGCGTCACGCAGGTATATTTGGAAGCAGATCGTACGAAAGAGGTATTGCAAGCCCGGTACAAAGACGGATTTGGATATTCGCACCATCTTGCCGCAGGGGAGACGTCCTCTGTCGGTTGTAAAGACGGATGTAATGTTCGCACCTCTGCCACAGAAGCACGTCTTCTGTCGCACCATGCTGCATCGCTACTGGTACAAAAGGTACGCCCTTACCCAGGATGCGGCATACGGGATCCACCTTCACCATTGTGAGACTCTCACAATCGCAATGTCAGTGTTACCCCAACTATAGAACTACGTGTTCTTCTTACGGGGTCTTTACTGTCACACTGTGGCGGGAAACCTAGCATATGCGCATCCCTCCCCGTCATGTAAGAACGGGTGTTACTCAGGATGGAACATGGTCACCACGGACGCGCCTACAAGGTCGCGGATTCGGATATAGTCTAATGGGCTAAACAGGACTGCGCCATGGACCCAGTGCGCACTGTCGCATTTGGGCTGCGCGGTATGATCCGTCCCATGTGCACACCTGAGTTGCGCACACATGGGCCTACGAGGCCATGAACAAGAACTTAAGTCTAGCATAACATAGCCATGCACTATGTCACACTAGACTTGGGGGGCTTGTGGACGTATAGCCTGGACTGGGCCAGGAATGGGCCAGGCCCGGCAGACAGCGGCCCACTCTACGCCTAAACCCTAATCCATGGCCTATAAATATATGGCTGGGATCCCCTTCTTCGGAGAGAGATATAATAACAGAACAGAACAGGTTATTCTAGACCTAACTATTGTAGGCTATATCGCATATCGCATCGATACTAACTTGACCGTCGGAGGTGGATCCCGGGGCTACGGCCTCGGGTCCACTCCTAACGGGTTCTCTTTGTTGAACAGGTCTACTCAGGGCTCGAGAAGACGACGAACGGCCCAGGGAGAGTCGTCGAATCCAGCCCGCGCCAGATTATGTATCAACAATCTAGCTGAGCATTGCTTGGGTCGCCATGCCCCTTCCTCGCCTATTTATTCTATCATTTCTAGGATAGTGGGATAGACATAAGTGATCATTAAGGGTTTACTCGCCGATAAGATTAGAGCCAACGAGAAAGGGTTAATTATATACGCTTCATATAAAACTAGCAATAAAACAAGTGACAAGCTACTTAATTATCTGTACAGGTCTTCTTATTGTCTCAAGTATCTATCTGTGTATGTGTGTGCTAATCGCTGATTCGTGCTCATTAGTTTAGTTTACTATTTAATCATAACCAAACCGTGTCAGTCTCTCAGGCTGAACCCCCTTGCGTTAGATTAGGTTGTATAGCTAACTTAGGATATTAAAATACTGATTAGAATAACTAGATAATACGTTCCACTCTTAGTGATCGACACTCTACTTACCATTATATTCATACTGACCGGGTACACTGCTCGTTAAGTGTGTGTGTTATTGATAAGTAGGCTAAATATAAATTTAAAACTTGAGTAGGCATTAATACTGCTAAACCGCAACGACACATCACGCGCATCACCAAGGCTTTCAAGGATCAAGAGCTAAATCTCACTTCCATCTCCTTAGGATATGAACAACTCACGAAGAAGCACAATGAGTTTGTCAGCTGTTACACCACTAAGGTTTCCCAACTCTCTAAGGCTCAGGTCACCATGCGCAATGATATCTCCTCCATGAAGACCGAAACCTTAGAAATCAAGGGTATGGTCTCCACCATCCTGACAATCCTTCAGTCTTCTCCAGCTCAGTCTGCTCCTAAATCAACAGATGCCTCCACTGAAGCTCCAGCATCTGTTGAGGGGAGAAAATTACTCCAACTGTGGCAACTCCAATACAATAACTTTTCAAGCAGTTTGATCCACACAGGAAGACAAAGGAGGATGGTCAGACACCTGATGAGTTAGTACCTGAACCTAATGCTGAAGTTATCACTGAAGCTGTGCCTCTTCAAAGCTTTATGCCAATAACTACAACAACTTCAGCAATAGTCATCTCATCAGTACCTCCCTCTGATAAAAGTACTCCAGCACCTATCCTTACTGAAGCAACATCCACAGCCACAATGTTCCCTGAGTCATCCTCTACAACACCTCAACCTACTGACAAAGGGAAAAGAATTAAAGAAGGTGGAGACTCACCTCCTAGGCTCATAAAGGCAACCAAAGAGGTCAGACAAGACCCTGATGAGCCAGTACTTATTGAATATATCCTACATAATGGAAAGGTATTCAGGGGAACAAATGAAGAAGTGGCTGCTATAATGGAACAAGATGACAAAATTAGAGCAGAAATGCTCAGTAAGCCTGTCAGTGCTGAAGTAGCAAAGGAAGTGATAAAGGAGACTGATCAAAATATTAGGGGGGAACAGTTTCTACAACTTCAAGCTGATCTAATCAAAGAACACAACCTAAAGGTCAAGCTGAATAGTGAAAGGAAAAGGAAGAACTATGAAAGGTATGTGTGGACTATGACCAAGACCAAGGGTGAAGGTCCCATCACTGATATGATCATTCATGCAAACACTGACCCTCTTGCCATAACTATCCAAAGAGGACCATGAGTGCTTGAAAAGAATGCTCCCTTCAAGTTCTCAGCATTCGGCATCAAAGAATGGGACATGATGGGGCCTATCCTGAGCAAGAAGAAGAATAGATGTGTAAAACCCTAAATTCTGATATCACATTTTCCGTCTAATTTGAAATTTTAACCTAAGTCGTGAATTAATTAATAAAAGACTTAAACTATATGTTATATGATGATTAAACCTAATATGTATTAACCTAAGTTAACTAATAAAATTGTTACCTCTCTTAATTTGTTCTACACACCACACAACTTATTTTCTTTGTACAAATCCCCCTATATGTTTTTATTTTGCCTCTAAGTTCACTCGACATAAAATCAAACAAGAGGATAAGTACTAAACTAATGTGTATATTCCTAAGTTGATAAAAGATCTCCTTTGTCTCACTTTGGCCCTAAATAGATGCCACGACATTCTATGGATAATAGGTATCACACTTTTTTTTATTTCCCTCCTCATTATCATAACTCGGCCTCCATATTCCTCTCACACACCGAACCCTAAAACCTAAACAAATTGGTCCTCTCATTCCCCCCGTCATAACCGAACCATGAACAACCCCTAATCCCTCCATGTTTGCCCTCAAGTCCAAGAAGAAGAAGGTGTGAAGATTGGTGTATTCGTGGTCATTGCTTTCTCTTTTAATTTCTCTTCTATTCGGTTATAGGTACACATGAAATCCTTTTTGTGTTCTCTTACTCGACACACATGCATATGATATCAAATCAGAGTTTAATCACGCTAAGACTAATCATTAACATGTAATTCTAATCATCTTTTATCATGTTGTTATGCTCGTTAGAATATGTCATCTTATGTTAAAAGATCAAACGCCTCATGATAACGCTCATTTCGTACATGTTTTAGTCGCGTTATTTCTATGTTTGTGCATTGTATTTGGTTGTGTTTGTGAACATATTATGCGAAAAAGGTACAAAAGATATATTAAGGTTCAGGTAAAATCAAGTCCAAGGGAATAGCTAGAAAGATGGGGAAAAGTCGCTAAATCAAGAGCTTATGCACAACGAAAGATTCTACCCATAATAAAGACCTCGGGAAGATCATCAAAGATAAAGAATCAAGTTACAAAGATTTTCGAGCTCAAGAAAAGATCAAGTGTTGATGAAATGAATAAGAATTTACATGCAAAGTTTGCTATGAATTATGGCTTGCTTCCTCAACCAAAGGTTCAAGAAATACAACTAAGGCTTAAGTTCAACCCAAGGTTCAAAACTGCCATGCCAACCTTACTCTAAACCTTGGGCTGGAATCTTAACCTCAGGTTGAGACTTCAAACTTGGGTTGCTGCAACTCCTGGCACACTTAATGACTACTTTTAATGATCTAACTCTTCATGTGGGTTGTCATTATGTGTAAAACCCTAAAATTCGGATTTTCATTTTTCGTAACTAATTTAAAACTTTTACCCAAGTCTTGTAAATAATTAAGTAGACACCTAAAATTGTATGCTATGTTATGTTATATATTAAATAAAGCTAACCTAAGTGGTATGCCTAAACATAAGTGTATTACGAATTTAAAACATCCTAACTATCTACAAATCAAACACACATTTTGGCCATGTTCCATACGCCTCAATTAAATTTAAAAGATGGAAATTCCACAATACACTCCATAATTTACGAACATAAAAGACACCCATTTAAAACACAATTAAATCCTACAAATTTAACCTTCCTATCATCCATTCTATATGCCTTCAATTTCAGTTTTAATATAGCACATATAACCGACTATTAATAATAGAATTAAGCAAATTAAATTCACTTTATTAGTTTCCAAAGTTGGAGTCACGCTCCTCCTTATTTTGGTCATAACATATTTTCTTTTCCTCTCCTCCCATTCATGCGACATACCTTTTGCTCTCTCAAATCTTTACCTTATTGAATAACATTATCCTTTCCATTTATTATTCTCCCATTTTGCAATATGAAACGTATAATTTGGAAAGGAGAATTAGTCTTCCATAGAATCAGTATTATTTTGCAGCCAATCTCCTTTAGACTCGGCCAACTTTGCAACTTATCTTCCCATTCGTTTCTTGTATCAACCGTATACCACATAGTTTCTTTCACACTCAAAACCCTAAAAATATTAACAAATTGGCAGCCTCTATATTCTTCCCCATGAAATCCAAAAATAACGAACGAGATCTAGCGGTGGTGGGTGATCAGTTAGTGATAAAGAGTTGCAGCTTTGGATGTATTCGTGTGCATCTGTCCTGGTCCCTGTTGACACGACAAGAGGCGGTAAGAAGTGAAGGAAAGTTTCGTTCGTGATTCGAAGGGTGTGCATAGATCGCGGAGTTGGTGTTCTATTCGCGGGGTTATGTGCTACTCGTGGGTTTTGACACGCCTCTTGTTTCATATTTCCTTCGTTTATTCCGAACTCAAGGTACCTCCACAAACTGTTTTGATGTCCTTCGTATATGATCGCTTAACTCGTTTTATTACGTTGTTATAAGAATCCATATGTAAATAAATGTTAATAACACATATTCACATCACCCTAACAGATTCTGTTTATAAAGGCCATGCGAATGTTAAACACAAACCCATGCCACGTTAAACCACATACAATTCAATGAGTTTTCTTTTATAGTCGTATCTTGTGTCAAATCACATCTGTACTTGTTTACATGCATGCAATTTAAGCAGATTTAAAGAGAATGTATTAAAGCTAAAAGGCTGATCTCTCTATACATCTGTGTCTCGCTTTGATTTGTCTCGAAAAGAATTAATACCAAGGGTATGTTACATGTGAAATATGATATACATAAACGATGAATCGATAAGTCGCGGGTCTAGAGCGTGTGAATAGGTTAACAAGAGAACTAAGGCTTAGTTGCGTGGGCTGTTGTTGTTCTATGTGTGAGTCGCACATGGTTATTATTTTTGGGGTTCAAATGGGTTGTTGTGGGGTGGTGTTGGTCTCGCATGAATAAGTAACAAAGGAGTAATATAGTTGGGCTTTTGGTACGGATTGAAATGAAAGAATAATTATATAATTTACATTTTGACACCGAACTTTGATAAATGACACTTTAAACCCCAAATTTTTATAAGTCATTTTATTAAACCCTAAACTATAATGTTGAACATAATAAGTCCTTTAAGTTACATAATTAATTTCTATATCCCTAAAACTTACTAAATCGAGAAACTTACTAAATAAGGAAACTGACTAAATATGGCAGGTTACTAAAAATAGAAAGTTTCTAAAATATGGAAAGTTACTAAAAATGGAAAGCTGACTAAAATGAGTAATCTGACTTAAAACAAGTTATTAATAAAACGACCATGAATTCGTGTAGATTCGCTGAAGATGGAGTCTTCTTCCGATCTTATGTTCTATTGTGTTTTCACTTGCAGTCTAAGGTACAAATATTCTGACCTTATCTCTTAAGATTTCGCATGATTCGTACACATCTTTTCGATATTAGCTTTGACTATGATGCCGTTGATCTGAGCCTTCTTATTTTGGCTTTCTTATTTGATCTATACCTTTGCTATGCTCTCCTAGTTTGTAAACCATTGATATTGTAACTGGATGTGAAAATCTTTCTAAATTATATCATGGAAATGTTTTGAGAAAAACTATTTTAAAATGATGTTTATGAGCACGATGCGATACTACTTTTATATGGAATTTTTACTGTCTTTTATGAAAACTACTTTTAAAGACTACCTTATGAAAACCGTTATTAAAGATCATTTTTATGAAAATCATTATTAAAATATTTCTTTAAATAAACATTTGATAGAAACCTTTGAATTGAACCTTTGCTATGAAACTTATGGACCTTTGATATAATATGACTTTAAAACCTTACAGTTTGATACCCGAGCCACTTTGTTTCCTAGTCATGGGGGTTCCATGGCCGTGTCATTGATGCACCTCTGACATGACTCTAGGGCGGTGGAGTGATGTTCCATCCCGTCCCTTTTTGTTATTTATTATGAGCTCAATTATTATATATACATATTTGGCCACTAATTTGTTTGCAGGGGCGTATGGATGCATCCTAGATTTGTTTTGTATTTGACATGATATGATATGATACATTTGGTTTGGTGATTGATGCTGTGTGCAATACACGTCCTTCACATATTTGAGAGGTCGCACCTCTATGGTTACGATGATATTTGATTTGATTTGTTTGGGCTCGTGGTAGATTACTAACCTTTTTCCTACTCTTGAATTTTCACTTGTTTATACCTTATGCTTTTCCCAATGCACCATACTTTATATGTTCGTTCCTTATCTTTTAATTTCGTTTATATATATATATATATATATATATATATATATATATATATATATAATATATATATATATATATATATATATATCTGTTCACTGGGCTTTTTAAGCTCAGCCGCATTTCTTTTCCTGCGGCAGGTTTTAGTTGGAAGCTGGGTATGAGTGGAGAGTACTTGGGACTTAGATGAACTTTACTAGCTATTCTGGATTAGAGGCGACTAGAAGTGACTACAATTGTAGACTTAGAATTTATTATTGATTTTCCCTTTGTAACCTTGTATTTTCAGATTCTTCCTTTGTAACCTTTGAAATTCATTTTGTATTATTTAGTCATATGCTTGTGTTTGCTTTGATATGTCACCATAACGTAATACTTCTACCCTTATCGGGTTGGGGTGTTACAATTATGGTATCAGAGAGACAGGCTGCGACTTGTAATACATTTACCCTTGACCTGTGAAGTTTGGACCATTAAGTTTCCACTGTAGGCGCTCATAAGACAACCTTTGAGAAATTGCTTTAGGATTTCCCCATAGGAACTTATGTTATTACCGGTGAGGAATGGGTAGACTAGGACATCTATGTAAGTAGCATTGCTTCCGCATCACTCTGATTCGTGCCTCTGCCCTTAGTTTTGCCTTATAAGAACATTTGTTTCAGAAGCTAGAAAGTTTTGCCACCTAAGCTTAGTAACCAAGTAAGTTGGAATACCTCGGGAACTACATGGATACCTTACACCATCTAAGTCTCACTTCCTGATTCTGATCTCCAATTCCGATCTGTTTGATACATAGTTTGATACCTTTCCGACCATCCCGAAGGTCATTCAACCATAATGTGTTTGACACATTCTATGAATTCATTTCTTATGCTGGATATAAGATGTATCATCTGATACTACTCAGCTCTGCATAATCCATTACTACTCCTATGAGAACCCTGGTAATTATTAACCACGGATATAGGAAGTTTTGTTCCCTCCCTTTGAATGATGAACCTTGTCTGCCAACCAGTTCCTTTAGAAGGATATGATGAAAACAATATCTCAGTATGGATTTGTTAACTAAGCATAATGATGCTGACAACTGATATCCCATACGTCTCACTTTTGACAACCTTACAATGTTCGTATTACCAATGATACACACCCTACATGCCATTTATGCTAAAAAGTTAAACAAAATTCCAACACCTTGAACTGTTCGCTTATCTATCTCAACACTATAATGAACCATGTACTTGACTCTGAAATATGAACTATCCGTCTGGTTTAACAACCGTATTCGTTCTACGGATCTGTTTACTCTTGATATAATTGACCTTGAGGTCTTTTGGTTATGGATTGGATGGCTTTTGTAAAGCTACCATGGACTACCATATCCGATATGTGACCTTTAATAACCTGCTTCGTTCTACTTTTTCTTTGATGACTCTCAACCACTTAAATCTGTTAAGATTAATGCTGCTATGGAAACACTCACTCCGATCTCATTGGTTGTCAAATTTTTTTTCCTGACGCCTATTAGTATCCACCCTTAGAAAGCTCTGGCATCGGAAGTATTTGTTGTACAAAATTTTCTGGTGTTTTCTGATGAACCTCTTGGGATTCCCTCCTGCTTGGGAAGTAGAGTTGACTTTGAACCGATCTCAATTGATGAAACCATGATGCCATAGAAGCTGAGAGATTGAAGGAGCTGATGGAATATGCTTTTTGTTCACCTCAGTGTTCTCTTTGAATGCTCCTGTTGGTTTATGAAGAAGAAAGAGGGGAGTATGCCGCGACGTATCGGCTATCTTGAATTTAACCGTATCACTATCCGAAATCATTATCCATTTCCGCGTATCAATGATTGATTTGTTCTATCTTTGAAACTCCGTATCAGACGGCCTCATTTAAGTTTGAAGGACTGAAGAAGCAACCACAAGAACTTCTAAGAAGGGAGTTGACTAATCGAGAGTAACCCCGCGAAACATTTCAGTTTTATTCGTGAAGAGGAAGATTGGTGATGTAAAGTAGATATGAAGTTTCCCTAAGATGTTTCCTGAAGCTGTTTTCGTACTCGTTGTGATCATTATGAGTTTTAGATGATGCCAATTGTATTGGCTAATAGAATCATGTTTTCTCGAGTATTTGGGCAATTGTCATAGTATGACAGTGTGTTTGTGCTCAGAGACGAACGAGGAACATGTAGATCATCTTCGTATTAAGTAGAATGACCCTTTGTTCTAGAAGAGTAGGTTTGATTGGCGTTCAAAGATTGTAGCAGACAGCACTACCAAGTATCCTGTGGTGACAGAGTTTTCCCATAAAGGACCAAGATTGAAAACCGTTATCGGAGTTAGAAACCTTGTAGAAGAGTGGTAATAGATGTTCGCGACAGGCGTAATCGTGGAAGAAGTATATAAGAAGAAGAGAGAAATTGAGAATGGACCCGATTACACCTCATGCAGCACGTGGAGATTTCAGTTCGGGAATCAAGACAACCAGACCGTAGGAGGCGAACTATTCAGCAGATAACCTGGAGTTGACAGCAGCCGAGTTGGCGAAATTTGAGCGATGCTAGAAGACCTGTCGAAGACATGCAATCTTGCTTCTCTAATCATTTTAGTTGTACTAAGATGAATTGAGAACAGAAGCAGACTTGCGGATGGAAGAGATTCGAGATTATGTATTTGAATAGATGAGTTTTGAAGCAAACGTTGGTGTTTGGAAGAGTTGATTCTGTGAAGGATGAAGCTATTGATGAAGAAATTCACTTCCCCTTAACCAACTTAAGTTTCCGTTACCTGATGTTAAGATCCTTTGAATGATTTAGGTTCTCTATTAGTAATTTCGTTCTGTGTGCATTTTGCGTATGTTGAATGATGGTTTTGTTATGCGAATTTTGACGAATTATGGAAGGAACCTAGAGAATTATGTTATAGGAATGGGCGGATTTTGAAGCAACCACTTATATTGGCTAAGTTGATTTCGGTGAGTGATGAAGGATTCACGCTATTATCAACGTACCTTAATTCTGATAGACATTCTCGGATTTCCGTTACTCTTGCGAGTAGTTTCGTTCTCCTCTTAGTTATGTTGTGTGATTTTGACGACCTCTGAGACTGTAGTTGGACTAGGTGGACTAAGATAAGTTGTTTTGTTCACGACTTGAGATAAAGTATGACCATCATGAGGGCATATTTATATGATGCTAGTATTATGACGCCTGATCAACGTGATAATACTTACATCATATAACGTGCACTTATTGTGATCATATGATATTTCAAGGAGTGCCTTAGAAGCCTTAGAATTTATGATAGCTGTTTGAGATTATTTGAGTTAGTGAGACTTTAGGTTTATTTTACCTATACGCTTAATCTGCCTTCACCGTTATACAATTTGATATGTTTGGATTCTCGACACGCGTTTGCTGACCTCTATACTTCCGATAAGAATTTTAGGTTCTGTGGTAGAGCTTCCTGCCGTTTGATGATATCAAACAATCTGTTTTCTGTACGTCCTCATCTGATTTGTCTAATCAAATTTCCACGAGCGATATATCTGTCAAATCCTACGTATTCCCTGTATCTCTTCCAAGAGAATACGATTATCATCTGTTACGTTTGGTATATTATTCTTTTGTCCTAGATTCAGTACGATATACTTTTCTGAAGAAACCGAAGCTATTTTGATCGACAAGATCGAGTCATGAGAAACAATTCATCCACGCTTCCATTCACAGTCCGTTGTGTTTCCGCTTCGTTTCCCTCCAATTTCGAGGACGAAATTTTTATTTTAGAGGGGAAGAGTTGTAAAACCCTAAAATTCGGATTTTCATTTTTCGTAACTAATTTGAAACTTTTACCCAAGTCTTGTAAATAATTAAGTAGACACCTAAAATTGTATGCTATGTTATGTTATATATTAAATAAAGCTAACCTAAGTGGTATGCCTAAACATAAGTGTATTACGAATTTAAAACATCCTAACTATCTACAAATCAAACACACATTTTGGCCATGTTCCATACGCCCCAATTAAATTTAAAAGATGGAAATTCCACAATACACTCCATAATTTACGAACATAAAAGACACCCATTTAAAACACAATTAAATCCTACAAATTTAACCTTCCTATCATCCATTCTATATGCCTTCAATTTCAGATTTAATATAGCACATATAACCGACTATTAATAATAGAATTAAGCAAATTAAATTCACTTTATTAGTTTCCAAAGTTGGAGTCACGCTCCTCCTTATTTTGGTCATAACATATTTTCTTTTCCTCTCCTCCCATTCATGCGACATACCTTTTGCTCTCTCAAATCTTTTCCTTATTGAATAACATTATCCTTTCCATTTAATATTCTCCCATTTTGCAATATGAAACGTATAATTTGGAAAGGAGAATTAGTCTTCCATAGAATCAGTATTATTTTGCAGCCAATCTCCTTTAGACTCGGCCCACTTTGCAACTTATCTTCCCATTCGTTTCTCTTGTATCAACCGTATACCACATAGTTTCTTTCACACTCAAAACCCTAAAAATATTAACAAATTGGCAGCCTCTATATTCTTCCCCATGAAATCCAAAAATAACGAACGAGATCTAGCGGTGGTGGGTGATCAGTTAGTGATAAAGAGTTGCAGCTTTGGATGTATTCGTGTGCATCTGTCCTGGTCCCTGTTGACACGACAAAAGACGGTAAGAAGTGAAGGAAAGTTTCATTCGTGATTCGAAGGGTGTGCATAGATCGCGGAGTTGGTGTTCTATTCGCGGGGTTATGTGCTACTCGTGGGTTTTGACACGCCTCTTGTTTCGTATTTCCTTCGTTTATTCCGACCTCAAGGTACCTCCATAAACTGTTTTGATGTCCTTCGCATATGATCGCTTAACTCGTTTTATTACGTTGTTATAAGAATCCATATGTAAATAAATGTTAATAACACATATTCACATCACCCTAACAGATTCTGTTGATAAAGGCCATGCGAATGTTAAACACAAACCCATGCCACGTTAAACCACATACAATTCAATGAGTTTTCTTTTTTAGTCGTATCTTGTGTCAAATCACATCTGTACTTGTTTACATGCATGCAATTTAAGCAGATTTAAAGAGAATGTATTAAAGCTAAAAGGCTGATCTCGCTATACTTCTGTGTCTCGCTTTGATTTGTCTCGAAAAGAATTAATACCAAGGGTATGTTACGTGTGAAATATGATATACATAAACGATGAATCGATAAGTCGCGGGTCTAGAGCGTGTGAATAGGTTAACAAGAGAACTAAGGCTTAGTTGCGTGGGCTGTTGTTGTTCTATGTGTGAGTCGCACATGGTTATTATTTTTGGGGTTCAAATGGGTTGTTGTGGGGTGGTGTTGGTCTCGCATGAATAAGTAACAAAGGAATAATATAGTTGGGCTTTTGGTACGGATTGAAATGAAAGAATAATTATATAATTTACATTTTGACATTGAACTTTGATAAATGACACTTTAAACCCCAAATTTTTATAAGTCATTTTATTAAACCCTAAACTATAATGTTGAACATAATAAGTCCTTTAAGTTACATAATTAATTTCTATATCCCTAAAACTTACTAAATCGAGAAACTTACTAAATAAGGAAACTGACTAAATATGGCAGGTTACTAAAAATAGAAAGTTTCTAAAATATGGAAAGTTACTAAAAATGAAAAGCCGACTAAAATGAGTAATCTGACTTAAAACAAGTTATTAATAAAACGACCATGAATTCGTGTAGATTCGCTGAAGATGGAGTCTGCTTCCGATCTTATGTTCTATTGTGTTTTCACTTGCGGTCTAAGGTACAGATATTCTGACCTTATCTCTTAAGGTTTCTCATGATTCGTACACATCTTTTCGATATTAGCTTTGACTATGATGCCGTTGATCTGAGCCTTCTTATTTTGGCTTTCTTATTTGATCTATGCCTTTGCTATGCTCTCTTAGTTTGTAAACCATTGATATTGTAACTGGATGTGAAAACCTTTCTAAATTATATCATGGAAATGTTTTGAGAAAAACTATTTTAAAATGATGTTTATGAGCACGATGCGATACTACTTTTATATGGAATTTTTACTGTCTTTTATGAAAACTACTTTTAAAGACTACCTTATGAAAACCGTTATTAAAGATCATTTTTATGAAAATCATTATTAAAATATTTCTTTAAATGAACATTAGATAGAAACCTTTGAATTGAACCTTTGCTATGAAACTTATGGACCTTTGATATAATATGACTTTAGAACCCTACAGTTTGATACCCGAGCCACTTTGTTTCCTAGTCATGGGGGTTCCATGGCCGTGTCATTGATGCACCTCTGACATGACTCTAGGGCGGTGGAGTGATGTTCCGTCCCGTCCCTTTTTGTTATTTATTATGAGCTCAATTATTATATATACATATTTGGCCACTAATTTGTTTGCAGGGGCGTATGGATGCATCCTAGATATGATTTGTATTTGTATTTGTTACATGATATGATATGTGCAATACACGTCCTTCACATATTTGAGAGGTCGCACCTCTATGGTTACTATGATATTTGATTTGTTTGGGCTCGTGGTAGATTACTAACCTTTTTCCTACTCTTGAATTTTCATTTGTTTATACCTTATGCTTTTCCCAATGCACCATACTTTATATGTTCGTTCCTTATCTTTTAATTTCGTTTATATATATATCTGTTCACTGGGCTTTTTAAGCTCAGCCGCATTTCTTTTCCTGCGGCAGGTTTTAGTTGGAAGCTGGGTATGAGTGGAGAGTACTTGGGACTTAGATGAACTTTACTAGCTATTCTGGATTAGAGGCGACTAGAAGTGACTACAATTGTAGACTTAGAATTTATTATTGATTTTCCCTTTGTAACCTTGTATTTTCAGATTCTTCCTTTGTAACCTTTGAAATTCATTTTGTATTATTTAGTCATATGCTTGTGTTTGCTTTGATATGTCACCATAACGTAATACTTCTACCCTTATCGGGTTGGGGTGTTACATTATGCTTCATTTACTTCAAGTCCAGAATTTTATGACACTTGGTGCCCAAGAAACTTGCTTGTTGGCCAAGGAGTAGTTTTCTATTAATTAGAAGCATTGGCTAGAGAGAAAAGACACATACTCATATACCAATGTTGACATAAGTAATGCCTAAAAACATTATTCATACGTTTTCACAATGTTGCAAAAATTGGTCAACTCGGCCGATTAATCGCCGATTACAAGGTAATCGGCCCTATTCCTTGTAGAATTTCAAAAATCGGCCAAAAAAATCGGTCAGACAAAAAAATCGGCCAATAATCGGCCGAATCGGCCAAAAAATCGGCCGAATCGGCCAAAATTGGCCGAATCGGCCAAATCGGTCAGCTTTGAAAAAATAAAAATTTAGGCATTTTACTTAATTTGGGGATCGTTTATTTCACTTATAAGGCACAATGAGCCTCATAATCAGAATTGGAGCCTTTTATTGAGGTTTGGAAACATAGTAGGCTTGGAATCAGTTACGATCTTTAGTTTGGTCTCCAGGAATACCCAAAACATGCAAAAAATGCCAATCCGATTAATCACCGATTAATCCCGCCTCGGCCGATTACTCGCTGCAGGGTGGTCGACCGCCCGGCTACCGATTCACGATTTTTGCAACATTGCTTATTCATATCTCTATGTTTTGATAATCACAAAATGTAAACTCATTAAACATAAACTTATCAAATAAACAAGTATTTAGTTGTAAATATTCATTTCTACAACCTAATCACTTAAGGTATGAATAAACAAGTGCTTAATGCATTATATGATCAAAGGAACATTTTCTTAATCACTAGATTTTTTATAAAATGTCAAAAACATTTTATATCTTTTAGAAAAATATTTTTGGTAATAAATAAAAAGGTTTAATTCATTATAAATTTATGAATTCAAATTTTCAACCAAAATCAGTAAAATGTTTCAGAAAAACCTTCCCCACAAAAAGACAAAACTGGGCAACAGTTGGCTTGGGCGGCCCCTTAATTTTGCTAGGCGGCCCCCTTAAAATTAAGGGGACCGCCCCCCTATTTAAGGGGGCCGGCCACGCTCCAGTAGCCTTCCAGCTGTCCAGTTTTCTGCCTATAAATACCAGCCTTCTCCTGGATTTTTTTCTCACCCTTTTGCACTAAAACTTTCTGTTGTAGATCTCATTTCATATCTTCAAAAAAAAAAAAAAAAAAAAAAAAAAAAACCTTTGATCATGTAATCTTAAGCATTGGTTTCCAAGTGATCCAATCTTCTACCATCCAAGTGCAAAAGAAGAATACTTCTATCAATCAAAACTAGAAGTATTACAACTTAGTAGCATCTTGTTACTCAAGTTGTTTGTTTTGTATACTTTGTAAATCATTCATTCATTTGTGTAAAGTGTGTATATAAGGTGTAAACATAAGTGATTAGGTTAGTGTAGTGTGTAAGTAGCAAAGAAGTTATATAAGAGGTTGTGGTGTAAAGAAGTAGTGTAGAAGCATAGTGAAGTTGTGAAGTAGTTGCGGTGTGAAGAAGTTGTGAAGCCGTAGCATAGAAGTCGCGAAGCCGTAAGGTAGAGGTCGTGAAGTCCTAGTAAAGTCGTGAAGCCGTAGCATAGAAGCTGTGAATCGGTCATGTTGAAGTTGTGAAGTCCTAGTCGTGAAGTCCTAGTGTTGAAGTCGTGAAGCCCTAGCATAGAAGTTGTGAAGCGGTCGTGTTGAAGTTGTGAAGTCCTAGTCGTGAAGTCCTTGTGTTGAAGTCGTGAAGCCGTAGCATAGAAGTTGTGAAGCATTCGTGTTGAAGTCGTGAAGTCCTAGAGTTCAAGTCGTGAAGCCGTTGTGAATAAGTCGTGAAGAAGTTGTGTTGTGAAGTTGTGAGATTGGTTCTAGCTATGATTAGAACTCGACATTTAGCTTTGTTTCGTTAAACCCGTGTAAGCCAAAGTCGTGTAAGGTTTTCTCCGCCATAAGGGAGCTTATTGAAGTTGTGAAGAAAACTCTCGAGCTAGGTGCTCGGGGAGTGGAGTAGGGCAAGGAAGGTGTCCTTGTAGCCGAACCACTATAAATCTCTCGTGTCTCGGTTAGATCTTTCCATCCCTTATTTATTTCTTTACTTACATCGTCATTACTTTCATACACATAGGCTTATATAATTGTTAGTATTACTTAGAGGTCGACTTGACATAAAGATCAATTTGAATCTCCATTCAAGAAACCAAAACTTTTTATAATCAATTTAAAAGAATACGTATATCACGAATATCAAGGTTCAAGTTTTATTTTTCATACAAACTTGAATCTAAGTGTTTTAAAAGTAAACAAAGGTTTTCATAATAAAATTAAAAAGACGTAAAACTATTCAACCCCCCCTTCTAGTTTTCCACAATTAGTATCAGAGAGCCACGTCAATCAAGATCTTTAAAATATACTGTATTTTAAAACTTGAATCGATCTATGGAATTCGAAAAATATCTAGAAGGGGAATCTTTGCTAAAACCACCACTATTTGAAAACTATACTTTTCTTGAATGTAAAAATAAATTTGAAACTTATGTGAAATCAATTGATCTAGATCTTTGGCATGTCATTTCGATTGGTGATTTTGAAAGTCAAACAAAAACATATTTTGAAAGTCAAACAAAAACATATTTTGAAAGTCAAACAAAAACGGATTTTGAAAGTCAAATTGATTATTTGAAAACAAAGAATGACATAAATAATAAAGCTAAAATAATTATTTATAACCTTGCCGAAAGTTGAATATGAAAGAATATCCTTCTGTAAAACGGCAAATGATATTTGGAAAAATTTCTTAAACTTTCATTAAGAAAAATGTCAAGCCAAAGATGAGGATTTTGATCTTGTACATGAATTAGTTATCTTAGAAAATTTAATAGATAAACATTTAGATAAAATAGATACATGTGCTACTAGTTCAAATGTTGTTAATGAAGGTATTAACGACGAAGACTACATGAATCAACTCCAAAGTGAACTCAATCCAAAATCATGGAGTGACACAGACGAAGGAGAAGATCATCATCCGACAAATGAATTATCTAATCTTGAGTCTCACTCAATATCTCACATGATAATCCATCTCAAGAAATAGCTAGTGACGTAGTGGAATATTTATGGATTCTCTTGCCATCTCGTCTAAATGTGGAAGATTCTACATAAGACGTTATATGCATCAAGGCTAAGATATCAAATGAGTCCAGTACAAGACATGTTCGGGTCAAGCCACTTCGGTTTAAATAAGGTGTTAGAAGCTTGCCATGATATACTTTCACACCTTGGTTATCTTGAAGACTCACCTATCATTCACACGTCGATCATCATCTGAGACATTACGAAGAAAAGCTAGGACGTGAGGTAAGTTCTCTTTTTAAATTTCATAAGTAATTACTTCATGCATATAATCTTATTAATGCCTTAGGATACGCTTAGTCTGATAGGTTGCTTTGCCTTTACACTTTAGTTATATTCGTTCTGTGGCTTAATGAACTAGAAACCCTTTAGTTAGCCCCCTAAGTATTAGTAAACCAAGCAATCTTCATATTTGGTACTCTTCGATAGGTAAATTTAGGAACTTAATTTCTTCTAAAAAGAGAATGACTACTGGAGAATCTATTGACTAGAAACTCAATTTGACCTAACGGTTGAATTACTTCTATGTGAGAAGTTGGGTGTGTGTAACCCGTAAAAATGGTCGTGTTTAGCCTGAATTGAGCACCACTAGTAATAGTCTCATACTCATTCTCCAACTTGAATACATTATTCTTCCTAAATATACCTAACGATAGTTTACTGTTATGAACTTTGCTTTTCACTAGAGCTTTTCATTCCTAGATTTATGTCATCTTGCATATATAAAATTTTTAGATGTTTACTTGCTCCTATGTGATTTGACTGCATGCCTTCGTAATTATTTGTTTAGTTGTTGAATGCATTGTCATTATAATAGATTTTGTTTTTCTCTAACTACTCTGATATGATGTATTTTTGTATTTAGTCATAATACATGCTTAAATGCCATAGGATATGTAGAAAGAGGTAGCATGTGACAATAGACTTAACCAATACCCTTGAGCATGAGATCTTTTATAAACCACTATTTTTAAACCTATAATTAATGGGACTTGTTTTTAAATTTGCAAAAACTTCAAATTTTGGAAAAATGATTTTTCAAAAGATTATGGCACATTTCTATTAAACATGTTTCACCATCCTACCTTTCTTCCAAACTTGTGTCCATAATTACGTGTTTATCAAAAACCAAAGATTGGAAAAATATGTTTTCTTTCCTCATAAAAACATTTTGAAATAAAGCCAAAACTATTTCATTAATATATTTTTCACATCCACATAAAACCTACTCGCAAACATTGTTGAATAATGCTAAAAACATTTATTTAAATCATGCATGGTGATCTCATATCTGTCATCTATATTTGTGTATGTGACATTTATAAGTGAACTAAATTTGAAAAACCATGATTTATCCACTAAGACCTCACTTGGTACAAGTCTAGAAGTCCATGCTATCACAACTCCCCGTTCCCTTGCACATAGATATTCATTAGGATTAATTAACTGGTATCTTCCTAAATATGATACTATGAATTACTAGGTGCTATGTATTATTTTCTTGTCTAATATATATATATATATATATATATATATATATATATATATATATATATATATATATATATATATATATATATATATATATATATGTTATATGCTTAATGAGTAGGTTGCTTGCTAGAAAAAAATGCTTAATGAATATGCTTAGCATACATAAGTTATTAAATTCTAAATTGCCTCAAAATAAGTTGGACTTGCTTGAAACTAAACCCAAAAACACAACCTTTTCTACAAATTTTTGCCAAAAACCCATTTTATCCTATACTTCCCAAAATTCACAAACACATTTTGTCACAAACCACCCACCAAAATTTACCTTCCACAATCACATCATCACTACACCATAAATACCCAACTCCATCATAAATGCTCATCCATATCATCCATCCAAACATGTCATCATCTAACCACCCAAGATCCAAGCCTTCAAGAGTTGCTATGTAACACCCCAACCCGGCAAGGGTAAAGATATCACAACAATGGCTTCATATCAGATTACAAGCATTAAATCCAAAACATCATAAGTCCATAACATTAATGATCAAAGGAATAAGTCAACATAACTTATGCCCAAAACAGAAATAAACCGAAGTACATAAATCCAAGATGCCTAAACAATGGCATAACAGAAACAGAATCCAAATGGCATAACTAGAATGTCTAAGGTCTAAGCTTCACACAAGTTGCTCTCATCCCAAAGCCAAACCCAGCTTCCTAGCTTAAATACCTGCCGTACATGAAAAGAAAACGTACGGCTGAGCTTAAAAAGCTCAGTGAACAGATACATATACAAAGCAATAATAATGAAACAGAACTGAAATATGGTGCACGGGGAAATATCATGAAGTATAATCAAAGAGACAGAAATATAAAAGAAGAATAGGATAGTCCTCCACTACGAGCCCAGAACATATCAGATAATAACCATCATAATCTAGAGGGGATGCCTCTTAAGTAACCAGATAATATGAGGGGTGTCCTCATGTATCAAATGGAGTGATCAGCTCCCAGATAAATGTGAAAGGCATGTATTGCACACAGTACCAGTCACCAGAACAGAATCATATCATATATAGTTAAATCCACTAAACAGAACAGATCTAGGATGCATCCATACGCCCCCCCAGAAACATATATAATCCATAAACAAAGTAATGCGCATATCATAATCAGAATGGGGACGTGGCGGAACATCACTCTATCGCCCTAGAGTCATGCCATTGGTGCATCAATGACACGGACATGGAACCCCCATGCCTAGTGAAATGGCTCGGGTATCAAACTAAGAGTCAGATATCATATCATAATCAGAGGGTCATATATCAAAGGTCAAATCAGATGGTCCATAACAGATGGTTCATAACAGATATATCAGATGAAATACCAAAGTTCCAAATCAGAGTGTAATCAGAAAGGTTCATAATAAAAAGGGATCATAGCAATGGCTTTGGAAATCTTAAACGAATCAGAATCAGAATCATATCAATGAGATAGGACACCCTTACTGAAAAAGGGCAGAGTATCTGTACCTTATTGCAAAGCAAAACAAAACCAGAAATAGCAAACACTGACAGGCTCAGGACCTCTCCTTCTTCACACCTAAGAGAGTAGAAGAGTATTACAATAGGTTTTAACTGACTTTCCATTTTAAGTAACTTTCCCTTTTAAGCAGATTTCCAAATTTAGTAAGTTTCCTTAGTTAGAAAGATTTAGACATTAGGGATTAGGTTAAGTCATTATAGAACAATATTATGGACATAAGGTATGTTTTAGCAAATTACTATAGTTTAGGGGTAAATAACATAACTTTACATAAATTAAGGTTTTGATTGCAATTAAACCAAAGTTAAAGGTCAATCATGAAAATATTACAATTTATCAAATGGAATCCATAATTATCAAGTTAAAGATTTCAGTCCTTCAAGTTTACCAATATTACACTTTACACCCTTAAGTTACATAAATCTCATATTAAACCTTATATTTCATGATTTTACATTTAAACCCCTTTTCATGACCATATTAACTCAACAAACCCTTAACCTTTTTAAATTACCGAAAATAACCCATATTCCAAATGTTGTACGAATTAGTCCTCCACTTTTCATAATTTACACATTTAGTCCTTTAATAAAATAAATTACCATTCGATCCATAATTATTTTATATTTACACTTTAAATCCATTTAATACCCAAAGTTACACATCAAGTCCCTCATAAACATATTTATACGAATGACCACAGGTTTCCCAAAATTACAAAACAAGTCCTCCTATTTTAAATAAATTCAATTCGATTTATATACTTTCCATAATTTACCATTTAAACCTTCTAAGCCTTATATTTACACAAAGACCCCTCATTTTATATTTTATTCACATTTGTCACAGATTAATACACCTTACAAAAATGACCCATAAGTTTCAGAAATTACCGAATGCACCCTAGAGTTTTTAAAAGTTCAATTCGCATAAACAACAAATCCGAAAACCCTAAGTCACTTAGCAAAACATGAACCAATCATTTATCAATCATTAGCATATCATTTTACTGCATTAATTAATCCCAAAAACACCCCAATCTTAACCCTAATCGAACTTAGGGTTTTAGTTCATTCGATCCAAACCTTTCCCATTTTTGTGATATAAACAAAATTAAACCACGATCACACCCAGTCTCTAATATTCGAATTCTTATTTTTCCCAGGTCACATGGGTCGTATAGAGTCTAAGAAAAATGGTTACAACATTAGGAAAAATTCGCATGCCATATATTAAGTTTTATACGCATTTTAATCCTTTTAATTCAAGCGATTTGTTTTAGGTTGCATGCATCGAATTTCATATTTTATCTGAGTTATATGAGGTTGATAGATCATAGGAAAAATACCAACTCAATAGATGAACATGTGAACGAGCCAAAACAGATTTACACCTTAGCGAATGGATTTGAGAACCAAAAATCCCTAGCGATCAACCTCGACCTCCACGACCTTAGAGCAATTTTATACAGAGCATACATGATGTAAGGAACATGAGAAAATTGATAGAAGAATTTTAGATAGTCGCATGAATTAGTTTGGGATTTTTACCTATCGGATGATAATTAATTGTTAGCGATCAACCGAGCGAGACCCACAGCCAAAACCAATTTTTATAATCTTCCTTAGACCACGAACAACACCAGAAAAATGCTCTTTGAACTCCAGAAAATCGGATGAGATAGCAATGTATTTTAGTATGTGTTTTCTATTAGTCGGCAAATAGAATATTAGGGTTTTGATGAGATTAATTTTATTGGGGAGAATAGGCGCGTCAAAGGGGAGGGGAAACAGCCCAAAATCACGGAAATTTTTATGGTAAATCAATGTGATTTATTTTCCCATTTAATTGCATTTTAATACCTTTTAAAACTCTAAATAATTGCTCTTTATCCCATTCGGTTCATCCAAGGGTATTTTGGTAATTTCGTAACTTGTATAAATATTAATCGGAGTTTTCAAAATTATTTTGTATCATATCTTGTTCTTTTCTAGAAGTTTGGGATCGATTCGGTACTTTATAAGCTTTTAAATAATTTTATAACTTGTAGGGGCAATATGGTCATTTTACACGTTTTGGATTTTTAGGTGTTACATGCTAAAATCTCAGTGAGGCCCATTTGGAGGAGGAAGCTTGACATTTGCTATAACCCAACAAATGATGTTGTTCAAACTCAACCAACACCTAAACCTCATACTAATGAACCCTTTCACACACATAACCAATCATCCATATGTCCACCTTCATTCACTCATAATTACCCAAGTTCACAAATGTCTCCACCACCAAGAGTGTCACCACCACTTCCACCAAATAACAACCACTCTCCATCATCACCACCTTCCACTCAACACTTGAAGTTCATTGAAGAACTCAAGGAAGCCCATGAGCTTAATGCTCTCCTTGCTTTGCACCTTGCTCAAAGCAACTTAGACCCATCACCATCCATCTCACCATCATTACCATCATCACCACATCACTTGAGTCAAATTGAGAAACATGTCAACAATTGTCCTTGTTGCATCTTTCTCCAAAATCAAACCATCGCCTTAAATGAGCGTCTCACTTGGATTGAGTATCTTCTCACTAGATCTAATCCAACACCACCACTTGAACAACATCAAAACCCTCATTCAACATGGTCAAGTCCAAGCTCTCCACCTCCAATTCCTCCATCAACACTCTCTCCAACATCCATACACCCAAACTTACAACCCCATTAATCCAACATTTTTACCCCTCTTTACCATCATCCATCCAAAATAATTCAAGTTTTTCATGTCTCAAGCAAGTCAAATGGATCTCTTAGGCAATTTAAAATTTTCTACTTATTGTATGCTATAAGCAAAATATGTGTTGTATCAATAATTATGTTTTTAACATAATTATTTTCAACTAATGAATGCTTTATTTCTTGTCTTTAATATATGATTGTTATGCTTATTGCTTGTATACTTGATATCATGATATATATACATGCTTGATGATTAATAACATGCTTATTCCATAATATGTTTTAAATGTATGCATGCGTATTTAACATATTTATGCCACTATTTAATCATTCTTGATGTACATGATTCAAATGGAGCTTGCTGCAAAAATACCCTAAAAATAACCTTTTTTTTGGAAATTTTTCAAATTTGGTCGCCTGGGAAAACACCAGATGGGCGGCCCCCTTAATTCCATAGGCGGTCCCCTTAATTTTAAGGGGACGGCCTACAATTAAGGGGACCGGCCATCTGGGCAGTAAAATTTACTGTTTTCTTTTGCATCTTGTGACCCCTTTTATCTAGCCCCAGCTACCATTTCTCTTAAAGGACGAACTGGTATTGGAATTTTACCACAAAACCTCTAAACCTTACCTAAATCAACCATCACCTCCATCAAACACCCATTTTCATTCACCATGCTATCACCAAAATCATCCATCTCTAAAACATCCAAGAAACACAAAATTCTCATCATACCATCTAAACAACTCTTCATTGACTTAACCCAAGAAGACACCAAAACTCCATCACCACCACCTCAATGTTCATCCCCAAGTGCACCAAATGCACCATCAAAAACACCCTCCACTCATGGCACATCATCTTCATCCATACCTTCCACTTCATCCATCAATAACTACATCAACTCACACCTATCATCACCACCATCAAGAGCATCAACTCCACCTCCTACTCAAGAACCTCCATTCACCCAACTTGTCATTTCCATATCACCAATAACACCTCTTGATGCTCATTTCTCATCATCACCAATACCACCACCATGCTTTCCCATCCCTTGGGCTTTACTTGAAGCCCATGGAGACAATTGCCTTTGTTGCATCCACAACCGAACCATCATCTTTGGTCTTAGAGATGAGATACATTACATATTTTCATCCCTTGAACACATGCTTAACAACCAACCTTCACCACAACCTCCACCATTTTCACCCACTACACCACCACCACCTCCATTCTCACCAAATTAAGCATATGCAATGCTTAATCAAAAATAATTTTTCAAACCATTTTGTGTGCAAGCCCCATGGAAGATCATGTACTCCTAGAATGATTATGTAGATTGCATTACTTACTAGCTAATGTAGGATTGAATATAATCTTGGATGGTTGTGTATTTATACACAACATTTTTAATGAATGTCTTTATATGCATGTTTATTTTTGCTATATATATGCTTGTGCTTCTAATATTTTTCTTGCAAGTATTCCATATATCGATTCCTTGGTGCCCTCAAACGAGGGGGAGCACACATCAAGGGGAGTTCTCGTCCCGACAAATTTTGTCTCAAAAACTTGTCGGCATAACCTTTTTGATTCTACAAAAAGGGGGAGAAGTGAATATAAACTCACTAAATACTTGTCCAAAAATAACTTTTTGGATTTAATGAGTTTTAGTTTTGTAATCATCAAAAAGGGGGAGATTGTTGACATAAGTAATGCCTAAAAACATTATTCATACTTATTCATATCTCTATGTTTTGATAATCACAAAATGTAAACTCATTAAACATAAACTTATCAAATAAACAAGTATTTAGTTGTAAATATTCATTTCTACAACTTAATCACTTAAGGTATGAATAAACAAGTGCTTAATGCATTATATGATCAAAGGAACATTTTCTTAATCACTAGATTTTTTATAAAATGTCAAAAACATTTTATATCTTTTAGAAAAATATTTTTGGTAATAAATAAAAAGGTTTAATTCATTATAAATTTATGAATTCAAATTTTCAACCAAAATCAGTAAAAATGTTCTAGAAAAACCTTCTCCACAAAAAGACAAAACTGGGCAACGGTTGGCTTGGGCGGCCCCTTAATTTTGCTAGGCGGCCCCCTTAAAATTAAGGGGACCGCCCCCTATTTAGGGGGGCCGGCCACGCTCCAGTAGCCTTCCAGCTGTCCAGTTTTCTGCCTATAAATACCAGCCTTCTCCTGGATTTTTTTCTCACCCTTTTGCACTAAAACTTTCTGTTGTAGATCTCATTTCATATCTTCAAAAAAAAAAAAAAAACCTTTGATCATGTAATCTTAAGCATTGGTTTCCAAGTGATCCAAGCTTCCACCATCCAAGTGCAAAAGAAGAATACTTCTATCAATCAAAACTAGAAGTATTACAACTTAGTAGCATCTTGTTACTCAAGTTGTTTGTTTTGTATACTTTGTAAATCATTCATTCATTTGTGTAAAGTGTGTATATAAGGTGTAAACATAAGTGATTAGGTTAGTGTAGTGTGTAAGTAGCAAAGAAGTTGTATAAGAGGTTGTGGTGTAAAGAAGTAGTGTAGAAGCATAGTGAAGTAGTTGCGGTGTGAAGAAGTTGTGAAGCCGTAGCATAGAAGTCGCGAAGCCGTAAGGTAGAGGTCGTGAAGTCCTAGTGTTGAAGTCGTGAAGCCGTAGCATAGAAGCTGTGAAGCGGTCGTGTTGAAGTTGTGAAGTCCTAGTCGTGAAGTCCTAGTGTTGAAGTCGTGAAGCCGTAGCATAGAAGTTGTGAAGCGGTCGTGTTGAAGTTGTGAAGTCCTAGTCGTGAAGTCCTTGTGTTGAAGTCGTGAAGCCGTAGCATAAAAGTTGTGAAGCGGTCGTGTTGAAGTCGTGAAGTCCTAGTCGTGAAGTCCTAGAGTTCAAGTCGTGAAGCCGTTGTGAATAAGTCATGAAAAAGTTATGTTGTGAAGTTGTGAGATTGGTTCTAGCTATGATTAGAACTCGACATTTAGCTTTGTGTCGTTAAACCCGTGTAAGCCAAAGTCGTGTAAGGTTTTCTCCGCCATAAGGGAGCTTATTGAAGTTGTGAAGAAAACTCTCGAGCTAGGTGCTCGGGGAGTGGAGTAGGGCAAGGAAGGTGTCCTTGTAGCCGAACCACTATAAATCTCTCGTGTCTCGGTTAGATCTTTCCATCCCTTATTTATTTCTTTACTTACATCGTCATTACTTTCATACACATAGGCTTATATAATTGTTAGTATTACTTAGAGGTCGACTTCACATAAAGATCAATTTGAAACTCCATTCAAGAAACCAAAACTTTTTATAATCAATTTAAAAGAATACATATATAACTAATATCAAGGTTCAAGTTTTATTTTTCATACAAAATTGAATCTAAGTGTTTTAAAAGTAAACAAAGGTTTTCATAATAAAATTAAAAAGACGTAAAACTTTTCAACCCCCCTTCTAGTTTTCCACAACCAAATTTCTCATACTCTCTCAAGAAGGCTACAAAGAAGAAAACGCAGGAAGAAGTTGACTTACATTCATTATCCATCATTGTAATCATCAAAGGAATCATTGTTGATCACCTCATAATTGTTCCTAAGTCTTGTAATCATCATTACAACTTTTGTAAGACTCTTTAATCATGTTTTCAAGTGATATAATTTCTGTGATTATTACTTTGTTTGCCATGAGCGGCTAAGTGCCTTGTGCACTTGCCTAGATGATGTTTGTTTCATGAATGTTGATTGAGTATGACTCTATGGTTCTAATTCAATGAAAAGCTAATACTAAGATCGAATTGTGCTTTCAAAGTTTTCATAAACAAAAGAGTTATCAAGTTTGGTTGATTATTAATGGTGTAATAGGTCGAAAGAGACATTGTTATTTAATCAATTGTAAACCTTTGTCTATGAAGGTGTTACCTTATGTATTGACTATTTCATATGTAACTTGGTTAAACTTAGAAAACTAAAAGTGTGGTTGTCAATTACTTGTGAAACGATAGCGAATCAAGTGATTGAATTGTGTTAGTCTTGTTTGATCAAAACTTAATATTGTTTTTGTCATCTTAAAATCTTGACGAGGATTGAAAGTGTTAAAAACAAGAGGATTAGTACACCAACTAATCAAATTAGAGCACCATCTAATTTATTGATCATAATCGATTTGAACCATTGTCATAATCATATCAAGGGAATTGTGCAAACTACTCTAGGCAAGTGTAGTTTTTAATATATTGAATTTACATTATCATCATTATTTGCTTGCTTTAGAATCATTACTAAGTCTTTGTTATAATCAAACTCACGTTACATAAAAACTAAACAAATCCTTGTGAACGACCTCGGCTTACCATATCACCTCTTGCTACACACGGACGAGTATACTTGCTCGTATGTGTTTCGTTTGAATCATTGGTAGATCGTGTTTATAAATTTAAAACTTGCACTCTTGACACACATCAAGTTTTTGGCGCCGCTGCCGGGGATTTGATCACATTTTTGTGAGTTTTTGTTTATAATTTTTTGTGCTTTGTTCTTGTTCCTAAGCTTGTTCTTTAAAAGTTCTTTGAAATTTTCACCCAGGAAATCGCGGTTCAAACTTGAACCAAGCGGTTCAAAAGTTTCTGTGACCCCGAAAATACTCAGCCGCCCGGTTCACATCTGAACCGACCGGTTCAGAGTCTTCTGACCTACCCCAACCGCCCGGTTCAAACCCAGCCGCCCGGTTCGTTTGTTCTTGACCTGTCTCAGCCGCCCGGTTCATTTTCAGCTGGCCCGGTTCATTTGTTTCTGTGACCCAGACCGTTCCCAACCTCCCGGTTCATTTTTGAGCCGGCAGTTACTATTCAAAAAAAAAAAATCTTTTAATTTTCTTTTTAATTGATAATCTTTTTCGATTGGCTCGTTTTTATCGTGTATGACCACTCGCTCTTCTAACGCAGAATTAAGTACACCATTGTCTAACCCTGAAAGTTTATTTCGCAAAAAGAGAACCCCATTTGTTCCAAATAATCGAAGAAAACTAAGAACCGTTAACCTACCATTTGATAATCTTTCCGAAGTTCATCCAATCGTTGATCTTTTTCTTGAATTACCATTTCCAATGGCCGAAGATTGACCTATGTGGGCCACCAATAGGGTTGTAGCTCCTACACCCGCGGCCGCCATTGTTCCCGTTAATCTTGGAGATAACTTCACTATCAAAGGTCATCATCTTTCGATGATTAAAGACAATCAATTTGATGGTCGAGTTAGATCCGATCCACACAAACATATCGCCGATTTTTTTGAAATTTGTGACATGTTTCGTTATGGAACTACCGAAGCAAATGCAATCCACCTCAAACTCTTTCCATCGTCTCTCACCGGAGAAGCGAAAATTTGGTATAACGAATTAAGCCCCGGAGTGATCACAACTTGGGACCAAATGAGAGAAGCATTTGTTGGACGTTTCTTTCCACCGGCCATGTTTGATCGTCTCTTAGGTGAAATTCGTAGTTTCACTCAAAAGGAAGGAGAAAATCTTGTCGAAGGTTGGCTTCGAATGAAAAAGATGCTCCGAAGTTTTCATGGGCATGGTTTGTCTCGTGGTAATATCATTCAAATCTTTTACCATGGTCTCGATGACACAACTCAAGGTATCCTTGATGCCGGAGGAATTTTCCTTTATAAGACCCCTAACGAAGCTTACACTTTACTAGAAGACCGTGTACTTCTTAAGCTCGATTGGTCCAAGGATGCCAAAACCAAACCTCAACGAAAAACCGTTGTATTCGCCGAAGGAACAAATGAAAATTCTAAAATCATGGACATGATGAAAGATCTCATCACCAAAATCGATTCTAAATTCCAAAGTATCCAAAAAGAGATCAAAAATATGCGCGATGGATGCAACTATTATGGTGGAAACCATTCATCATCCGAGTGTGATGACAAACCCATGGGAGGTCCCGAAGCCGAAGCCAATTATGTTTATGGAGGATATCGAGGAGGAGGATATCGTGGAAACTACTACGGTAGAAATTCTAGAGATTGGCAAGATTGTCCACCAAGGGATGATAATCGTAGTCCCCAACCTCATGACGACAACCGTCCGACATCGTCTCGTGATGATAACCGTTCATCATCATAAACACCTGAAAAGAAAAATGAAGAATCTGAATTCGAAAAAACCATGCGTGAATTTGTGCATGCTCAAAAGAAAACGAATGAATTTATCAAAAATCAGTTCTTCAGCCTCAAAACCAAAGTCGAACAAGGTCAAAAGAACCATCAAGCTTCTATCCAAGACCTTGAAACCAAATTTGGTCGTCTTTCTGATCAATTTGCTGTTAGACCATCGGGTACTTTGCCAAGCAATACTCAATCCAACCCGAAACCATCTGTAACACCCCAACCCTACAAGGGTTAAGGTATCACATTCATGGTGTCTAACAGAACATACACAAGCGGAATACTTTAAAGATACAATTAAATTCAAAGGTTACAAATGGAATCTAAGGTAAATGAAATACAAGGGTTACAACAAAGGTACAATAAGTCTAGTAATGAAAATCTCCAAGTCAACTCTAATCCAAGGTTGCTATCCAAGGTGTAGTCCTCTAAGAGCTCTTATGCACTCTTCACTCATTTCCCAGCTTCCCTCTAAAACCTGCCGCGGTGAAAAGAAATGCGGCTGAGCTTAAAAAGCCCAGTGAACGGATATATGATAATAGAAAACAGAAATATAAATGTGAAGTTCAAATGAAGTACAATGGAGAAACATAAGTAGGCATAATGTAATGTAAGGGAAAATGTAGTGTTAGGTTAAGTAATAGGAATCTATGCAGTCGCCTGCATAAACAGAATCATAATACCATTGGCTCGAACATAACATAGTCTTCACTTCTCATAAATCAAAAGAGGGGAGACCTTTTAAGTAACATAATTAGAGTAGCGAACTCCCATGTGTGTATGGCGTGTATTGCACACAATCACCATACACCAGATACAAAACATATACAACATATGTAACAGATACAGATCCGGATCTAGGATGCATCCATACGCCCCTGCAGAAAATCATAATCATCGTGGCCATACATAATATAAAATAAAAGGGACGGGATGGAACATCACTCGACCACCCTAGAGTCATGCCATTGGTGCATCAATGACATGGTCATGGAACCCCCATGACTAGTGATACAGATACATAATACATAATAAGAGCCATCATAATCACATCAAGGGTTTATAGCAAAGGTTCATGTCTGAAAGTTCATAGCGAGTTTCATATCAAAGGTTCATAACTATGGTTCATGTCAAAGGGTGTCATATCATAAGTGTCATATCAGAAAGTTCATAATATCTCTAGAATGGAAGTCTCAAAGGAAACCTTAAAGTAAGGTCAGAATATCCGTACCTTGAAAAGCTGAATAAGGAAAGGATCACAGAATGGGAAATACTCCTCTTCAGAATCTACACATGATATAGTTTTACTTATTAATAGCTTGTTTTATAAGTTGTTTACTCATTGATGTTGTTCTTATTACAAATTAGGGTTTCTTTCCATTTCTAGTAACTTCCTCTTTTAGTAACTTTCCATATTTAGTAACTTTCCATATTTAGTAACTTTCCGGATTAAGTAATTTTTAATACGACTTCCCAATTTAGTAAAATTCGGTTTTGGGTTCGGGATTATCAATTAGGTTTAACATATTCACACACAAGTTAACACGACATTAACAAGTCATACCCGATATAGAAACAAGTATTGGGCATCAAGCATCAAAAGAACACCTTGAACATATAAACAATACATGTATACACATTAACTGATTTTATCATAAAATTAAGCCCATTTAACGAATTTTAAAAATGTATCAAAGTCCCAAAATAAAAATCCAAAAAATTCCCACAGAATACCATATGTCTTAGGAGTCCACTGGAATTTTTCCAGATTTTATTATCAAGTTTACATCCCTTTTTTAAATCGTCTAAATTAACATGTTCAGATTCGGATCTGCAGATACACTTCAAAAGTATGCACTTAAAAACCTAGCCATATGACTTCAGAAAATTCTACAAAAATTCCAAGAGGTATTCCACATATGAAATATGATTTCAGTAAATTTTTGGCCTATAATATGCTATGGTTCGGAAATGAAAAATCATGGAACTCGACTAAAAAACAACTCAGCAAACACATTTTAACACATGATCGCATTAAATTCAGAAAAACATCCAAATCAAACTCAAATTCGTTCAAACCAATTGGAATACTTTCCTAGGACCCTAAACTAGGTTTACATGCAAAATTTCATAATTTAAACGTTTACAAATTCGTTGTATGATGCATCCCAATTCGACTAACAGTTCTGGTCAGCATACTTTGAGACAGAAACAACATAACCTTAAACCTTTATAAGCCTTAATCGACCCCTATTCGACCCCAACCATGCTACCAACATATCCTCAGAATATTTACAATGTTTATAGACCAAAACACTTGATTATACTCTTTTCCAAAATCGTATTTCAATTTTATAAACTCTTAAACCCTCGTAAACCTTCACATGAAATAACAGTTTTCAAACCTTTATAAAACACACATGAAGCCGACTCACCACACCATCTTTTCTAGTATTTTAGACCCATAATAGACTTAAAAAACCCACAAAACCACTGGTCTTAATCCTCATTCGCTTGGTCACAATAACACTTGCAAAATCACATAAAATCATGAATTGAGAACCCTTATATTAGCCGTATTTATGTTATATCTTTTAGGGTTTTGTTCCACACTTTTTGGCCATCATTTGCACCTTTTATTTACTGATTTAATAGTGTTTCAAAAGGTCTAATATAATTTATCATGGGTCGATGGTACCTTGGGGTAGATTCACGAGACAAGAGACTAAGAACAAGAACTCACGAATTAATAACAACTGCTTCCAGGAACACAACGATCAAAACAAGCTTCCAAACCCCCTTCTTCTTTGATCCTTGAGAACTAAACGGAAAGATAATGGTTGCTAGGGTTTTGAGGGAATTCGTATGGAGAGGGAAAGGAGATGCCGTGAGTTTTTGTGAGATAAAAGAGGGAGAGGAGCGTGTATTTGGAATGGAAAGACAGTGTTTTGTTTTTAGGAAATTATATGGGCCGAATATTATGATTAAATGGAGATGTGATGAATTTATTTTATGGTTATCTATTCCTTGTTAATGTATTTAGTCACAATAATAGTTAATATACATCATAGGGTCAATTTCTATATATATTAGTGTTTAGGGAATTAATTTTAATTATAAGGTAAGTAGAGATAATTTATTTAGTTTAATTTATATCTTAGGTCATGTAAATTCTATAATTTTTATATTAATTTACTTAGTTCCTGAAAAATTCAAATTAGAGGGGTAAATTGGGAATTTCAAATGATGAGAAAATAAGGGTTTTACACCATCATCATCTGGATCTTATCGTCCACCTCAAACGAGAAATGAGCATGTAAATGTTGTATTCACTCGTAGTGGTCTATCTTATGATCCACCACCAAACCCAAACCAAACAACCACTATCATTCATGATGATAGTGAGGATGAAGCAGAGGATGAACCAAAAGATAATGAACCAATTCCTACACCAGTCGTTAAACCCACTCCACAGCTCAAAGCATATAAACCAAGAATTTCATATCCTCAACGTTTGAGGAAAGAAAAGATGGAAGAACAATATGGCAAGTTCATTGACTTAATCAAAGAAGTTAGGATCAACGTTCCTCTTGTTGATGTCCTGGCTGGTATGCCCAATTATGGGAAGTTTTTGAAAGAACTTGTGAGCAAAAAAAGCAAAATGGAAAACATTTCCGCTACCTTCTTGAATGAAGATTGCTCAGCCATTGTTGAAAATAAACTACCGAAAAAACTAGGTGATCCTGGAAGTTTTCTCATCCCGTGTACTTTGGGAAATTCAATCACTTGTGATGCTTTAGCCGATCTCAGTGCGAGTATCTATCTTATGCCATACTCATTGTATGCGAAACTTTCGATCGATACCTTGAAACCCTCAAGAATGAGTATACGTTTATCAAATCATACTATCCAATATCCTGTTGGAGTAGCTGAAAACATGCTTGTTCAAGTTGGGCAATTCGTTTTTCCCATTGATTTTGTGATCCTCGAGATAGAGGAAGATAGAAAAGTTCCATTGATCTTAGGAAGACCTTTCCTAAACACCGCCGATGCTATCATTCGAGTCAAAAACAAAGAACTCAATCTTGGAGTTGGAGATGAAAGAATCTCTTTTCAAATTAATCAAGCCATGAAATATTCTCATGCGAATGATAACACTTGTTATAGCATTGATGTTATCGATGAAATTACAGAGGAAACATTTGATGAGTTGCTTGATGAAAGAATTAAGACTCATAAAACATCTGGACAAATAAGTGATGAAGATCTCGACAGAGAATTCACTAAATTTATGCAGATAAACACCGAAGAAATTTCTGAGAAGAAATAACCAACTTTGAGGAGTTGGAATTCAATGATGAAATGAGAATCAAAACCTCAATTGAAGATCCGCCAGTGGATCTCGTCTTGAAATCTCTTCCCGATCATCTGGAATATGCATTCTTGGAAGAAAAATCTCTTCTTCCAGTTGTCATATCTTCAGCACTCAAACCCGATGAAAAAGAACGTCTTGTTTCTATGCTCAAAAATCATAAAGAAGCTTTCGCTTGGAAAACTTCTGACATTCGTGGAATAAGTCCAAACTTTTGCAAACACAAAATCAATTTCAAAAACGATTCCAAACCCGTTGTTCAAAGACAACGAAGACTCAACCCAAACATGAAGGAAGTTGTTAAGAAGGAAATAATCAAACTTCTTGATGCTGGTATTATTTACCTCATTAAGGATAGTTCATGGGTGAGTTATGTTCACTGTGTTCCTAAGAAAGGAGGAACAACCGTTGTAACTAATGAATGTAATGAACTTGTTCCTACCAGAACAATAACTGGTTGGCGATTATGCATTGATTATCGTAAATTAAATGACGCCACCAGGAAGGATCATTTTCCTTTACCGTTCATGGATCAAATGTTGGAAAGACTTACGGGGAACAAATTCTTTTGTTTTCTCGATGGATTTTTCGGTTATTTCCAAATTCCAATTGATCCAGCTGATCAAGAAAAGACCACATTCACGTGTCCTTTTGGCACATATGCGTATAGGTGTATGCCTTTTGGTCTTTGTAACGCACCGACAACATTTCAAAGGTGCATGATTGCTATTTTTCGAGATATGCTTGAAACCTCCATGGAAGTTTTCATGGATGATTTCTCGGTATTTGGAGACTCATTCGAGTCATGCCTTTCTAATCTTGATAAAATGCTTGAAAGATGCAAAACCGCTCATCTCGTACTAAACTGGGAAAAATGTCACTTTATGGTGACAGAAGGCATTGTGCTTGGTCACAAGATTTCTAGCAAGGGAATCTAAGTTGACAAAGCAAAAATAGATGCTATTGCTAAGTTACCACCCCCGACTAACGTCAAAGGCGTTAGGAGTTTCTTGGGGCATGCGGGATTCTACCACAGATTCATCAAAGATTTTTCGAAAATATCTCATCCTATGACGAAGCTTCTCGAGAAAGATTCAGTTTTTGATTTCAATGAAGAATGCATCAAGGCATTCGAAACACTAAAAAATAAGTTAACAAATGCAACGATTATGGTTTCACCAAATTGGTCGCTGCCATTTGAACATATGTGTGATGCAAGTGTTTTTGCCGTTGGAGCAATAATAGGACAACGCGATGGAAAACATTTTCGTCCTATTTACTTTGCTAGCAAAACCTTGAATAGTGCTCAACAAAACTACACAGTCACTGAAAAAGAACTTTTGGCTATAGTTTTTGCGTTTGACAAATTTCGTTCTTATCTCGTTTTGTTAAAGACAATTGTATTCACTGATCATTCAGCTCTTAAATACCTGTTTGCCAAACAAGATGCCAAACAACGTCTTATCTGATGGATTTTATTGCTTCAAGAATTTGACATAGAAATCCAAAATAAGAAAGGCGCGGAAAATGTTGCAGCAGACCATTTGTCTTGATTAGAAAATCCTAATTTAGATGAATTCGGTGAAGATGAGATTGATGATAATTTTCCCGATGAAACTCTTATGGGAATTGAAAACGAAGAAGTTCCATGGTTTGCAGACTTTGCAAATTATTTAGTCGGAGGAGTGTTACAAAAAGGTCTAACTCACACTCAGCGTAGTAAATTTTTCGCAGACCTAAAACACTATTTTTGGGATGAACCGTATCTATTTAAAATGTGTCCCGATGGGATAATTAGAAGATGCGTGTATGGTTCAGAGACCAAAAAAATTCTCGATGAATGTCATCACGGCTGATGAACTCAAATAAGTACATTTTATTATCATCATTTATCCTATTTATTTGACTTGTTTTATTATATTATATATGAGAATTGATACGTTAATGTTTACTTTTGTAATTCTCAGGTAAAAACAAGTATTATGTGAAACTTGGCGATTTTGGACTAATTATGGAGCAAAACTAGTAAGATGTTAAGAGTCTACTGAAATGTACAAGATCAAGATCATTCTGCTCCAGATACGCCGCAACATATTTCTTACATACGGCGCATCACTATCAAGATTTCACAAGTTACGATCCAAGACAGCAAAGGACATGCGCCGCATAGAGAAATGGAGTTACGCCGCATCTTAAGGCGGTGTACGAATATTCCTGAATATATTAATCTTGGACCCCACGCGAAGTTAAGTCAATGCGCCGCATCTACTTATCCTATGTGCCGCATCTAACCCTCAGACAGAAACTATAAATACCCCAAGGCCAGACGAATTTCGGAATACTACACACTAAGCTTTCGAAGAAAGAAGAAACCCTAGAGCCGAATTCAGACGTATTAGCAGCACAAGACACACCTTGAACGAAGATACAAGAGCTGTAAGAAGGTCCTGCATGTATTCAATTCATTAAGTAGTTTTGTTTTATTGTATTAGTACACTTTAATTCATCAGGATTGATGGGCCGATTCCATGTGACTACGGAATATCATGGGCACCCCTTAAAATTGCTTTCCCATTAATTAAAGTTTATATGTTGATGTCTTTGGTGACTTTTATTAGTGCATTGATAACCTCTGTGTCTAGCTGAGCATTGCTTGGGTCGCCATGCCCCATCCTCGCCTATTTAAGAGACGCTAAATAAATAGGATAGACATAAGTAATCATTAAGGGTTTACTCGTTGATAAGATTAGAGCCAACGAGAAAGGGTTAATTATACACACTTCATATAAAACTAGCAATAAAACAAGTGACAAGCTACTTAATTATCAGGACAGGTCTTCTTATTGTCTCAAGTATCTATCTGTGTACGTGTGTGCTAATCGCTGATTCGTGCTCATTAGTTTAGTTTTTTATTTAATTATAACCAAATCATGCCAGTCTCTCAGGCTGAACCCCCTTGCGTTAGATTAGGTTGTATAGCTAATTTAAGATATTAAAATACTGATTAGAATAACTAGATAATACGTTCAACTCTTAGTGATCGACACTCTACTTACCATTATATTCATACTGACCGGGTACACTGCTCGTTAAAGTGTGTGTTTTATTGATAAGTCGGCTAAATATAAATTTAAAACTTGAGTAGGCATTAATAATGCTAAAACCACAACGACATCACGCGTGCACCAAGTATTTGGCGCCGCTACCGTGGATATAAAAGAATTAGAGCAATACACACGCACATCAATTTTTTGGCGCCGTTGCCGGGGAGTGAATTGTTATTATCTGTTAATTTGATTAGTATTTTAATTAGGTTTTTCGTTTTAATTTTTAGATTCTAACCGCTAACCCCGTTGTATATTAGTTAATTTGCATTCATTGTATAGTTTGCATATTTTCTGTTTTGTGTGTTTTTATTTTCTTTAATTTTTGTTTCTTTTTGTTTGTTTTTATTTTTTTTGTTGTTTTTCTTTTTCTATTTTTCTGCATTCCGCTATCGTTGTATTGAGCTGATACAAACGATACGGCGCATCTGTTTTCGCAGATACGGCGTATTGCGTTTAATTTTTATAAAATACAACGCGTTTAATAAATTCGATACGACGCATCTTTCCCCAAGATACGGCGTATTCTGTTTTTAATAAGAAATTTTTCAAAACCCTAACGCCATACGACGCATCTGTTTTCACAGATACGGCGTATTTATTATTTAAATTAAAAATAATTTTCGAATTATTAAAAAGATACGACGCATCGATCTTTATCGATACGGTGCATCTTCTGAATAAAAAATCTTGTATTTTGAAACGTAACGAAAATACGGCACATTAGCTTTTGTTAATACGACGCATTTAATTTTAATAAATAATAATCGATTTTTGATAATTTAAAACTGATACGGCGCATTCTAATTCATAAGCGGCGTATCTATTTTCTGAATAAAAGTCTGATTAAATTTTAACGATTATAAGATACGGCGTATCCAACTTTTTGGATACGGCGCATCGTCTGCAGATATCAACAACTTTTATTTTTCGTATTCCGTTTTCGTTGTTAATTTTCTGATATATTACTTTCTTGAACATACCCTACTGATGCTTTTGTGATAGTTTCAGGAAGTGCATGACCAGGAGTTAAACTAAGAACTTGATTACACCTTTCGAAGATCCTGAACGAGCCTTACATTCGCTTAAAAGGCTTTTCAACACAAAAAGCTTTGAAATCTCAAGTTCGTTCGAGCTTGATTATTTTTCTGAAGAGAAAGAGGAAGAAGAAACAGAAACAATGGCGGAAAACACTACTATGGAGGAATACATGAACAAAACCCGTGCTGATTACAGTTCAGGAGTTGCCAGACCAAAGTTTTATGAAAAGTCAAAGTTTGAGTTGAAGGGTCAGTTTCTCAAGGAGCTAAGAGAAAATGCTTTCAGTGGAACAGAACATGAAGATGCTAATGAACATGTTGAAAAAGTCCTCGAGATTGCAGATTTGTTTACTACAGAAGGAGTCTCTGACGATCAACTTATGCTAAGAATCTTTCCAATTTCGCTTAAAGGAGCTGCTAATAAGTGGCTAAGGAATGAACCTGCTAGTTCAATCACAACATGGGAAGATTTGAAGAGCAAATTCCTGAAAAGATATTGTCCACCTGCTAAAACTGCTAAAAAGATGGAGGCTATCAATAGTTTCAAGCAAGAGCCCGATGAAACTCTTTATCAAGCTTGGGAACGATTTAAAGACTTGTTGAGGAAATGCCCTCAACATTATCTAAGTCCAATGCAGGAGATAATATTGTTCTATCAAGGATTGGACGTGCCTATTAGACAAATCTTGGATGCTAAGGGAGCTGTGCCTCAAATGAGTGCAGCCAATGCTAGAAAAGCTATCCAAGAAGCTTCTGATCATTCTCAAAAATGGCACGACGGAACCTCTACTAGATCTAAGAGCAGCACTAATTTTGACGGGTTTGCTGCAATTCAAGCTCAATTGGATAAAATTAGTAGAGAGATGAAGAAGCGTGATAAGAAAGTTTATGCTGCCCAAGTTGGATGTGAAAAATGCGAAGGACCTCACTACACTAAAGATTGCCCTAACTAGAATGAAAGTGAGATGTTTGAAGAAGCATACTACACACAATTTGGACAACCATTCCAACCTTCAGGAAGATTTAGGGAAGCTACTCCGGGATACTATCAAAAGAACAACTTTAATCCCACTTATCAAGAAAGAAGGCAGACTTTAGATGACACTCTAAAGCAAATTATGGCCGATGCTGCTAAAAGACATGAAGAGAACACTGCTATGATCAAGGAAATCCGAGCCTCAACGGATACTATAACAAGAAATCAAGGAGCTTCGATCAAAGCATTGGAACAACAAATCGGACAAATGAGCAAGGTTCTTCAAGAAAGGGGATACGGAAGTTTACCAAGCTCAACTGAAACCAACCCAAGAGATCATGTCAAGGCCATAAGCACCACTGAGGAAGTCACGCCTAACATACCTTTTCCTAGAAGATTGATGAATGGTAATGATGGTGCAATGCCCAAATTTTTCTTTAATTCTTCAATCAGTTTAAGGAGGTTACTCAAAGAGAAGGCAAAGATTGAAGAGGAGATCAAGGATACAATGAAAGAAGAGAGCTCTGCAACCGACTTACATGCCTTGCCTAATAAAGAAAAGGACCCAGGAAGTTTTACTTTACCTTGTTCAATTAATGATATATCTTTCAATAATGTGTTAGCTGACTTAGGAGCTAGCGTTAGTGTTATGCCCCTTAAGACATTCACTACCCTAGGACTAGGAAAATTAGCACCAACTAAGTTGCTTATTGAATTGGCTGATAAAATGGTAAAATGACCTGAAGGGATTGCTGAAAATGTGCTAGTTAAGATTGAGAAGTTTGTTTTCCCTGTAGACTTTGTTATATTAGATATGCCCGAGGATGTTAAGATTCCTTTAATCCTTGGAAGACCTTTCTTGTCTACCGCCCATGCTAAGTTTAATGTGTTTAAAAGAAAAATCTCATTAAAGGTAGGGAATAATAAACTAGTCTATAAGTGCAAAAATCCTGCTAAAAGCATAATTAGAGGCATCTATGTGCTAGGATTAAGAGAACGTATGGACCTCGATCTTGAAGCTAGGTTTATGGGAGAGACCTTGGTAAATGATGAATCACTTGAGACCTATAGTGGAGACTACATTGAATTAAATGATCTTAATTTACCATTAGGAATCAATGATCAATTTATGGAGGATTTAGAACCCGAAATTGATGAAGGAGAAATTATGGATATACCTAGAATTAATATGATCAACACTAAGAATTATGATGAATTTGCAGGATATCCTAGTTTCTGTGATTATGGTAGAAAGATCCATGTAGATTGTGCTTATAATTTACAATTTCCTTGCATGATAGGATTTAAACAAGTTAGTGCCAACTTTTTTCCTATTTTACCAATTAATGTAATGTCAAAAGATTTCTATAATTCTATAATGAAAAACAAAATTGAGTATAGAGGGAAAAACGTAGTTGGAATGTTCATGAATGTACCTATTTTTGTTGGGAATTTAACTATTGTTACAGATTTCACCGTGGTGGAAAACATGGATGCTTATCATGATGTTGAGATGGGTGACGTGATCGTTGGGAAACCATTTTGTAAGGAGGTCGAAATTAACGCTAAAAGATTTGAAGGAAAGATCACCTTTCAAAATGGAAGCAACGTTATCACTTACATGATGCCTCGTGCTCACCCAAGGTTTAAACACGCCCCTAACAAATTTTGTTACAAATTTACACCATTTCTTTTTGTAGATGAAAATGACGCTGAGAAAGGGATCGAATATCCGTACCAAAAGATGAAAGGATTCTACAAAGGTGTACTTGAATTGGGGCCAGAATATGTTCGTGACGAAGTAATTCGCAACTACATCATGCACGGACATGTGGGGATTAATAGAACAAAATAAGGAGCTGAACGTGAGTCTAACTTGAAGACTCTGGAATAAAGACAAGTGCTGACCGGGAGACAAACCCGGAAAATTTTTACTTTTCTGTTCTGTGTCGAGTCTGTCAGACCTGCAGAAGATACGGCGCATCTCAATCCTAAGATGCGACGCATCGCCTGCACTGGTCATATCTTATTTAATTTTCTGCATTTTTATTTTTGACTTTAAAACTTTCTGTCAGTATTTTTAATGCGGCGCATCCCTGGTTAAGGATGCGACGCATCTTTTATTCTGATTCGTATTTATTCCAGGCTCGATACGGCGTATCTTTTTCCATAAGATACGGCGTATCGACTGACCTGATGATTTACAGTTTTAATTTTTTATGTTTTTTTTTTACTAACTACTAATGTATTATGCAAGTTTGAACTTTCTTAACTCAGGTGTGTTAAAGTCTTAATGGTATTATAGATTCCTGCATTCTTGTGGATACATCATTTTTGAAGCTTAAACGTTCTCATCCACAAGAATGATGATTTTTGCTCTTATACGAATAATGGAGGATCATACCGAGCAAATCTCAGGGGAGTTTTTCTGTTCTAATTCTTTTATTTTCCAGTTTTTAACCTTTGACACAAACAACGAGGACGTTGTTTAACTTAAGTGGGGGGATGGGAGAATTAGAACACTTACTTGTCCTAAACTTTTTCAAAATATGCTTAAAATGCGCTTAATATATCAAAATTTAAAATATTTAGCATGTTTTTGTTTAAAGTCTAAATTACATAGCTGCACACATAACATTATTTTCAAAAATTGTGAACTTATCAAAATTCACAAATCTATGAGTGTGCCGGTGACTTGTAAACTTTAGAACTTGGCTTATATACTATTCGAGACCACCATAATAAGTATTATCTATATAATTGGAATGACTTGTCTAAATTGGTAAATTTCTAGGATTACACCCAAATAGCCTTTATATGTTATGTGATATTAACTAACCACACTGGTTAGTTAACCCCCGTATAAACCTTTTGTTACTCTCACTTTTAGAGTAAGATACCCTTAGAAAAACCCTCAGAGCCATTCCTTTCGTTTCTTACACCTTTGTTATATTGTTTCGTTACACCCTTACACCTTAGCCTACCCTGTAGATTAAAATCCGTGGTTGGTTAATTGCTTAAGGCAAAGTGTGTTTCCTTACATTACCTGTGTTCGCGTGCGTAATTCATTATCTTTGGTTGAGTCAGGAAATTGCACAATGCAATTGGTATGAAAGTAAATATTGTATATCTTTGAGTTTATTTTTCATGTGTTTACTACTTTCGCTATTACAGTTATTTCTGAAAGTATGAAGAGTATGGAAAAATTATCCGAAAAAATAGTGATAGAAAAGTTGTGAAATTTTACACATATATGTTGATGTTAAAAAAAAAAAAAAAAAAAAAAAATCGAAAAAAATAGAAAAGAAAAAAAAGAAAAAGGAAAAGTTGGAAGTTTGTTTTAACCAACTTATGTAAAGTTTTGTATTAAGTGGGCGATATCACCACTATTTGTTGTATATTATATTTATGGATTGAATGGGAGTTGGCCGTTATGGGAACGCCAACTAAGGTTATTCTTTGATTGAGATCTTGTTGAGTATAATTCGTGTCTACCTAAAGCGTGTGTTTCAAGTGTTAAAGCGTGAGTTATTCAATGATATGAGTCTTATTCATGGGATGGTTGGGAAAGTAATTTACCACACTTAGGATTTTAATTTATTTGTTTTGTTTATTTTTCATTTTACACCAATTTGTATCCCAAATATTATCCATACCCTACATCATTCTTTATCCAAACCTTTGATTTATTGAGATTAGGGATTTGAGCAATCATAAGTATCGTAGTCGTGGATTCGGCTATGTATTTATGATTTTGTCGCCCTTTTTGATATAATATTATTGGTAAAGATTATTTGGTCCTATCTTTAGCCTATTCGAGTTAAGGATTTGAGCAATTGCAAGTATCGTGGTCGTGGATTCGATCATGTATTTGTGATTTTTTCGCCTTTTCTAGAATTTGAGATCGATAGAGATTAAGAAGAATGATCAACCCTTAACCAACAAACCCTTTTTACCGCTTTAGACTTGTCATTCCTTAGCTTTAGTGGGGGAGATGCGTATACTTGCCAAGCTTATGATAGAATATTCGTCACGACTGGACAGTTAAACGATTAGATTTGCTTTTATCGAAATATTTTATTTTATTTCTATTTCGTTAAGTGTTTGGTTTTGTGATTATGACAAAACGAATACATGCTTAGATATAAAAATAAATCCTAATATCTTTTAGGATACATTTTCATAAGATTTATTCTAAGGTTTACTTGGGGACAAGTAAAGTTCAAGTGGGGGGATATTTGATGTACTCAAATAAGTACATTTTATTATCATCATTTGTCCTATTTATTTGACTTGTTTTATTATATTATATATGAGAATTGATACGTTAATGTTTACTTTTGTAATTCTCAGGTAAAAACAAGTATTATGTGAAACTTGGCGATTTTGGACTAATTATGGAGCAAAACTAGCAAGATGTTAAGAGTCTACTAAAATGTACAAGATCAAGATCATTCTGCTCCAGATACGCCGCAACATACTTCTTACATACGGCGCATCACTATCAAGATTTCACAAGTTACGATCCAAGACAGCAAAGGACATGCGCCGCATAGAGAAATGGAGTTACGCCGCATCTTAAGGCGGTGTACGAATATTCCTGAATATATTAATCTTGGACCCCACGCGAAGTTAAGTCAATGCGCCGCATCTACTTATCCTATGCGCCGCATCTAACCCTCAGACAGAAACTATAAATACGCCAAGGCCAGACGAATTTCGGAATACTACACACTAAGCTTCCGAAGACAGAAGAAACCCTAGAGCCGAATTCAGACGTATTAGCAGCACAAGACACACCTTGAACGAAGATACAAGAGCTGTAAGAAGGTCCTGCATGTATTCAATTCATTAAGTAGTTTTGTTTTATTGTATTAGTACACTTTAATTCATCAGGATTGATGGGCCGATTCCATGTGACTACGGAATATCATGGGGCACCCCTTAAAATTGCTTTCCCATTAATTAAAGTTTATATGTTGATGTCTTTGGTGACTTTTATTAGTGCATTGATAACCTCTGTGTCTAGCTGAGCATTGCTTGGGTCGCCATGCCCCTTCCTCGCCTATTTAAGAGACGCTAAATAAATAGGATAGACATAAGTAATCATTAAGGGTTTACTCGCCGATAAGATTAGAGCCAACGAGAAAGGGTTAATTATATACACTTCATATAAAACTAGCAATAAAACAAGTGACAAGCTACTTAATTATCAGGACAGGTCTTCTTATTGTCTCAAGTATCTATCTGTGTACGTGTGTGCTAATCGCCGATTCGTGCTCATTAGTTTAGTTTTTTATTTAATTATAACCAAATCGTGCCAGTCTCTCAGGCTGAACCCCCTTGCGTTAGATTAGGTTTTATAGCTAATTTAAGATATTAAAATACTGATTAGAATAGCTAGATAATACGTTCCACTCTTAGTGATCGACACTCTACTTACCATTATATTCATACTGACCGGGTACACTGCTCGTTAAAGTGTGTGTTTTATTGATAAGTCGGCTAAATATAAATTTAAAACTTGAGTAGGCATTAATACTGCTAAAACCACAACGACATCACGCGTGCACCAAGTATTTGGCGCCGCTACCGTGGATATAAAAGAATTAGAGCAATACACACGCACATCAACGGCCCAACTGGAGGACATTACGGTCCGTCTACAACCGCGAAAAAAGTCTTTGATGAGTGATTTTATTGGCCGACAATTTTTAAAGAATCCCATACGCTTGTGCAGAATTGTGATGCTTGCCAAAAGTCTGGTAGTCTTTCTCGTAGAGACGAAATGCCACAAAAGAGCATACAAGTTTCTGAAATCTTTGATATATGGGGAATTGACTTCATGGGTCCTTTTCCTAAATCTCATAAGTTTGAATACATCCTCGTTGCAATTGACTATGTTTCTAAATGGGCCGAAGCGGAAGCCTTACCCACAAATGATGCACGAGTGGTTGTAAATTTTCTGAAAAATCTTTTCTCTCGATTCGGAATTCCAAAAGCTTTGATAAGCGACAGAGGAACTCACTTCTGTAACCATCAAATGGAGAAAGCTATGAAACGATATGGAGTCCATCATCGTTTCGCAACAACATACCACCCTCAAACCAGTGGTCAAGTTGAAAACACCAATAGAGCTTTAAAAAGAATACTTGAAAAAAGGGTTAAGGATAATCCTTCCATTTGGTCAAGGAAACTCGATGATGCTCTATGGGCGTTTAGAACGGCATATAAAACTCCAATTGGCACAACTCCGTATAGACTCATATATGGAAAAACTTGTCATTTGCCATTTGAAATTGAACACCGTGCATACTGGGCGTTGAGGCAATGTAACACCGATCTCAAAATCGCTGGAGAAAAATGATTCTTGCAATTGCATGAACTCGATGAGTTAAGACTCCAAGTGTATGAGAATTCCAAGTTGTACAAAGCTCGAACAAAAGCGTACCATGATAAGAAACTCAGAATCCGGAAAGAATTCAAAGCCGGAGACAAAGTACTTTTGTTCAATTCTAAGTACAAATTCAAAGCTCCTAAGCTAAGAACCAAATGGTATGGTCCATTCGTGGTAAAACATGGTTTTCCATCCGGATATGTCGAGTTATATGACAAGCACGGTGGAAGTTTCATTGTTAATGGACATCGTATCAAGATTTATCATGATGAGGAGCAACTTAATAAAATGTCAAGTGAGGAAATTCCACTTGAACTGCTCGATAAAAAGAAATACACTGCTATTCCATTCATGGCACCTTTCCTAGCAGATTATAAAAAAGTAATACCATGGGCTGCAGATTCTGGATTTATGTATGATGTCCTTCCTAAATCTTGTGATACAGCAAAGTTATATGACATCGATAAAACCGAAAAAGGAATAGTGAAAGGAAATTTGGTTTATATTCACAAGAAGTCGGGAAAGAATCCCAAACATAAACCATGAAAGTGAGGAAGATCGAGTCAGGCTGATGACTCATTAATAAATTAAGCGCTTCTCGGGAGGCAACCCGTGTATAAATATGGAAATTATGTTGTGTATATCATATAAGAATAGATTGATAGTTATCTTGTAAAGGAATCCTTAGTCTATAAAAGGATTGCCTAGGTTAAGGTTTTGATATACATAGATATACGATACAGAGTGAGTTCATACGTATTATTAAGATTCAAGGTTGTAAACCCTAGTGATAGAAGATCACTCGTATTATTATACTAATAATATTGAATCGTTGAAGGTTATTTATTCTGTGTTCTTTGTTTATTCAAATCATACAAAACACATAAGGTCTTCTAAGTGCTAGCTAGTAAATTCCGCGTACTAGACTACGTATAATTCTTTGTATCACATCTAACACAAGGAGTGTGTGTAGATCCGGTCAAGTGGTATCAGAGACAGGTTTCTGATACATAGATTTAGAAGATCCGAGAAGAACAAAGATGGACATGGAAACAACACCATCCACAACCAACATTGCTGCTAAGCTTCCTATGCTTAAACCTAATGAGTTCGACATGTGGAGACTTCGTATTGAGCAGTTTTTCCAAGTGCAAGACTATGCACTATGGGAGATCATTGAAGATGGAAACTCTTTTACACCTGTAACAACAACAACTGTTGTTGATGGTAAATCTGAGAGTACAGTACAGACAAAGCCAACCACTAATGAAGAGAAGGCAAGGTACAAGAATGATCTTAAGGTTAGAAGTTTGCTTCTGATGACTATTCCCAATGATCAGTTGCTGAATTTTAGTAAATTCAAGTGTGCTAAATCTCTCTTTGAAGCTATTGTTGCAAGATATGGTGGGAATGAAGCCACCAAGAAAACCCAGAAGACCCTTCTCAAGCATCAGTTTGAGAACTTTACTGCAACAAGCAATGAGTCGTTGGATCATATGTTCAATAGGCTTCAAAAAATGGTGAGTCAATTGGCTGTTTTAGGAATTGAGATGCCTCAGGAAGATCTCAACTCTAAATTTCTGAGGAGTCTACCTTCTGAATGGGCTATGCATGTGGTAGTATGGAAGAACAAGCCTGATATAGATTCCATGAGCTTAATGGATCTATATAGCAACTTTAAGATAGTTGAACATGAGATTAAGAAGTCTGCTGGATCAAGCTCTAGCTCAAGCTCAGGCAATTTGGCCTTTGTATCAACTCCCAGTTCCTCAAGTCCAGATGAAGAAGTGCAAGTTGGTGGAGCAGTTGGAACTGCTAGTGCAAATCTTGGTACTGCTAGCACCTCAAGCAGTACTAGTGGACTTTTGAATGATGATACTTATTGTGCTTTCTTGACTACTCAGCACAATAGAAGTATGTTGACTCATTAAGATCTTCAAGAGATTGATGAAGATGATATTGAAGAGATGGATATTAAGTGGCAGCTCTCTCTTCTCAGTTTGAGAGCTAGGAGATTCTTGAAGAAGACTGGCAAGAAGATTGTCATAAACAGTAATGATGTTGCAGGGTATGACAAGTCCAAGATTGAGTGCTAAAACTGCCACAAGAAAGGTCATTACTCAAGGGAGTGCAGATTGCCAAGTCAACAAGATGGAAAGAGTAGAGCATATGGAAACAAGTCAAGAGTTGTGGAGGTTACTGATTCAAGCTTGAAAGCCATGGTTGCTATTGATGGCTTAGGATTTGACTGGAGCTATATTGCAGAGGAGGAAGCTGAAGCATCTACAGAGGTTGCTCTCATGGCATTTTCTGATTCTGAGGTACAAGTTTCAAAATGTTCTAAATCTTGTGAAGCTTTAAAAGAACTAGAAACACTTAAAACAAGATATGAGAGTCAGTGGAAAGAATTAAAAGAAACTGCTTTTAGCTTAGCAAATCATAAGAGAGCTTTAGCTGTGTTAGAAGAGAAAATTGTTCATTATCAAAACAATGAGTCTAAGTTTTCTGATGATATGATTATTGTTAAGAGAGACTTAATGTTTAGAGAGAATGAAATTACTGTTTTAAAACATGAGCTAGAACAGGTTAAGAAAGCTAAGGAGAACATACAGATGAGTGTAGACACACTAGAATACACATCAAAAGGTGTTCAAAAGATAATTGAGAGTCAGATTCAAAATAAAGCTAAGTCAGGCCTAGGATATAAGTCAGTTCCGCCTCCTTAGAGAGGAATTCCATCACCCAAAGGTATAGACTTAGAACATACAGGACTCCCTGAATTTCAATTACCTGAGCTTAACTATGGTCCTCAACCCAAGAAGGATGTAGTTGATAAACCTGTGTTTGTAAGTGCAAGTGATAAGTCACTATCTGAGGAAAAGCTAGGTGTCTTCTGATAGGTCCTCACCTAAGGACTCAGATGCTTCAACCATTAAGGAGTGGACTTCTGATGATAAGGATGATCAGGCTGTGGTTAAGCCTGTTAGTGATAAAGTGGTGGAACCAAAAGTTCCAAAGATGGTTAAACCTGAGACTATTAGGCCTAGATCAAATACTAAACCTTTTAGACCAACAGTTAGGTATGCAGAGATGTATAGAACCACAAAAAAGCTAAGAGGTTACCAGAGGAATTGGAATGACCTCAAATCCCACCAATTAGGAAAGGATTTTGTTTGCTATAGGAAAGCTTGTTACTCTTGTGGTAGTTTTAATCATCTTGCAAATTATTGTGATAAATGGGTATCTGGATATAAAAATCATAGGTTGAGCATTGCAAGACCTCAATCTTTTCTTAGGAATGAGAAGATGATACCTAGATCAGTTCTTTTGAGGTCTGGACCTAGAGCAGTTCAAACTGCTAGACCAGCAGTTCCGACTGTTAGACCTATGAGACCAATTCACCCAAGGCCACCAGTTCAAAATCCAATAACTGTTTTTAAACCTTCATACAAAACTGGTAAAAGAACTTTTTATGAGAAAGCAGTGGTGAAAAACCAAGTTTGGAAACCTAAGGTAACAACTGCCAAGCCAGCAGTTCCAACTGCTAGCAGGGTAATTGGTACTGGTGTGAATAAAAACACTGCTAAGGGAAACATGGGTAATGGAGTGAATGCTTCAGCATGTTGGGTATGGAGACCAATTCAACCCAATGGTGCTAAGACTGTTTTGAAAAGAATGAATTATGTTGATGCTAGAGGAAAGCCTAAGTCTGTTTTGGCTTGGGTTCCACAAGGAAATTAATTTTTCTTGTTATGTGCATTGTTAGTCATATGCTTGTATTTGGTTTCTTTGTTTTTGGACTAACAATTGCAGGATTGGAAAGAAAACACCAAGGGATTATGAATGCTTGATGTTTTGGACTAAATGGTGTTCTGGAGATTAGTATGTGATCTTTGCATACAACAAATGGTAATTGGTTCACCATGTCTTATCCACATAAGAACCAACTAGTCCAGAGCAAACGGTTTCTGGTAAAGACTAATCAAATCCGTTTATGGTTGACAATTTACCAAAAATTGTATGGTTATCAGCTCACCATATCTAAATGTGAAGAGTTGGCTAGTCCAAAGCAAACGGCTATTGGTAAAGACATATCAAATCCGTTGATAGCTGATAGTTTGCTAAAAACTATGTTTGAGCCATGTTATTTTAAAATTTTATTTCAAAATATTGGTACGGTTCAACTAGCCGTTATGACTGACGTGTCGGTAATTAATTTTGGAGTAAAAACTAGCCGTTGGCGGTTTGTTGCGATTTTTACTGGATGAATTACGGATTTCGAGGGATCCTCTTATAGATATTTTAACTTTTATTTTATTATATTCTTATACTAAAATAAATAGTTACCATATTCTTTAAGTCGGTCAACTTGAAACCCTAACTCTCTCCATAAACTCTCAATATTACTTTCATCTTCTATCTTTTCACTCAACATTATTACTATTCACGACTGTTAACTAATATTTACTGCTAAGAATGGATGTTTTGAAATTTGTTAAACGTCACAACCAGGTTGCGTTTTTAGAGAAAACAGAGCAAGGAGATGGGCCAAAATTTTATGAGGTTGTGGACTTTCTCAACCATTCTCACATAAGGTATGCTCTAACTGTTTCTCCTACTCTTTATGTTTCGCACATCACACAGTTCTGGAAGAATTCATCTATCTTGACAAGTGATGATGGAAACTTAGAAATTCGTACTAAAGTAGATGGCATTAAATTTGTTGTTACCGAGTCTATACTTAGGAGACATCTTAAATTAAATGACTCAGATGGTATCCACACTATGCTAAATACTGAAATTTGGGAAGAACTTACAAAAATGGGGTATAATACATCTGAACATAAATTGACTTTTCAAAAAGCATGTTTTTCACCCCAATGGAGATTTTTGATACATACTCTTCTATGTTGTTTAAGTAATAAAAAGACTGCTTTGGAACAATTCAGTAGCAATATTGCTATTGCTCTCATTTGCTTGTCTACAAACAGAGTTTTTAACTTTTCAAAATATATTTTTGAGGGTATGGCATCAAATGTTGATAGTAAAACAAAGTTTTTAATGTATACCAGGTTTGTTCAAACAATTTTGAATAAAAAGAAAGGGCTAAATATAGGCCTATCCCGGTCGCTCGAGCTGCATGCCTTTTTTGGCCCCAAATTTGGCGATTACCCAAACTAGCCCAACCCAGATTCGACTAAAGGTGAGGGTGACATGTGTCCTTTTACCTCTGCAATCGACCATCTCAAGCGACTTCTAGTTACCTAAGCGACATTCGAATTTGTCCTATTTCAAACCAAAAAGTCAAACATCGAAAAATGTGATTTTATGCTTTTTGCTCCTTCCACACCTTGGGCGACTTTGTCTAACATTAAGCGACTGACAAGATTACTTTAAGCGCCAATTTCACCTGACAATATTTTTTACTATTGCCAGTTCACTTTGTGCTATCCAATTTTCTTCACTTCTTTGAATACCTTTTGTATACTTTCATACTTTTATTTTCAAAAAGTGTATGAAACACTCTTCGTGTAAGGGGTATTCTAGCAAATTAGAGAGGCACAAAATAACTCTGAAATGAATGTTTTTTAATCTAGAATGTTTTTTAAAACACCTTTCCATTCCCCCTCCCCCTCCTCCTATACACACACATATTCAAATTCCCCAAAAACACCTACTATATATCCAACATAAAAATAAAATCAAAATCAAGGTAGAAACCGTAACGCCATTATCAAAATCAAGGTAAAATCAATAGAGGTATCAACTTCAATATCCCCTAAACCTGCTCATTATTAATTATTCAAGACCCAAATGGCAGATGGATACCTTGATGCAAAGATCACTATTCGGTCGCAGGTATCTGTTCTAGTAACGATTAAAAGTAAGTTGGAAAAGAATCAATCTAGAATCAGTCTGTTTCGAGAAAGTGTTTTCGGTCCTTGGTTAGATTTGCGTGTACCCTCTTCTCATGCATATGATAATCATTTGCTAAACCTTGTTTTACACCACCAGGTATATATTCCAAAATTGCTTGATTATTGCCCCCCTATTTCCTTCAGAATGGGGGATAACGTTTTGCAATTTGGTCGTTGGGAGTTTTTTTTGATTACTGGTTTAGTTTTTGGTCCTTTGCCTGACCTTCCCGAAGTTAATGAAACCCCGTTAGGTTTGCGACTCTTTCCTGAAATACAATTAGACAGGAAGTTCGCTGTGTATGCTTCTGAGCTTTTAGAACTTTTGGAAAACGATACACAATTTGATGCTTTATCTAATGAGGATGCGGTTAGTGTTTGCCTATTGATAGTGGCCGACGTCATATTCAATGGTCGTGGATCTTGGTATGTTGTTCCTAATCATTTGTTCCAACTGGTTGAGAATTTTACTGATTGGAATGCCTATCCGTGGGGGGAGTTCTTGTGGAGACGTTTATACGTCTATTTAGCTAATGTAGTTCCTAAGTGTCGTGAAGCTTACTCCAAGAAGAAGGAGAAGTCAAGCCCAACTGATTATGTAGTTCCCACATATACACTCTCTGGTTTTATTTGGGCTTTTAAGGTTTGATTTTGGCAAAAAACCTTTGATAATTATTGTGGTGTTTTCGTGCACTAAGACTAACATTAGTTGTACTGTTTTCTCGTTAGATTTGGATTCTTGAGAGTTATCCCAACAGCAGGTCATGGTGGAAGAAAGACTCGAGTAAGATCCCACGTGGTATTTCTTGGTCACAGGGTAAAAGGTTCCGAAAATGTCATCATGATCTACTTTGTGGTGCGGTAAGCATTTCCATTAAATTTTTTTGTTAGTAGATATAATTTACGAATTATGTGTATTTGTTTTTGACATTACTATAATTTGTTATCTAGGGTTCGAATCCAATATTGAAACTTGTTGCAACTGATGAAGAAAGGTTTGCAACCATGGTTTGTACGTAGTAATGAGTATTTAGTTGAGCTTAGTTGTATTGAAAGCCAAGCAGCCATTGCAGATGTTGCCGTTGCAGATGTTGCCGTTGAGGTAAATTGACATTACTAGAAAGTTTTGCACCATTTGGGTTCTATAACTGTACTTCAAAATTATTTTGATACCAATTTTCATTTTCTTGCAGCCAAATGCTGGTGTAGATGCTGGCGAAAGACGTAACATATTTGCTGAGCTTGTGGCTGTGAAGTCACTAGTTAAGGGGCTCAATGTTAACGTGATTAATGAAGTTATACAAAGAATCACGAATATTGAGGAATATCTGAACATACGACCTCAAGGGGTGAGCTGTCTAAATTATTTTCTTTTCCAAGAAAAGTACTTTGAGGATACCATATTTATTTTATTTTTTCCCCAAGAATATCAAGAAAGTATATATATTTATGGAAACAGTCATCAACATCTCTTCAAGAAACGTCTGAAGCAGGGGCAAATGTTAGTGATCACTTTGTTCCCAAAGTTGCAAATGTAAGGAGATATTTCCAAAGTTGCGAATACTCTTAATAATAGTAAACCAATCTTATTTTTTGAAATTCAGAATCCAAGTCCTGTTCATGACAACTCAGAGGTACAAGTACAGCGGGTTAGATGTCTAAATTTATATTTTAACCACCAAATTACTCTGAGGATACCATATTTATTTTATTTTTTCACAAAAAAGTATTAACAAAATACATATATATTTATTGAAACAGTGTTCAACATCTATCCCTGAAACGTCAGAAGTAAGGGCGAATGTCTCCAAAGATGCAAATGTAAGAATGGTTTATAAATTTGTTCACGTACCTGCATATTTATTTTTTTAATAGTAAATTCATATTCTTTTTTAATTTCAGAGTCCCAGTCCTGGTCACGACAATTTAGATTTACACCCCCGAGTGGATGAGGATTTAGTAGATGTACACCCCAAAGTGGATGAGGATTTACCTTCCAAAGATGTCAAGGTAACATCCTTTAACTAAACTTTTTAATCACATAGGTATCCCTGTTTTGTTATACTACTTTTTATTCATTTTTATATTTTTTTATTTATTTTTCTTTTATTTTATGTTTTCAAATTCAGGAATCAATCCCCTGTGAGAATGAATTTCAGAACCCAATCCCAAAAAGTGTTGCTCAAAAGAATGAGGACCACGGGAAGCTTTTTTATGTTGACGCTTCCGCGTATCCATCCTCTATGTCACAAATGGAGTACAATTATCTTGCATTTAATGATTATCCGGCGGTTGATCACATGCAAGTTGACAATGCTAGTTATAACTGTTTACCAAAAATACCTAACCATTTTTCTTAATCGGCTCTTGATGTAAGTATGCATTTTATAAATAATCCACATGTGGCAGTTGTTTGTTACATTCGCCTTCTTATTATAATTGTGTTTTCATGTAAACTTACAGCCCAAAAACTTTTCTGATGAGCCCAAAAACTATTCTGATGATTTCCTTCATATGATTTTCAAAGAAGCAAGGAAGCCGCAATCTGAATTTCATTCCATGCATGCCGTTGAAGGGAGCAAGGCTGATGGATCCGCTTTTGACAATTATGATAATAATTGTGACCAATTACAAGATGCGGTGTTTCGTATTCCAGACAACACTGCGGGCGGGCATGTTTCTCGTAATCTTGAACTTGAAGGTCTGTATACTGATACATGTGATAACGGTCTTGAGAAACTAAACGAGGCTATCCTAGCTATGGAAGATCGGAACGGTTGTGAGTACAAGGATGTTGTCACCAACAAGTCTGATGGCGACGTTGGTGACATAATTCGTAAGGATTCTGATAAAATTGACGTTGCTGATAAACTAATGGATACGGTGTTTGACGAAGGAAATGAGTATATTGACAAAATTGACCGGGATGCTGAGGAAGCAAGAAACGCATGTTTCCTTAAATCTCAAGATAACACTGTGCAGGAGGTTGTCGACCGGGATCCTGAGGTACCTTTTTAAATATATGAGTTAGTGTATTCAGTTCACCTTCCCATCACTTCCACCAGTAGTATGAAATACAATAACACTACTATAATTCATAGCAGCAGTGGTAGCATATACTTGGCAGTAGTATGCAGCTGGTGTATTAACTTCACCCTCTCAGATTCTCCAGTAGTAGTATTAAATACACTAACAGTAGTATCATCGTTGGTTGCTGTGGCATGTACTTAGCAGTAGTATCCAGTTGGTGTATTTACTTCACCTCCTTACCTTCTCCAGCAGTAGTATGAAATATACTTACAGCTGTATCACTATTACATGCAGTAGCATCTAATTAGCAGCAGTATCCAGTTGGTGTATTTAATTCACCTGATTATGGTCTCCAGCAATAGTATGAAACACACTTACAGTAGTATCACTGTTATATGCAGTAGCATCTAAGTAGCAGTAGTATCCACTTGGTGTATTATCTTCACATTGTCACCTTCTGCATTGGTAGTATTAATTACACTAACAGCAGTAGCATCATCGCTGGCAGTAGCATCTACCTAGCAGTAGTATCCACTTGGTGTATTTACTTCACCTGCTTACCTTCTCTAGCATTAGTATGAAATACACTAACAGTATTATGACCGTTACATGGAGTAGCATGTACTTACCAGTAGTATAGAATTGGTGTATTAACTTCACCAACAGCAGTATCATTGTTACTTGCAGTCGCGGCTACTTAGCAGTAGTATCCACTTGGTGTATTTACTTCACCCGCTTACCTTTACCCCGTAGTTGTATGAAATACACCAACAGTAGTATCATTGTTATTACATATATCAAAGGAAAAAAACGAGATGAACATGCATGGCTAACACTGCTTACAGGAAACGTTCACGAGTCTAAAAAGGAAGAGGAAGTCCGTTAAGGCTGTAAGGTCGCCCTTACCTGGGAAACCAAAAAAGAAACGCCGTAGGCCGAATTTTACCTAAAAGAAGACAATTGAGTTGCAACAAGACGTTCAACAAAAGAGGACGAAAGATGTTGGTAAGTCTTTGAAGGACCCCTATGTGAAGCTACCACCTACAACTCCACCGGTGGCCAAAAGGCGTTCCAAAAGACTGAATAAAGTAATTAGCTTCCCCCATCTGAATGAGGTGGAGCCTTGGGTAGAGGTATTCCACAACTGAACTCAATTGGTCATACGTTTTATTTTAAATTTATAAAACGATGCATTGATATGTTTTATTTTAAATTTGTTTTTGTTCAGAATTTGTCACGTCCTGCTGGTTTCCTTAGTAACAATAAGGCAGTCAAGAACGTTATTAGGCCAGAATGTATGGCCCGTTTTCTGGAAAAAGGGAGAAATTCAGCTTATACGTTTCCTTGGTGTAAATCCGACGTTGTTGTTGGATGCAAATTTTGGAGAGCTTTGTTGGCATATGGAAGAGGTCACAAAGGAGGATGGCTTGGGGATGAGGTACTAAATGAATCAGTTGGTGTCTCTGTTTTATTTTATATTTATTAGTTTAGATAATACAATGGCTTTATATTTGAATAGTTTCACAGTATCATTTTTATACATACCTTGTAGCATTTGGATCTTTGGGTTGATCTAATGTGGTACTTCAGACCAGCAAATGCTGATTGGGCTATGGCCGGTACGTTCTTCATGACTAGTCTTCTCGAGGGAAGAATGCGTGCATGTTATGCAAATGGATTACGGTATCCTGTGCCATGGTCCAGTGTTGACAAGGTGGGTGTATAAACTGCATTTGTTCTCACAAACCGTTCATCAATTTATTTTTAATTCTAATCGTAGTATTTTTTTTCTCTTCAAATGCAGGTCTACTTTTCGGTCAAAGTTCCATCTGAACACTGGTTTCTGGCACAGTTAGAAATTAGTACCGGACTCGTAACGATTTACGACTCACTTGGTACGCCAGATCCAGAGACCAGAAAGGACAATCTGAAGATGAGGGCCACTTTGGAGAAAATGCTCCCCAAGTATCTTAAGTCGTGTAAAGTTTTCGAGGACAAATCCATATCTGCTTCAAATTATAAGGTAACTTTTCGAGTGGCAGATAATATCCCTACACAAGCTGACGTATATGGTGACTGTGGAGTTTGGGTGTGCATTTTTTTGTATCGGTTAGCTAAGAACTTGAGTATGAGTGTTGATGATCCTCTCCAGGTAGCGTTAGCCTATCGAGAGCACATGGTAAGGTACTTTTGGAAGTATAAGGTGCCTGTGAATTCAGATGTTGAATACATCATGGTTTATATGTCGGTTGTAAATAATTATTTTGAACGGTTTTTTTTTTTTTTTTTTTTTTTTTTTTTTTTTTTTTTTTTTTTGTGCTGTTAACTAATGTAGGGACTGTGGGTGATGCTTGGATGGAGTTTTGGGGATGTAGAGTGTCTTTAGGAATGTTAGGAAATGTTTCGATATGTTAGGTTTTTTTTTTTGGTGCTGTTAACTAATGTAGGGACTGTGGGTGATGCTTGGATGGAGTTTTGGGGATGTAGAGTGTCTTTGATTTAGGAATGTTGTAGGGATCTTTGTCGAAGGAGAGTTTGTGTTAGTGCAGCGATACTGAGTGACGATCTGGATCAATCTCTTGTGGATGTTCACAAAAGGGTGTTAGTATAGTGGAGGGGATCAATCTCGTTAGTTGGTCTGAGATGGTAGTCTACTCTGAACTCATGTATGTTTAACTATTGTAGGTCTCTCTATCTTTTTATATAGGGCCCTTTTATATATTAATTGTATGTTTCTTTATATTGATCGACCGGGGTCCTCAATTAATAACGCTCCTAACAACCACACTCAGACACAACCAGGGCCCTCAGGTCACCCGCACTTGGTTCATTTGGATGATTTCTAGCGAATTATATGGAAGTTGTAACATATGGTGTTAATTATGATACCATGGATTGTTCATTTTAATTTTTTAGATGCACCAACGGATGAACTTGACTATGATTTATGCTGAATAAATTTTGAATACTTACCTATTTGCATGTTTTGATCGGTTGGATAATAGCAGATCACCCTTGTATTAGGTTCTTTATTTATTTATTTATTTTTCTAAATATCTGCGAGAGCCATTACCCTGTCTATTTTTTTCGGTTTTGTTGATCCCAGTTGTGCTAACGATGTTATTAATTATGTTAGATACAAATTATTAATGAACAAAACTATTGAATCCTATGCGGAATCAAGTATTTAATCTTAATACAAATTATTAATGAACACAACCGAACTCTCAGTAAACACTTCAATATATTAATACGGTTACACAAAAGTAACAGGGTTGCAAAAACTTTGAGGTGATTCGAGTTACAAAACAGTACGTACTTTATCTCTAACAAGAGATCCTCTTTCGCTTCAATACCAAGGAGTAGAACCAGAGCAGTAGAACCATACAAGCAGCAGGATAAAGTCTCCAGCAGCAGAATCTTCTACCTCTAGCAGTAGAACCATACTTGGCACATGTCCTTAACCAGTTCAGTATCCCAGCAGTAGAACGAAATATAGTAGCAGCAGTATAAACTATAGTAGCAGTAGAATAACACTTGTACATTTTTCCACTAACAACCAAGAGCAGTATGATGAAGCATAAGCAGCATAGAGCAACACCAGGAGGTTGCTTCCAAAAACTTACTTCATTTTTTTCCTTAATGTTGTGTCATATTTTGTTATCAAATTAAATGCCTGACGATCTGTGAAAAACTCTTTCTGCAACTCTAACTTACCAGGTTGTAACATCTGCGTAAGAACTTGCGTTTGATAATTTAATGGAGGGTAATCCCTATCAGTCAGCATATAAATGACCAGTCCTTCTCCAATCAAACCATGAACTCCACAAGACTGATACAAATACCATCTGCAAACTTTGCTACTAAGCAGTGTTCTCCATTCTATATCACTGTCCTGTGGTTCAAACATTATTCTCAGGTAGCGATATATCACCGTCTCCTGAATCTCATCTGGCGTCACGTCTCCATATTTTTCCTTGTACAACCTCCAAATAGAAACTATATCATCCCTGTCCATCCAGTACAACATCTGTGAAAACATTGTATACTTGTTTTCAAAACCATCAGTTCTCTTGAACTCCCAGACAGCTTCACTTCCATCCCTGATGCCATACTTGTAAGAGATGATAGGATGCTTTACTTTAGGAGGGATTGCAGCTGGTATCTCTCTCTCCCGATGCTTAGAAATAACAGTAAAATCCATTACCCTCTTCATATCTTCTTCAGATTCATCCCCACCAGCACTTTGTTCGCTCTCGACTGTAGATCTGTTCTCTGAATAAATCATTGCTACGTGTTTAGATCTCTTCTTCTTTCGGGCCAATGACTTGCGTCTTCCGGCACTCCTCTTTTCACCAACACTAGACGTAGCGTTTACATCCGTTTCCTCATGTTTCTTATCTTCTTTCTCAGCTGCTACTGTCTTGTCACTATCCACCTTTTGTTTAGCTTCACCAACCTTTTCTGCTTCATTCATTTTTTCTTTCACAGCCTTTACTTTTTCACTCATACTGAGTCCTGCTTGAGTCATGAATTTTGGATGAGTACGTCTGTTTATGCTTGCGTGTTGAAAAAACTTGAAAAAGTCTCCTTTGATAGCTGCATTATCCATCCTTTGAAATGTCATGCTTCAGTTGCCTTATTCTTCAATACTGCTTCATGTAGCTTATTCGTTGAGCTTTTGTAGGATGCTTCTTCTTACAATCTATTTTCTCGCTCTGCCTCTTTCTAAACTCATCCAGTAGATCATATATAGCACATTGTCTCTCTTTATCCGTGTATCTTGCTTTTTCTTCTTCATAAGCCTTCACAGCTGCTTCCCAACCAGCTTGTTCTTGCTTTTTCTTTGCTGCAGCCTCTTCTGCATCAATCTGTGCTTGCACACCTTCTGGCAAATTCTTCATCTGTTTCGGTTTGTTGTTCTTGTTCAATTGGTGATTCAATTTTGAACTTCTGATTGGGTTCTTCAATGACAATTCCTTCGCCCTTCTTTTTACATGAAACAGCTCGTTGCGCAGGTTTTGGTACAGGTTCAGGTTCTCTGATAACCTCTTCTTTGACTGGTTGTATTGGAATTGTAGCCATTGGAGACACTTTAGCTGTTGCAGGTGTTGTTGCAGGTGGTGGGGTTGCTTGTTATTGTGTCTGTTGAGCAGTAGGATGAGGTTGTGGTTGTTGCTCATGTGTTGGTTGTGGTTTAGATGATCCAGTTTGTGTTAGTCTCACCAGTGTTAAAGCTCCTGCCAGACTGTGCTCATCATCCGTCGCAGCAGTAGGTTCTTTATCTCCAGCAGTAGAACCATTATTTGTATCAGCAGCAGGAATATGTGTACTAGCACCAGCATGCCCTGCACCAGCAGCAGAATCACCCTTTAAAACTTTGTCAACCCTTTGAAGCACAACCTCTTCAACATTTTCACCACTATCATCATCCATATTCACATCTACACTAACCCATTCATTACCGCCAACATTTTCATCCAAGTTCATCTCAGCCTCCCCTGCATCCTTGACTATATCTTCTGTACCCGTGTGGTCACTCCTTCCCTGTTTGGGAGCGTCCTCCCCCAAAGCTGGTTTGGAATCCCTAGAATGTGAAGCCCTTGATCTCCGTAGCTCCTCAAGATGCCTAACCCTTCTCTTTAGCCTTCTGACCTCTGCACCCTGAGTAGATTTTACCACCAGCAATTGCTTCTTGAGACCAAGCACCTCACCCGACAATTTTTTACATGTTACCTTCAATTTTTTAATCAGTTTTTGATTATCCTCACCACTTCGGTCTTTGCTAGTCTCATCACTTCGGCCTGCGTTACCTGGCCTGAGAGGTGCATCATTGACATTGTCAGTATGTACAAAGGTATCCATTAATTCAATGTTTTCAAGAGAACCCTGTGCATTATATGTTGCCATGCTTGAGGTCTTATTTATGTTAGCAATGTCCTGTCTAGCTGCTAAGCCAGGATCAGTAGTGCTAGCCTCTCCCATCATGTCTCCTAAATCTCCTGTGACAACCTCATCCGGCGCCACCCTAACACTCGCCTCCGGTTGCTTAGTCTCCTTACCGGGTGAAATCCTAGGGGATTGGGTCTTTTGGTTTTCATCAGGTAAAGGTGTAGGAGTGGATGTGTCACACGTAGCTGTTGGGATTTCAGCACCCTCACCCTGTGTAGCAGCCAGTTGTAGCACATGTTGGGACAAAGGAGTTACAGTCCCAGAAAATCCAACACCATTCTTTCTCAAATAACTAAACATTTTGCTCATAAGTCGATGACTCTTACGTGTGCCTTTATGTCCCTTACGTTTCTTTAATTGCTTATTAATGATTAATTGCAAAAACCTCGGGTAAATATAAACTTTTCCAGTATTTTTTTTATTCAACCCTCCAGAAATTTGTTTTTTCAACCCTTCAAGAATCATAGCCGAGAAATTAAAGGGTTGTCCTGTGGCTAGACAAATCAAGGCTGATGCTTGAGTTGAACTGAACTCATGCCACCCTGTGGTTTTAGGAGTAAGACAGTGGAGAAGGGTGTGAAGAAGAAATTTCCATTGTGGGCAGAGAAGACGTTTCAAAAACTTTAAGCCACTATCTTTCCCCTCATACCCAATTCTTTCAAGTTCTTCATAAATTGTAGCATTATCAAGGCAACTTTTTCGTTCATCGGTTCGAAAATGAAGTATTTCTCTTACAACTGACTCAGAAACAACGATTATTTGTTTTTCTACCTTAGCTTTCAAATATTCTCCCTCATCATTAGTTTGATCCCGACAGTGGACCAAAACTCTTCCATGTTGGATTCGCATATAGTGGGATTTACTGTTAGTGCATACCTTATATGGGAAGCATTGAGAAAGTCTATAACCTCAGTAAAACCCTCTGCTTCTGGGACCTTTTTCAGAAACGCCACTAGATTGTGATTCTTGGAGAAGCCTCTTCTTGTCATTGTGAATTAGGGTTGTAATTTTGGGGGTTTATGATCAGATGTTTAGAAATGGCTTAGGGATGGATTGGGTTTAATTTTGGGCGAACAAATTTGTTTGTTATATCCAATTTGGTTTCTTATACCGCTCGGATCTAATTAGGGCTTTATTGGCGCCAAGTTACAAAACCGACCCTACACTTCCAAACCAAGCAGCAAAATCCCAATAGTTTCAAATAGAGCAGCAGAACCTTCAGCAGGTGGATTTTTTTTAAATTATAATGGGCATTTCAACGCACGTTTTAATTAATTTTCAAGGGCATGAGCGTCTAACCACATTTATAATTATTATTTTTTTTTAGGAAAGCAACATATATTAATCAAAACGGGACAAAGTACAAACGAAATGGCAACCCCCTACAAATCAAGAACAGCGCACAAACACACTGAACAAGGAACAGCGCACAGCAGCTTGAATAAATTTCGTATACGTAGCTGCAGACCACACTGTATCAACCACTGAACATTGACTCTATCATACCAGCACACTTAATTAGCCAAGCACAGACAAACCAATTGAAGTTAACACACTGTTCTTGATGATCCCTAGAGTCTATCGAATAGCATGTCTATCACTGGACATTTGTTATAGATAGTCACACATATAATTGCAACATACTTAAACCAAATGAATTAGTCCCAAATACTCACATAAATTGCAGCAGACTTGAAACCAAATGTATTAGTCCCAAATACTCACATAATTATTCTAAACGTAGATGATATTCCAACGAATGTTACTTTGAATTTCAAAAATAAACTATAAGGAAGATGTCAACTCAAGTTTTATGGAAGTTTTTATAGCAACAAAAAATTAACATCTTTAATGAACGCAACTTTTTTTTTTACATCTAGTTAAATAAGCTAGAAAATAGCAATTACAGCCAGCGTTTATGCTAGGGAAGAACAGAGTCTCTTAAGCGACTTTGAAACGCAAAGATAGGCGCCTCTGACCAATATCTTACTCAGCCGCACTTGTGATTTCTATCGATGATGGGGAGATTCTTGCAAAACGCCTAATATGCCAACCTCTTGCTACGGGCCTTCCGCTGTTTTGCAAGGTGAAAAATCCTTCTGACTAGAGTATTTGCCATTTCTGATTCATCTCAACGTGCAATTTTGCATCCTCTAATGTCAACACGGTCGCTGTTTTGAGAGGATAGTCTTTTTCAACCAGCATATAAATTTCGATCCCATCCTTGGTAGAGATTCTGTGCACTCCACATGTATCAAACAGCCTCCAAGTGACATCTTTGATATTAGCCGTAAACCTCCATATTGCTTCTGCACCATCCGGATCATAAATCCTTTTCAGTTGTACCCATAATTCTTTGTCTTTGTCTTCAAGTGTATCTGCAACTATGGATCTCTCCTGTACTAACTTCCACAACTGACTGAGATCATCCCTGTCAAGTTCTTTAAGTAAATCCTCAAACAGTTTGTATCTTTCCGTAATTCTGCCAATTCTTATGATTTTCCACCCTTTCATTCTCCCCTCAGTGAAAACCTCCCAGTCTATAATAGGGTGTTTTGGTTGTATTGGTTTGATGTTTGAGGATTCCGGTACTACTACAATCTTATTCTTGATCTGCTCATCTCGTTAATCCTTCGTATCCTGTCTTCTGCTTCTTAGAAGTACCAGACTCTAACACCTCTGGATCTCTTTTATTTCCTTTATCATTCCCACCAAATGTTGTGAATTCCATTGGGAATATTGGTTCGCTGAGCCTTTCATAAGCTTCATAATATGCCTTTTCAATCTGTTCATCTAATTTTCCCCTGAAGTGAGCCGGCTTCCACTCAGCTTGGTTTTTCAAGTATCTCCTCATAAAAAAGATCTGATCCCTCCTTGTTGGTAGCTTCGTCTTGTAACCTCTCTTTTGACCCTGCCTGATCTTCTGCATAAGATCACTCCATCTTACTTCCATGTTTCTTGATAGAATGAATCTAGTAAGCTTTTCTGTTTTAGCTTCTACACTTAACCTCTTATCTTTGAGAAGTTTTAAAGCTTCAGATCTCACAATGAGATCGGCATCTATCAGGTATTGTAACTGCTCTCCAAACTGTTCTTGATCCACCGAGCATCTGAAGGCATTTCTTGAGCAATCTTAGCATCTTCAGCCATCCTTTGGTTTTACTAATCTAGCCATTTCTTGAGCCATCTTAGCATCTTCAGCCATCCTTATGTTTTTTAATCTCTGTGCTTCCATTAACTCAGCAACCTCATCTTCAGCCATTTTCTTTGCTATTTCTCCATCATAATCTATCTGAGCTTGTATCTTGGGATCAACCTTTTTCTTAGGTGCCTCAATTTCTTCAATCAAATTTCCTTTATCAACAGTACCTTCTTCATGATTTTGCGGACCCATATCTGCATTTTTACCAGCACCTTCTTCATTTAATCCACCAGAACATTCTTCATTCATCCCGTCAGTTCCTGATCCATTAACTCCATCATAATCTATCTGAGCTTGTATCTTAGGATCAACCTTTTTCTTCTTTGACTCATCTTCTTCAATCAGAATTCGTTTCGCAACAGTACATTGTTCATCATTTTGTGCACCCATATCTGCATATTCACCAGTACCCTCTTCATTTAACCCACCAGTTCCGTCTTCATTCCTCCCCTCAGCTCCTGATTTCATTACTTCTTCTTTTGCAGATGTTCCTGATTTCATCCCCTGTTTATGAGAAGCATTCCCATCATCATCTGATCTATCTGAGAGGACCACTTTGGATCTTCTCCTCTTATGCTGTCTTTGCAAACTCTTCACTCTTAGTGTCAGCTTTGTGCATACCTTGGAAAAAGTATTATTGTGTCTCTTCAGTTCTTCTTGCAGAGATACTACCTCGTTTGACAAATTGGTACAAATATCCATCAATTCCTTTAGTGAATCGCCCTCATCACTTCTAGCCGTGTCACCTGATGGGAGATGTGAGTCATGTAGCAAAAACTCATATTCCACCCTAGTGAGAGTAGGACGTACACCTGAATCACGCAGAATTTCCTGTTGGCCTGGGATCACACCAACTGCGTCTAGTGTTTGGATACGTAGCACATTAGGTGTTGCCATGAAAGATGTCTTATTGATGTTTACACTGGCCTGCCTATCTACTAAGCCAGATGCAGTAGTGCAAGCCCCATCCATACTATCATGAAATACATGCTCATCTGCTTCAAAGGTATTTGATACAGTCTCTTTTCTGGTTCTCCTCCTATATGTTGCTGTGGCTGGGGGTGCATGAGTGATATTAGGAAACTCAATGCCAGTGTGTTGTGGCTCATTTGGATTGACTGACCCTTCACCCTATCCAGTTTGAAGCATTTCATGAAAGAGTGGTATTACTACCCCATTAAAGAGTTTACTTGCCATAGTCATGTTTTGAAAAAACTTTTTTTTGTAGACTAGGAGTAGGAAATTTGTTTTTATGTTGCTTAAGCAAATTCATTTTCTTGTTCAAAAAGGTTTGAACAAATCTTGGATACATAAGAAATTTTGTTTTACTTTTCACATTACCAACCATACAGTCAAATATGAATTTTGAAAAGTTAAAAACTCTGTTTGTTGCCAAACATATGAGACCCGTAGCAATATTGCTACTGAATTGCTCCCAGGCTGTTCTTTTAGGGCTTAAAGAGTGCAAGACAGTATGTATTAGAAATCTCCACTGTGGGGAGAAACCTGCTTTTTGAAAAGTTAATTTTTGATTGGAAGTATCATACCCCATCCTGCAATTTGTTGAAATATTTCAGTGTTTGCCATGTTATTCATACCATCTAAATCTTCTAACTTAAGATGTCTCCTAACACTAGCTTCGGTAACAATAAATGATATGCCATCCACCTTAGAATGGATTTCTATGTTTCCATTTTCACCACTTAGGACAGTAGCCGTCTCCCAAAATTGTGTGATGTGAGAGACAAAAAGAGTTGGGGAAACAGTTAACGCATACCTTATATGGCAATTGTTTAGAAAATCCACAACCTCATAGAAGTTAGGTCCATCCCCTTGCTCTGTTTTCTCCAAAAAGGCAACCATATTATGCGAGTTAACAAAGCCCAAAACAGCCATGATGAGTGAAGCTTTTTGTAGGTTTATATAACAACGATGATCGTATGATTCGTATGTGGATTAATTGATGATGCTCACCCGCAATCGTTTTTTTTAGATTTTTTAAAAAACTGTCGTAGGTGGTTTGAGAAATTTGCGACAATTATCAGGGTATAAATATTTTGGAAATGAAAATATTTTTCAAAACCACAATGTTAACCGAGTTAATGCAACGATATGAGAATAATTGTTTTGGAATTGATAAATAAAATTTTTAATATTTTTTGTATAGTCAACCACGTTTGTGAGTTATTCAGGGCAGATTTCCAACACATTATCAATTATAACTCAATAACCCAAAAGTTGTTACGTAGATTTGTTTCTTCTAAATAAATTAACCACTCTAGAATTATTAAACAGACATTCAGCAACATTATCTATAATTGCCTATAACGACAAGGTGGATTACAGTTTTTTGGCTATTTACATAATGTTATTGACATAAAGAATTTAGTCAAGAAACTTTGGTGATACGACTGGAATAGGTGGATGTTTCTATATATAATTTATGATAACATCGACACACAGTTTAGTCAGTCGTTTAATTGTATGATTTTAAAGTTAGTTAGTTTAAACAGAACAACACGTAATAAAAATTAGTTCATTTGTCTATATTCATTTAATTTCGATCGTTATGTCCGTTTGGCTTGCGTAGTTTGTCTTAATATAAAGTACATAAACGTTGTATTTTTCAAGTTTTTTATTTTATTTTGTCCCTTTTTTTATCTTTTTATTAATTTATTTATTTTATTTTAATTCACTTAAAAACTTGTAGTTATTTTCACTTTGTTTTATAATGAAGAAACGTTGTATTTTTAAAAAGTCATAGACAACAATCTTGGGAGGTGTTATAAGAACCCTCCCTACACATGGGTCCCGCCTATTTTTAGGGAATGTACAATCCGACAAAGCAGAGAGTACAAGCGGCGGCAGCAGTAAGTCAACACACCCTCCCTACCAGGGAGGGTTAATAACCCTCCCTACACATGAGTCCCGCCTATTTTTGAGGGAATGTACAATCCGACAAAGCAGACAGTACAAGCGGCGGCAGCAGTAAGCAACACACCCTCCCTACGGAGCGCGCAGGCAGCAGTAACTCAACCATTTAGGGGAAAACACATGCAAAATAAAATGTTGACAATCAAAAATATAGTACACAACAAGCCCACTAGCATAGTAGCCTTTTATTTAGACTGTTTTCCCGCCTTTTTGTCCTGAACAAGTCATCATTGCATTTATTTACTAGACTAACGTCATCATTACATCCCACTATAGACTAAATCGCTTAAATACACCTAACAACTCGATTAAGCGACTATCATTCCGGTTTAAGTCGCTTACGCGACTAATTTGCAACGTGTATTATTGTCGTGGATTTTATAAAGTCGCTTATGAACCCCTTTAAGACTCGATTGCGCAACTATTGTGCGGCTAGTACTTTTTCGAGTGGATTATTTCGCATGTGAAGCTCTTTGTAGTCGCTTACGAGACTAATTTGCCACTTGCACTAATGAAGTGTATTTTATAACGCCGCTTACCAAATCCATGAAAGTAGCTTGACATAACATCTGACTACTAGTACTTTTGGAGTGGATTTTATTAAGTCGCTTTTAAACACCTTTTTCCATAAGATTACGAGACTATTTTGCAAATGAAATGGCTGGCTGAAATATGTACAGTTTATGCAATTAATCACATGCTAAAAAAAACAACAATCAACATGTAACACAAGATTACCCATAGTTTTGATTTTGAAAAATTACCATCTCTAAATATATAATTTTTACTACTCCCTACAATGTATCTAATATGCCTCTGGTCTAACCGAAGCAGTTGAATCATTGCAAAACTTACAAAGAAATAATAATACTCACAAACAAAAATAAAATTAAAAATATTAATAAACTGAAGTTATTATACATTATTCAACCCGATTTTTTGTACAACTGACATACTTTAATTTTCCAAATAGCATACATTCTTCTCTCTCACTAATCTGCTTTGTTGCTTGACATTGTAGGGAGTATTTTCTCACACTAAACTGCTTTGTTGCTTGACGATGAACCCGCTTGATGTTGGCAGCCCTTACCAATATGTCGCTCTCGGCAATATACATAAAAGTTATCGAGCAAACATTGGGTGTAGAACCACTTTCTTGGGTGGCCGGCATGGGATAAGCTCTTTTGTGACTTTTGGGCTATCAAGTTGGGTGTCCACAAAAGAGTTGCAAACCGATGTAGAGTTTGTACCTATCCACAGCCAAAAGTACTCTTCTCATTCTATATCACCCTTCCGTGCCCTTATGGTTGCCTTCACGATCAACCATCAAACATACCCGCTTTGTACCACCTTGATGGCCAACGAGAGCCTACTAGGTAGTTAGGCTTTCCAGGTCAGTGGTATTGGGAATGTAATGTAAAGCCGGAGGGCGGGTAGATGAGACGCCTTTCGGTACAACAACGGTTTGAAATTCACCGTATTGCTCGAAAGGACGCCCGAGAGGATGTTGTGGAAGGGTGTTTAAATGAATGGGATTTGTACATCAATATGGTTTAGGGTTATTAGTCGTCATTTAAGAACGACTAACTGCTATTAGTAGTCATTTAAGAACATGTCTAGGCCGTGGGATGACCCTCTTGACGCTGCTTGCTATCCCACGTACTGTGTGAGTACATACCTGAATTAACACCAACTATGTAAATGACGGTCATCAGCAAATGACGTTTTGTCATTGACTGAATAGTTTGGTTATGGTAAACAATTTGAAGTTTTTTGTTAGATGGTAAACAACTTTATATTGTGGTACTGGTTTTGCCTTTTTTCGTTGTAATAACCTTTTATAGAAGAGGAAGAAACTAAAGAACTCAGCATTTAGTCACAAAAGCCCCCTCACATTAACTATAATGACGGACAAGTCCTTGAAATAAAAAAATTATAAACAAAGAATTCCTTCAAAGAATACATTACGCGCAATCACCAGTTCGGAACGCTCGATGACGAGTGCTGAAACCAGATTGAAGCGTAAAATTAATAATAATACTGCTGGACACTACTGGTAGATACAATTGGATACTGTATTTCATATTACTGCTGGATACTATTGCTAGATACAATTCGATACTACTGCTAGGCGTTGAAGATACTACTGCTGTACAGAGTTTCTACTGCTTATGTTATAACTGGGTAGATATCTGTGTACTCATTTCAAGCTATCATACGACTCGAATTAAGAAACTTTGGTGGATGACGACTCGAATGGGTGGATGTTTGTATATATAATTAATGATAACATCGAGACACAGTACCGAGTCACAAGTAGTGTTGCAAACGAACTGAACGTTTAGTCACGTCGTTTAATTTTATGATTTTAAAGTTAGCTAGTTAAAACAGAACAACACTTATATAAATTACGTTCGTTTGTCTATATTCATTTTAGTTCGATCATTTATGTCCATTTGGCATTCCTAGTTTGTCTTAATAAACGTACATAAACGTTGTATTTTCAATTTTTTTTTTTTTTTTTTTTTTTTTTTTTTTTTTTTTTTTTTTTTTTTTTTTTATCTTTTTAGTTATAATTGACTTAAAAACTTGTAGTAATTTTCAATTATTGGTATCATAACGTTTTAAAATGAAAAAACGTTGTATTTTTTTAAAGTCATAGACAACAATCTTTTAGAAATCACATGCAAAATAAAATTTTGACAATCAAAAATACAGTACACAACAAAAAACTTGAAGGAAATATTTACACTACAAGCCCACTAGCATAGTAACCTTTTATTTAAGAAAGTCGGTCACCTTACCTGTAATAGGTAGCTTACGCGACTACTTTCCCGCCTTTTTTTTCTGCAAAAGTCATCATGGCAGTTATTAGACTAGCGTCATCATTACATCCCACTTTTTACTAAATCGCTTAAATACACCTACCAAGCCGATTAAGCGACTATCATGTTACCCCTTGTTTGTATTCATGGTTGCATGCCATGGGTATATTTTGATGGATTTTATAAAGTCGCATGTCAAGCCGTTTTAAGTCGCGTACGATACTAATATGCAACGTGTACTATTGTAGTGGATTTTATAATGTCGCATATAAATCCGTTTTAAGTCGCTTACGATACTAATTTGCAACCTGTACTATTGTAGTGGATTTTTTAAAGTCGCTTATGAACCCATTTATAGTTTCCTATAATGTCGCTTACGTTACTAATTGGTTCGGCTACTACTTTTCGAGTGGATTATTTCGCATTTGAACCTCTTTAGAGTCGATTACGAGACTAAATTGCCACTTATACATTCAACCCCATGTACTATAAGTCGCTTTTAAACACCTTTTACAAAAGATTACGATACTATTTTGCCCCTCTCTCTGCAAGCCTAATGGCAAATGAAATGTCTGGCTGAAATATGTACACTTTATGCAATTAATCACATACTAAAAAAAAACAACAATCAACATGTAACACAAGATTAGATTAAAGATACCCATAGTTTTGATTTTAAAAACTTACCATCTCTTTATACCCAATAATTTTTACTACTCCCTACAATGTATCTAATATGCCTCTGCTCTAGCCGAAGCAGTTGAATCATTGCAAAACTTACAAAGAAATAACAATACTTACAAACAAAAATAAATAAAGATAAAATCTTCATAAATTCAATTTAATATACATTATTCAACCACATTTTTTGTACAACTGGCATAATTTAATTTTCCAAATAATATACATTCTTTTCTCTCACTAAACTGATTTGTTGCTTGACATTGTAGAGTCTTTTCTCTCACTAAACTGCTTTGTTGCTTCACTATGAACCCGCTTAGACGCGGTGCGTTTCATGCGCGGTCCATCAGGGTATATGCTGCCCCGGCTTGATGTTGGCAGCCCTTACCACAATCTTTCGCTCCAGACACTATACATCAAACTTATCGAGCGAACATCGGGTGTAGAACCACTAGCCTGAGGTATTAAGCTCTTTTATGACTTTTGGGCAAATCAAGTAGGCTGTCCATAAATCCTTTGCAAACCGATGTACGGTTTGTACCTATCGATAGCCAAAAGTCTTCTTCCCATTATATATCACCCTTCCGTGCCCCTAAGGTTGCCTTATTGATCAACCATTAAACATACCCGTTTTTTACCACTTTGATGGCCAACTGGAGCCTAAGAGGTAGTTAGGCTTTCCAGGTCAGTGGTATTGGGAATAGGTGTAATGGAACGATGAAGGGCGGGTAGACGAGACCCCTTTCGGAACAAGAACGGTTTGAAATTCACCGTATTGCTCGAAAGGACGCCCGAGAGGATGTTGTGGAAGGGTGTTTAAATGAATGGGATTTGTACATCAATATGGTTTAGGGTTATTAGTCGTCATTTAAGAACGACTAACTGCTATTAGTAGTCATTTAAGAACATGTCTAGGCCGTGGGATGACCCTCTTGACGCTGCTTGCTATCCCACGTACTGTGTGAGTACATACCTGAATTAACACCAACTATGTAAATGACGGTCATCAGCAAATGACGTTTTGTCATTGACTGAATAGTTTGGTTATGGTAAACAATTTGAAGTTTTTTGTTAGATGGTAAACAACTTTATATTGTGGTACTGGTTTTGCCTTTTTTCGTTGTAATAACCTTTTATAGAAGAGGAAGAAACTAAAGAACTCAGCATTTAGTCACAAAAGCCCCCTCACATTAACTATAATGACGAACAAGTCCTTGAAATAAAAAAATTATAAACAAAGAATTCCTTCAAAGAATACTTTACGCGCAATCACCAGTTCGGAACGCTCGATGACGAGTGCTGAAACCAGATTGAAGCGTAAAATTAATAATAATACTGCTGGACACTACTGGTAGATACAATTGGATACTGTATTTCATATTACTGCTGGATACTATTGCTAGATACAATTCGATACTACTGCTAGGCGTTGAAGATACTACTGCTGTACAGAGTTTCTACTGCTTATGTTATAACTGGGTAGATATCTGTGTACTCATTTCAAGCTATCATACGACTCGAATTAAGAAACTTTGGTGGATGACGACTCGAATGGGTGGATGTTTGTATATATAATTAATGACAACATCGAGACACAGTATCGAGTAACAAGTAGTGTTGCAAACGAACTGAACGTTTAGTCACGTCGTTTAATTGTATGATTTTAAAGTTAGTTAGTTTAAAACAGAACAACACTTATATAAATTACGTTCGTTTGTCTATATTCATTTTAGTTCGATCGTTTATGTCCATTTGGCATTCGTAGTTTGTCTTAATAAACGTACATAAACGTTGTATTTTCAACTTTTTTGTTTTTATTTTCTCTCTTTTATTTTTTTTTATTTATTTTTTATTTATTTTTTTAGTTATAAATTGACTTAAAAACTTATAGTAATTTTCAATTATTGGTATCATAACGTTTTAAAATGAAAAAACGTTGTATTTTTTTATTGTCATAGACAACAATCTTTTAGAAATCACATGCAAAATAAAATTTTGACAATCAAAAATACAGTACACAACAAAAAACTTGAAGGAAATATTTACACTACAAGCCCACTAGCATAGTAGCCTTTTATTTAAGAAATTCGGTCACCTTACCCGTAATAGGTAGCTTACGCGACTACTTTCCCGCCTTTTTTTCTGCAAAAGTCATCATGGCAGTTATTAGACTAGCGTCATCATTACATCCCACTTTTTACTAAATCATTTAAATACACCTACCAAGCCGATTAAGCGACTATCATGTTACCCCTTGTTTGTATTCATGGTTGCATGCCATGGGTATATTTTGATGGATTTTATAAAGTCGCATGTCAAGCCGTTTTAAGTCGCGTACGATACTAATATGCAACGTGTACTATTGTAGTGGATTTTATAATGTCGCATATAAATCCGTTTTAAGTCGCTTACGATACTAATTTGCAACCTGTACTATTGTAGTGGATTTTTTAAAGTCGCTTATGAACCCATTCATAGTTGCCTATAATGTCGCTTACGTTACTAATTGGTTCGGCTACTACTTTTCGAGTGGATTATTTCGCATTTGAACCTCTTTAGAGTCGATTACGAGACTAAATTGCCACTTATACATTCAACCCCATGTACTATAAGTCGCTTTTAAACACCTTTTACAAAAGATTACGATACTATTTTGCCCCTCTCTCTGCAAGCCTAATGGCAAATGAAATGTCTGGCTGAAATATGTACACTTTATGCAATTAATCACATACTAAAAAAAACAACAATCAACATGTAACACAAGATTAGATTAACACCAACTATGTAAATGACGGTCATCAGCAAATGACGTTTTGACATTCAGTGAAGACCTTGGTTATGGTAAACAATTTCAAGTTTTTGTTAGATGGTAAACAACTTTATATGGTTATCATGTATGGTAAACAACTTTATATTGTGGGATTGGTAAACAACCTTGTTTTATGTGATAATTTTGTTATTTGTATATGGTGGTATATTCATTTGAGTAGATATCTATATATAACAGATACAAAAGCAAACTGTTGCTAAGTCAGAACTACATTTACTATTATTTTTATTTTTTATGGAAACAATTAAAAACCAGGAAAAGAGTCTCGTAAACGACTTGTTGGGTGGTACGTAGGCGAGCGGAAAAAAATACACGTGTTTAGCCCGCTATTGTCAGAACTACATTTATTATTATTTTTATTTTTTATGTAAACAATTGAAAACCGGGAGAAGAGTCTCGTAAACAACTTGTTGGGTGGTACCTAGGCAAGCGGAAAAAATACACGTGTTTAGCCCGATATTGTTAGATGTATTAGTTGTTAATGGGGTGAACATTGACCGTGACTAAATCTTTACTCCTTATTGGGTTTGAACAGGGAGTTTGACTAAATCTTTAGGGCATGTTGGATTTGACATAAAGTAGTCTGTCTGGTCATTTCAATGTGTAGGGAAGCGGCATGATGAATAGTCTGTTAATCGACTGTTTGGGTTAGATAAGCGACTTGGTAATTAACCCATCTAGCTTGATGGATTCTTTGTCCTTTAACTTATTCACATCTTATCCCACTAAAATAAAACTCTAAGCTCCAAGTGGCATGATGACTTAAGTTGTGTCAGGCTTGCTTTGACAGTGAAAAACGTCCTTAAGGGCGGGACCGAATAAAAATCTACCAGGATATCCTATGCTATTTATGGATATATTAAGTTACACTATCAATTTTGTAACATGTTACGTAATTCCTCAAGATAAATTAGTAACTCATTGAGGTATAGGCGTATATCATATATATCAAAACAATCTTTAACAAATTATTTAAACTACAAAAAACGTCGTGTTAAAAAAAATAAAAATAAAATAAATGTACAATAAAAAAAATAATAATAACAAGTAAATAAAGATTTCGCTAAAGATAATTAAAACCACCATGCAAAAATTCATAAAAGATTCAGATAATAACAACGGGAAATGTTAACATCATTCTAAATAAACGTAGACGGTACACATTACATAAAATCACTTCCAATCGCTTAGCGTTTTCAACATTTTAGTCTTCTGGTGTGAACGCTTTCCACTTGCCCGACGCCTTTCAGTCAGGAATTCAATTTCTTTCAAATCTTCTTTCTCTTCCGACACGAGACATTCAAATTGTTCCTGGAATACGCCCTTAATGCTCGCAAACTGTTCCAACTCCATCATTAAATCGTGTCTTTTCTTCACACGTTCTTTCAGTTCTTGGATCTTCTTGGTGTAATCTTTTTCGTCAGATCTGTTGGCCATTCTTTCTCTTTCAAAAACAACATTGAGCACTCTATGCATCCTACCGGAACGAGCCTCTTCTGAAATTTGATCAACTAATGGAAACTTAGAAGCCTATCTCTTTAGGGAGAAGTTATTTTTCTAGTTTTTTTGTTATTATGTGATGCTAGGAATGAAAGAAAGCGGATTTATTTTGTTTGCATGTATATAGAACTAATAATGACGTTTAGTATTTAAGAACCGTTTAGTTCCTAACGGTTATTATGTAGTATCCCTAAGGAGTAAACGTATTTAAGAAAGGATCAGAAAAACATGGGTATTTAATTTTAGGGACCTTAATTTTATTATTGAAAGTTGAACTCCATTGAACAAAACAGGTATTTATAACCGTTTTGTTTTTTGTTTAAAGTTTGGCTTGGTTTCTATGTAACATTAATTTCTATTATGACAAAGTAAGCGTTATACGTTCAATTTATAGGAAACATAAATTATAGTTTTTCTTGGGGAAAGTATATTTAGGCAAAAAAAAAATTGTATTTTAAAAAAAAAATAGAATAATAGTATATTATGTTTACTTAATTTAAAATTATTTTATTATGACTAATAAATAACAATTATATAGCTTGAATGGATTATTGTTACACCATTAATGTTTAAAATTCACACCATAATCTTATCACTTACCTAATTAATATGCAGACTCTTCAAATTCATTTTTTGCACTTTAAATGTTCCTGGTATGAACCATTTTACAACTCACCAAACACATTCACTACTATGTTCATTATAGACTAATTCTTCAAACAATCATGGAGCCAATAACTAACGAAGTTCAATTGGAACCTGTACATGAACAACCTGAAGACAGCAGTAGCAGGACGCACAAAATGAAGGTTCTGCTAATGAATCAGTTTCATCGACAGGTTACTTACTATTATGTTTTGTTATTTTTAAATATTTCATGCAATGAATAAGGCATTAATTTTTTTATGTATCTATTATATGTGTTCATGTAACAAAGTCAGCAAAAGGATATTATATGTATTCCTCTAGCAATGAAGCAGTTTCATACGTTTTGGTATATACTAATAGTGTGTTTATTTTTTTACAATTGAAAATTTTTTTTTTGGCCAGCTGATGTACAAGAGAATGCCGCAGCCTCTAAAACACATCCTGCTGTGGGAGTATTTCAATAGATTAGCTCAGTTGAGGAAGAAGAAGTTGGCCGCCTATGCAAAGCGCAACATGAAGAAAAAATCAAAGTGTAAATCAAACAAGCTTAAGGTTGAAGAAAGAAAACTTAAAAACATTGAGCTTGAAGAAGAGGAAGATGTTAGCGATGAAGAGCTTGTGGACTGCTTTGATTATGACAATTTGCATTTGTCATTTGATCAAGAAAAAGAACCAAAATTTAGCCTCTTCGTTAAACTTTTCTTCAATCAGTCATGATTCCCTTACCATTTCCTGAGTGCGTATGTGCATGAACAGGTTTCTTGGTAGGGATACGTTCTCTAATTCTAAGTCCTTTGACAGGAGCTCTTGGAGGTGGTGGTGCTACTTGCTATTGTTTTGTTTGTGGTTCTGGTTATCATTGAGGAGTAGGTGGTTGGGGTTTAGGTGATGGTGTTGTTTTAGATTGTATTTTTGCCTCGGCTAGACTCACATCATCATGGACAATTCTCGATTTCTCTTCGACAGTAGAACCTCCATGAGGCTCAGCAGCAGGAATTTTAGCACTAGCAGTAGGAAATTTATCTGTAACAGCAGCAGCGTCTATAACTCCAGCAACAGAATGTTCTGAACTACCAGCCGAAGCAACAGCAGGATCTCCCAAGGCTTAATTGGTGTTGGCCTAATTGCTTATCCTTTTTAGTAGGTGTATATGAGCATATTAAACCATACAACTTGACATAGTTTAGGCCGTGTATATGAGGATATTAACCCATCTTGTTTCTTTTGGGTATGCAAATTAAGACAGCAATAAAAACTTACTGATAATGATTTGAAATTTAATAAAACGTCCTTCTGTCCGAATATATCAGTAAAGACATCGAACAAGAGTTGAGATACAAAAGGCATCATATGATCAGCAATTGTTTTTGACATACTACAACATACTTGATACATGACTAAATACGAACCCGATGTTTGAAAAAAAACTTAGCCATTTGTTCGCGGTATACGAGTGCAGCCTGAATAGGATCCTTAACATCCAACGACTTACCGTAAGCTAAGCGGTATAAAAAAATACAAACCCAAATACCACAATCACCAAATATCCCAGCCTGCTTAGGAACTTTGTCAGCATGAGAAAACGTAATGCTGTAGGTTGAAGGATTTATGCCTTTCTTCTCGAATGCTAGCGCTTGACTAAGGACCTCCGGTTCTAACAAGTTGGGTTGAAATGCATTGAAACACTTCAGGTCTTCAGGACGACGTTGTTTTTATGTTTCTAGTATGTTTAGTATTTAGGTTGGATAATGAGATGTATATATGGTTACACTTAAACCAGTAGTGTCAATTACTTTAACAGGAGTATCTTTTAATCAAGCAGTAGTATTCTCCAACACAAGCAGTAGTATAGAATACACTAGCAGCATCTCCAACTCGAGTAGTAGTATTCTCCAAGACGAGCAGTATCTTTTAACCGAGCAGTAGTATTCTCCAACAGCATAATCTCCGACACGAGCAGTAACTATACAAAACAGTAGTAGTAGTATGACACATGGAGTATTTTCCTTCGTACACCATGACCAGTTGTATATATTTTGAGCAGTAGCATCTCCAGACAAATGAAAACCTTAGCACACTTATCATCCATTCTATATTTTTGGCCTTAACGCACGTTAACTTCGCGTTAACCGATGAGAGGAGTTGAGTTAACGTGGCGTTAAGGGGCTGCGTTAGCCCCTTAACGTCACGTTAGAGGTGGTTTTTGTAAATATATATATATATATATATATATATATATATATATATATATATATATATATATATATATATATACACTTTCGGCCCTTGTGCTTTGTTTAAGAAAAGTTTTGTTTTTTTTCAATTTTGCCCGGGTTTTAAATTTGTGTTTTATATAGTATATGTTTTTATATAAATTACATGAAAGTCTAGATTCGGAAATTAGAATACAATAAACATCAACTACAAATACATTAAACGGAAAATATAAATTACATTAATCGAGCAGTAGTATTCTCCAACACGAGCAGTAGTATTCTCCAACACAACCAGTATCTTTTAATCGAGCAGTAGTATTCTCCAACACAAGCAGTATCTTTTAATCTGCAAAAAGAGCAGTAACTATACAATGCACGAGCAGTAACTACACAATATACACCACCAAGAACAGCCATCTGACTATGTAACATTTTAGTCAGTTCACTAAAAATGGAATCACAACTAGCACAACAAAAAGGACCCTAATTAGAGAAACACAAGCATTTTAATAAGCAGGTAAACAAAAAAATAATTAAATAACCCTCGAACAATCAAACCAACAAACAAAATCAAATACAAGGAATCCTAAAGCTAAATTTGATTAACAAAAATTTGAAAAGATAATTACTTACCCTACCCGTAACCATTTTTTTCTTCCTAAGATGGAATAAAATTACTTTACCGTAGCACTAAATCGAAAACAAAGGTTGTTGTCTGGGGCTTCAGGCCTGTGTGTGTCTAATTGCTAGACTTGGGCGTTTGATTTGTTGTTCATCGACGTCGGATGAATTTATTCGTGTGGCTCTGATTGCAAGATCAAGATAAAGAAGTTTTAAACGAAGAGTGTTTGATACACTTCCTTGTATTATTGTTTGTATTACTTTTTGAAAATAAAAGTATAAAAGTATAAAAGGTATAAATAATATAAAAAGTATAAAACTTGGATAGCACAAAGTTAACTGGCAAAAGTAAAAAAACTTGTCAGGTGAAAATGTCGCTCAAAGTGCATGCGTCAGGCGCTTAAAATAAAACAAAGTCGTTGAAGGTGTGGAAGAAGCAAAAAGAATAAAATAACAATTTTCGAGGTTTGACCTTTTGGCTAGATAAGAACAAAATAGAAAGTCGCTCTAGTAAAGTCGATTAAAAAGTACGGTGACACGTGTCGCACCCACATTTAGTCGCTTTTTTGCTTGGGCTATTTTGAGAAAGCGCCTTATTTGGGGCTATAAAAGGCCAACCCTTCAATAGACCAGGCTACTTGTAGAATTAGCCGAAAAACCTGCTTACAAAACCAACTGAAATCTTTGCTACGCCTAGTCTACAATCAAAGGTTTTTCAAAATATGACTATGGCTAGTAGACTTTTTGAGGGGGAACCTGTTCCATTGTTTCCTCAAATGATTCAAACTGAGTTGGGTGAAGGTTCAGCAGTTCCAACTGATCCCCATCACACATCCACTCAAGTATTTGAAACAACCCAACAACCACCTATCACTTATAGGAGAAGGTCTAAACCTAGTCTAACTAGGGTTGTGACTGAATCCTTGCCCAAAGATTCACCTCTCATAGCAGGTAATACAGCTAGAAGTGATGAGGGTAGTTCTTCACAAAATGAATTGACGGCTTTATGTACCAAGTTAGTAGCCAAGGTTGACACTTTGGAGAAGGAGCTAAAGCAAACTAAGGAGGAATTCAAAGCTCACAAGGAGACTTTTGCCAAAGTCTATACAAAGCTAACAAAAAGGGTGAAGCAGCTTGAAGAACAGTTGAAGAAGAAAAGGGCAAGAGTGGTATTGGATGATGATTCTGATGATGATGATTCAGATGGGGATGATGAAAATTCTTCCAAACAGGGGAGGAAATTTGGTAAAGAGAGGAAATTTGGAGATAAGGATAGATCAGGATCTCAGGGGAGGTATGAAGAAGGTTCTGAACAAGAAGAAGGTTTTGATATTGGTTCAGGTTCTGGTCATGTTCATGAAGAAACAGCTGAGACACATCAAGCAGTTCCAAATGAAGAAGCAGTTCAAACTGCTGAGACAGAGCAAGAGACAGAGCAAGTAACAGTTCAAACTGCTGAGAAAGAACAACAAGCAGTTCCAATTGAAGAAACTTCTGCTGAACAAGAATATGAAAGGAGAAGAGCAGATAAAGGGAAGAAACCTATGACATCTGAAGAAGTGGTTGCTATTCAAGAACTTGAAAGGCTTAAAAGGTTGAAACCAAAAACTCAAGAACAGATAGATCATGATGCAGAAGTTGCAAGGAAATTGGAAGAAGATGATTGGGCTGATGAGGAAGCTAAACAAGCTCAGATTGCTCATGATGAAGAATTTGCAAGGAAGATGGCTGCTGATGATATAAGAAATATAGCTGAATTCATGGAAAGAAAAAGATCAAATGAAGTAAATCAAGAAGAATTCAATGAACAGTTGCAATATTTTCTGGATTCTGATGTGATTGTAAGAGCACAAGCTTCTATGGTTCTTAAGGATAAAGAATTGAATGAAGATGACAAGACAGAGGAGCTTAAGGAATTTATACTCAAGAAGAATGGAGTTTCAACGTGGGAAGATCTGATTCATAGAATAAGAGAAAGACAGAAGTCAGGGTACAAGACAAAGTTACCAATAAAGAAGGAACTTGTTGAGGATATGAAGCATTTTTTGAAGAAGTCAGCAAATTACTCAATGAAAGATTTCAAGGGAAAGTCTTATGCTATAATTGAAAAAGAATTATGTGAAACTTATGCTATTTTGAATTCTCCAAGAAGAAGTGTCAAAACAGGTAAGAAGAGGGAAGCAGAATCTATGGAATCAGAAGTTGCTAAGAAACAAAAGTCTGATGAAGAAGAATTAACTAATGAGAAGATCAGAAGCATGATGGTGATTATTCCAGAGTCTTCTTATATTAAACCTTTGCAGGTCAAACATCCAATTATTGACTGGGAAGTGTTTACTGATGGTAGAATGAAGGGATGGAAGATTATTAGACTTGGAGATATTTCTGAAAGATATAAGTTGTTTGAAGATTTACTTAAAGGCTTTGACTGAGAAGATCTAAATCAACTTTGGAGTTTAGTGAAAGAGAAATTCAGAGATATTGATCCAGTTGAAGATAAAGACAAAGAACTATGGGTTCAATTGAAGAGAATATATGAACCAGATGGTGGAGAATCGATATGGAGATTTCAAGCTCAAGTCAAGGACATCTCTTGGAAGTTATTTGGAATGTGTGGAGTACACAGAGTATCTACAAAGGATGGAATAGAGATATATATGCTGGTTGAAAAGAATTATCCACTCAGACCAGGTGTTTTGACAATGATGGCATGTGTTAGACTGGAAGCTAATGAAGAGTTTAAGATGGCTGATATGCTAGTGGCAAAGATATTCAATCTTGCACAAGAAGTAAAAGCTAGATCTAAGAGATTGGCTTGATGGGTATTTGAAAGAATTTTCAGCATTAAGAAGAAGAAGCTTAATTTAAAGAAGCTTAGTGATTTGGGAAGAAATCATAAGTTTAGGGGAGGATTGTTAGGAAATTAAGCTTAAGCAGTTAAGACTGTTGGAGGTAACAGTTAGGACTGTTGAAGGAAGAAGTTAAGACTGCTGAAGAGTGTTGAAGACATGAGCAGTTAAGACTGCTGAGTGAAGAAGTTAAGACGGTTTATGATTTATGTAAAGTAGATAAATATGGAAAATATATTGTGTATATCGTATAAGAATAGATTGATAGTTATCTTGTAAAGGAGTCCTTAGTCTATAAAAGGATTGCCTAGGTTAAGGTTTTGATATACATACATACATAGACATACGATACAGAGTGAGTTCATACGTATTATTAAGATTCAAGGTTGTAAACCCTAGTGATAGAAGATCACTCGTATTATTATCCTAATAATATTGAATCGTTGAAGGTTATTTATTCTGTATTCTTTGTTTATTCAAATCATACAAAACACATAAGGTCTTCTAAGTGCTAGCTAGTAAATTCCGCGTGCTAGACTACGTATAATTCTTTGTATCACATCTAACACAAGGAGTGTGTGTAGATCCGGTCAGGTATGGATATTCTACCCTTTCTCAGTAAGGGTTTCGCATTGACTCTTCGATCATTGACTTTATTACATTCGTTATGATATTCGTTGGTGATTTCGTTTGATATGATTTCTTATATACGATATTTAGTTCTATCTCATTTGGTATGGCATTCATTCATGTTGTTATACTGTTTGGAGATACTATAATTAATTCGTTATGATGTGATAGCTTGTTATTCTGTTACCCGAGCTAACTAGTCATGGAGGTACCATGGCCATGTCATTGAGGCACCAATGGCATGACACTATCTGTGGCGGTGTGATTGGTCCACGGCGTTCCCTTGTGATATGTATATTATTATTGAGCTCGTGCACTTATTTTCCATTCTGGTACGCCAATATATTTGTCAGAGTACAGGTGTATGGTGGTGTACATGTTTTGTTTTGCAGGGAGCGTATGGATGCATCCTAGGTTTGTTTTGTAATATGTTTATGATATGGCTTTGTAGTGAATGGTTTGTGTGTGCCATACACCCCATTACACTTTTGGGAGTTCGCTACTCCATTTGCTATGACTTGTTATGACAGGATATGATATGATTATGTGGTTAAGCATGTGGCATGCTTTTTGAGCTCGTAGATATTTTCTTATGATTTGTTAACTTCCTTATCTTTCACTTGATTTATTTTTCATTTGATTCTCATGACCTATGATATCTTGTTCAGCAGATTCCTTTGACTTCGTTTTGTATACTTATTCATATTCAGTTTATTACTTTATATCTGTTCACTGGGCTTTTTAAGCTCAGCCGCTTTTTCTTTTCCCTACGGCAGGTATTCAAGCGGGATGCTGGGATTTGAGTGGTGAGAGTAGGAGCTTTTAGAGGATCAACCCAACCTTAGTTTCCCTATCTTTTGGGATTAGTTTATGATTTATGTCTTGGTTATTTCATTTCATTCTAGAGTTGGATTTGATTTGTATTTCTTTGGAAGTCATTTTGTTTCATGACTTGTATTTATTAATTTAAGTCTTTCGCTTGCGTTTATTATGTTCTGATTGACACCATAATGTGACATTTTGACCCTTGTCGGTTTGGGGTGTTACAAGATGCATCCCTGAACTACTCGAAGGCCTAACAAAGAAATACGAAGAATTGGAAAGGGTTACCAAGAGTCTGGGAATTGACCACCAAAAGGCACTTGCATCTCAGGGTTTCACAATCCCTGAACCAACTCAATGCACAAGGAAGAAACGGAAATCTATAGAGCAGGAACCTGAATGCTTTATTGCTGCACTACACTGCAACAGAAATCCCCCTGAAGGTGTCAAGTTCATTCCTAACAAGGTGATCAAGCACCCTGAGTTTGGAATCTTCTTCATTGATGAATTTGGTCAACAAGCCTTTCAAAGTGTTATGGACATTCACTTAGTGGAGACCACAACACTGCTGGCATACAAACTGATGGCACTCCATGTGAAGAGTCCTGAAAATGATGAGTTCATTAAGCTGATGTACCAGATGATAAGTGAGAGGCCTGACAAACAGATGTTGTTATCCAAGAGAGCAAAGCTTGAGCTCATGGGGATTAAGGAAGTCTGAGTACTTAGCCTTGAGCATTTTTGTACTAGATGATAAGACTAATGTAATTTGATGAATAAGATGATGGCCCATGTTTTTTTTTTTAAATCTGCGTTCTTTAAATTGCTTTATAGTATCTTCAGTGTAAGTAGAAGCCCAATTGCTCACTTACTCTGATCAAAACACTTAGGCTATATTTATATACAAATAGGGGGAGACTGTTGGGTCCATTCAGTACCCAAGCGATCTTAAACAAGGATTTGAATACAAAATAACCTAAGTGTTAGAAGACCTTAAACAATATTCAAGTCACTGAGTGAACAGTTGCTCAGTGAGTCACCTTCAGGATGCTTAGGAAGAGTCTAAGAAGAAAGTCTCTCCATTCAATGAGGCGGAACTCAGTGAGTGGCACCGAAGCCAAAGAAGAAGGTGATGGGTTCAGTGAGTGATGACAATAAATCACTGAACCCCAGTCTCCTCAACAACTATGAAGACTGAAGACTAAAGACCAAAGACTGAAGAACTGATGACTGAAAAAAAGGCTGGACAAGGCGGGAAACATTTGAAGAGATAAGGAGAAGTCCTTATCAGGCTGAAGTCAAACTTTCCCTAAAAGGCAAAATGTCAGGACAATGTCATCACTGGTCTTCAGAAAGGATTATTGTCCTATACCCAAAATAGGTTCTTGTAACAGTGAAAAAATACATCAGTATTTTGTCCTGATTAGCTTATGTCTTCTTTTATCTTGTACTTAACGGTTGCAAATTTACTTGTTTATAAATAGGTTCATAAAAGTTAGTAAAAGTTGACAAGTTTTTGCAATTAATGCTTAGACATTCACAAACAACTTTTACTCTTCCAAAGAGCAACCTTGCCCCTGAGATAGCTCAGTATTTCCTTATAGTTGCCACTTAAGCTTAGCTTAAGTTTAGTGAGGAGACAATACCATGCTTTTCATTTCATTCCCAAGTGTTATTTCGCAAACACTTGGGTATAGATTCTTTGATTTACTTCTAATAAGAATTTAAACGTTGAAAAATTCTTGTCTTTTATCTTTTACTTTTTTACTTATTATTAAGTTAATCAATAAATTACTAATCCATGGAACTTGGTTAGCTTAACTTTGTAGTTAACCCTAATTGAGTAAAAGGGAACGGCAATTTCTTTGATAAATAAGTAATAAACACTCCTTGGATAATGAAATGCGACAATACAATATACTTCATGAAAATTTTGAAAAAAAAATTCATAGCGAAGCAAAATAAACATAAAAATAGTCCTTCACCCATTAACCTTTTTTTCTTTTGAAAAACCTACACACATTAACCTGTCATTTATTGTTTTCATTTTCAAATTGTTTCAACACCAGTTTTCATTTTCAAATTGTTTCAACACCATTTTCCAGTTCTAACTACTAATGCTTTAGTTTATTGCAAGTCATAAATTAGGCAGTACCATTCGGATTTATTACCCAAGTCCTCTACCATAGAAACACAACTACACACAACCATCTCATGAATTGTAATCCAACAGTGAGTATTGAAATTAGCATTGTTTTCATTTTCAAATTTTTTCAACACCATTTTCTAGTTCTAACTACTTATGCTTTGGTTTATTGCAAGTCATAAATGATGTAGTACCATTGGAATTTATTACCCAAGTTCTCAACCATAGAAACACAACTACACACAACCATCTCATGAATTTTAATCCAACAATGAGTATTGGAATTAACATAAATCCGTGTGCAACTCTATCAACCAATTAGATTTTACTATCAAGATATATAAAGTCTCCCATTCATTTTCATCTTCTTCACAATTCACACTCTCACCTCATAACTCACAAACACTAACCCCTAATTCACTCAAATGTTGACTGAAGTAAGGATCGTTGCAACTCATCCTCCTTATTTATGTTAGACATTGTAAACCCCGTAGGTTATCCTTTATTATTCATGACATTATATAGAGTACAAACTAACACAACCTTAGATAAATCTTATGGACCCAAACCCACAAACGGGCTTGAGCCGACTAACCTATAATCCATCCACTAATACTCCCCCTCAATCCAATCGGCGAAATCGTAAAAGCTCGGATTAGATTAAAAAGCTAAAAGCAAACATTAAAGCAATAACTAGTTATTTGATGAAGACACCAGAAAACAAGCAGAGACTGACCTTCAAAACAGAAAGTCACGAACCGATAAACCTCGAGAAACCAAAGTATTTAATTATTTATTTATTTTTTGACAGACAAAATGCAAGTTTAATGTTGTTAACCAATACAGAATACCTACTTAATTCTGATCATGACATCATAAAGTGAAGAGAAGATACTAAGTTGCAGACAAAATGCCGGTTTGGAGTTGGTTTAACCACTACAAAATAAAAGCCTCACTCGTTGACATTCATAACCAAGTGAATCCCGACTCTTCTGCCACAATTATAGAAGTACCTGAAACAGACTTCCCAATCATGTTTAGAGGTGACATACAAGGGTACATCAGCATGTGACCGCCAGTAATGAAGACGGTATTTATCGTCTTCCACTTCAAAAGCATCACAAATTAGTATCTTCACATTGTTCCATGGCCACTTTCCATTGATTCTTACTCTTTTAGTGCTGTTAGGTCCATAAACACGGACCATTAAGCTCCCCCTCACTCCAAAGATGTGTTGCCTTTGTTGATCGGGGCCATGCCAGATTAGAATCCCATAAGATCGGCAGGATTTTTTGAACCTGTAACGAGAAGCGCCATACCTCCTAACCGGCCGACTAAATCCCATAGTTCCTGTGTTCAGTTGCATTATCTTCAGTCGTGATAGATTCACCTTTTTTTTTTTCTTTTTGCTGTCCGAAACCCACAAACGGGCTTGGGCCGACTAACCTATAATCCATCCACTAATAATTTCGAGGTATGTAACTAATTTTTTTACATTTCCTGTTACTTTTATAAAAACAATGTTTGACTTTTCTTATAAAAATGTTTAGAGATGATAATTTAACTGATTTACCTTATTTTATGTTTAGTTCCTTAAAATGACTTTTTTTTTTGTCCAGTTTAGAAATCGAGTAAAGATAAAGACAAAGATTACTTGCTGAAATTGTTGAAATAGGTGGTCTCAGAATTTGCTGTTGATGTTGTGGTTTAGAAACAACAGTGTTTTTCACCGCATTACACTTTGTAGTTTATTCACCATCAACAGGTATGACGATCCTTCATTTATCTAAAATTTAATTCCATAATAGAAAGAGATATTTTTATTGTTTTCTTGATTGTGCAGAAAACATTGGAGCCTAGCAATCATATGTAACCCATGAAAGGAAGATGAGTTGGGCGCGGTCATTCTTCATCTCGACGGAGTACATGATAGTAGTTCAATTTTTTGTAAACTTAGAAGGTATTATGTACATGTTTGCACTACATTAATATGATTGTGGGGAGAAAAAAAAAATAAGAATATGCTTTTCATGCAATTGAAATTTGATTATCTGAGTGGGAAGAAGTGAAGAACATGCATTCCTAAATTTTTTTTTATTTTTTTTTTTTTATTATTTTTTTTTTGGCAATTTTCCTTTAGCTTCCTTAAAGAAGAGTGGAGCTCCCTACAAACTTCAGAAATTCTTGATAATAGAATAATTGACCAAAGACTCGAGGTGAACATCTACCATGAATAATTTCTTCCTTGATGTTTTTGAACGTTATGCCCCTATAAACACCTTCTGGACATTCCACATTGTGACATTTAATTATGTATTTTAACATAGGACAAAACAAGAATTCATAAAAAAAAGTCCTCAAGTAAACAAAAACAAAAATCCATGCAACTAGATTTTCTTTTAAGAGTTTTGTATAATATTTTTTTAGTTTTCTCAAAGATTTGAGATTTTCATGTCTCCAAAGCAGGTTCCACAGCAGGAAAATGCGCATGATTATGGGCTTTTTGCTCTTTTCTATTTGGAACATTTCCTTAAAGAAGCTCCCTAGAGGCTAATAGTGAAAGATTTATCAATGGTATGTCTCTCTCTACTCGATGTACGGTTTTATTTGTCAAATGATAATATCTCGACTTAAAATCATATAAATTACCATCTATTTTTGGAGTTTGTTGGTTGTTATTTGCGTGGTGAACATAAGTGTTTGTATTTTTGGTGTTATCAATTCAGTAAACAATGGTTCCCTCCAAAAGAAGCTTTTAATTTAAGATGGAGGATTAGTGATCTACTTCTAAGTGAATTCAAGATAGCCAAAGAGAAAGGTGCTGATAACGCGAGTAATATAATGAATGTTATGTATATGATATATGCTGATTTTCGTGTATGATATAATCAATTGAAGTTATAGTTAGGTTAATTTTGTAGGTAGTTTTGCTGTAGTTATTGTTAAGGTAGTTATTGAGGTTTAGTTTTAGGGTGTGTATGCCCCGGGATTTTACTCCGAGAACAAGCTCTGGCGTGAGAGTAAGTACTTGGTATGAGTGAATGATAAAGATAGAGAGGTGAGCGTAGAGAGAAGTAAGTATCGGAGTGCATGTGTATATTTTTTGTTCATGTGTGTGAACATCTCCGATGATGCCAAAAACCAAAAAGAAAAACTTTTTTTTACAAATCTCAAACGTTTGCACACTACATCATTTGACAACACAATTTGGTGCATTGGCCAAAAAACAGCCAACCCAATTTCACCTAAAGTTTTGAGGGCATTTTCCATTTTCTGAAACATCGATCCGAATTTTTGTTACCTGTTCATTAGTGATTGTTAACACGAAAAGGTTTTGACAACAAAATAGAGGCTAAGGATGTGTTAGCTATCACATTTTGGATCATAATAATTCAGCTCTGATTGGCTTAACTTCTGATCTGAATTTGATCTAAATTAAAATTGTCACATTTAGTGATATGCATTCTACAGTTTGTCAAAACATTTAGGTACTCTAGCCATATCTTAGGTCGACCATTGCAATTTTTCGACCAAAGATGATATCTAATTTGTATCAGCACTTAATAATAAAAT
>CP139505.1:317542737-317642737 GCA_021014915.2 Artemisia tridentata subsp. tridentata | reverse complement strand
CTTTGGTTCCTCTTATTGACAAATTGATTGGTCTTATATTAACTTTAAAGACTTATTTTTAGACACAAAGCATGTTACATACCACAACTCAAACATCAAGTAATACATCATCACTATTTTTTAAATTAAAGATTTTTTTTTGCCTTCTCAGTATTCACGATCATCTTCAATAGATCCTCATCCATCTCTTCACCATTCACCCTTCTTTAGTAACAACTTCATCACCACAATGGTATGGATTCTCTTTACAATCAACTTCATTGTCTTGTTCATCCATCTCATCAGAAATCCATATCTTTAGGGCACCTTCCTTACCACTTATACTTGCATCAGAAATGTTGCCATACATAAGAACCATCAATATTATTATGCCATATTATCAACTTTTCTTGTTCAACTGCTTCACTTGGCATCTCTACAAGATTTTGACTTAGTTTTTCTATGATGTTTTCAAGTGTTTCATTTAACTCTCCCATTACATCTTCTTCACACACATTTTCCTGGCTAAGTTTCTCTGTCAATGTCTCAGTGCCAGATGTGCCGATGCGGTAATACTACACATTTCGATAATATTACGATCTTCAAAAGGCCTATCCAAAATCCCAGGAGTATCAATCACTTGATACCTCAAGTACTCATAATCTTTATGCCCAACAAATAAAGACTGTGTAGTAAAAGCATACAGCTGGACATCAATAACTGCTTGAGTAATTTTGTTCATAAATGAACTTACCAACGTTAGGATACTCACATATCAATACGGTCCTGGTGTTAGGATCGATTGAAGGAAGCCTCGCCATATGTTGTCTGATTTGTTCAAGGTTCTCCAAAGTGGGAACAATTTTTTTCTGTGACGGTACACATACGACCAAGAGCAGCAACCTTCAAAGCCTTGCACCTATAGAGTGAGTCACCATACTTCAACAACTTCACGTAATCTTTAGCAATTTTACCAATGAGATCCCTGGCGGTATTGATTTGACCAAGAGCAAGCTTGTAATGGACTTTCTTGTAGAGAACATGAAGAAGATCACCATAGAAAGGATGGATGTCATCGAGTATAGGGAACTCTTCGATGATGGTGTGCGTGTTATATTTACTTTTAGTACAGGAAAGATGAGTATCTGTTATTACCTTTCTCATCCTGAAACAGCGCCTTTTTAACTGTCTTCCGTTGTTTCCTGATGCTTGTATGTTGTCAAGTGTGTCACAATTTCTTTTACCAAGCAAGGTTGTTTTAGTGGCCTGGTTATGTTCTAGCATACATTGTGCTTCATTTGGTGGTGTTGCGGGATTTGTGTTGGATTCTCTGGTGTCGCCATTTCTGGTAGATTTCCATGACCCGGTAAATCATGAAATCCACTTTTCCTTTAGAGGTTTTCTGGCTGTAGTGCAACAGGAAAGTCTTTTTAATTCCTTTGGTCTTTCTAGTAGTAGATTTCTATAACAAATAAATAAAGAAATGCAAGTGAAAACGCAAAAGAGTTCAAGAAACAACGGTCAACAAAATATAAACCTGATTGAAAATAATTCTGGATTTACCCGTTTTGTCTGGAACCCTTTTGATATATTACTTAACCCGACTAACCTAAATCATATTGACCCGGCCTCATACTCAAGTGGTAAAGATGGATGAACATATAAATATAACCAAACAAAACAATGAGCCGAGTATCGAAGCTGGAAAGTACGGCGAGGAACCAATTGCAATGTTCGTTGCCAGGATGCTGTAATGGCTATTCCTACAATCACCCAAAATACACAATTTCATATTTCCATTGATAATACGACTCTAAAAACAATTTGTATCTCCCAAATCATAACTAAGACATATCCTTTTGACTATCTTAATAAATTTTCAAACAGAAATTGCTTAAGACTCGATCCAATATATATATTATATTATAGACTACGTAAAACTTACAGGAAATACAAACAGAAACACAAAACAAAATACTGCCTTATCACTTTGCAAAGGGCGCACAAAGTGCCTACCTTCAGATGGGCCTACAAAAAATTGACATACAAGTAATTTGATATCCAGTTCAAGTAGGTACCATTCCTGACAAATCCTCATTGATTTGGGATATATTTTTGAGTTTACGATCCCATGGAAAAAACCGGGCAAATAAAAGCTTAACATACTTGAATTTACACAGCTTGGCAAAATGCCCATAAATCAAACAACCCCCAAGCATTCAAACAGCAAATGCATCAATCTTCATTATTTTTCAGAAAAAAAGAAAAAAAGCTCTACCATCAACATAAGAAACACTAAAAATAAATTTCACTAAAGTTTCTACTGTACCTACATACCTTACACTTCTTGCAAGATCAACCATACTATACCGTTCCTCAAGAATCAATCGATCTCGATGTGTAAAGGTCCTTATCACAATTCAAGAAAGCAAAATTCATATCCAAAAGGCTTTGCAAGATTCGCATGTTTAGGTTTTGACTTGCAATCCCCAAGAACAACTGCATAAAGTTCTAACTTTAAGGCTTTGCCACCTAGCCGCCACATTTCATGACAAAAGCAACAATTAAAACAAAAATTCATACTGCACTTCATAAAAAAGATAACCTCACCTAAAATTCTGACGAATTAAACTTATAACACTCACATGATCAAAAAAATGGTGGAAAGAACCACACATATACAATAAAACTTGTAGTGCGATGTACCGGTTTAAGTCATACAGAAATCAGAAGCTAAAATAAGAAATCCAACTATCATAAAATTTAATCACCAACTTACATAACTAATCAAATTTTTAAACGAAAACTAAATCCTTCATTGGGCCATGGCAAGGTCTCAGCTACCTTGTGATCTTCTTCCATACTCGTATAGTCCCTACCACCCATATGGATCCCATCATAAAGTTTTCCCCACACCATTTTTATATAGTTTAAATGCTAACCCGCTCACCACTGTGTTACTTTTCCTAATGGTCGGGTCCTAATTGGGGTTTAAGACTTCAAATGCATCCTTATATAAACACATAACTGAAAGAAGTACACATAATTACTACCGAATATATTGTAGATATGTCACCTAACACCCAACCCGAGTCCACCCCATTTCGACCCATTACTTAACCACCCAACTCGACCACTTTGTTACGCACCTTAAGTTCCTTACTTGCAATAGTGGCATTTGAAGAGCTACACAGGAAGTAGTTTCTAAAATTCATATTTTCATATAAAAGATTGGTCCAATTTCATTTTAATTTTCCAATCCTGAAACCAAAAGATATTTTCAAACATTTGGTGGCTTAGTTATCCGACTATCCCATTGTTACAACTCTAAACAACAAACGCACATCCAAACACCCCCTTATACATGAGACCCAATCACCATGATAGCTGCTAAAAAACTTAATTACACGTAGTGAAAAAATGTCAAACAGACACCAATAATAGTAAAAATTGATACATGAAGATACATGAATCCCATATTTGTATCTTCATAAAAATATGGTATGAAAACATTTGTGGTTGATGTGTATGGGTTTGGACTCAATTACACGTATCTTCTTTTCTGGCTCTAGATTTACTCAAACCATACATCTGGCCTTTAAATATTTTGAGTATTCTCGATGGTGGGATCATAACAAACACCCATTGTGACATCAGCAATTTCTCAGTTTTGAACCATCACCCCGATGTGACCTCCGAGATCTTCATCCCATAAGAAAATGTAAGCATACTCTGAGACGACATCTGGGTGAAAGAACCTTTTAGCAAACCACCTGAACCATCCTTTTTTAAAAACCAATCTCTAGATATGTATATGTTACCAAAGACACAAAATTTACCACTTTGTTTGACTAACGTAAAACTTACAGGGAATACAAACATGAAACAGCAAAACAAAAATACATGCCTTATCAGCTTTGCAAAGGGCAGCACACTGTGCTTATGCTTCAGATGTAGCCTACAAAAAATTGACAGACAAGTATATTTGATATCCAGTTCATAGTAGGTGACATTCCTAGACAAATACCTCTATATGATTTGGGATATATTTCTGAGTTTACGATTCATGGAACCGGGCAAAATATAAGCTTAACATACTTGAGTTTTACACGAGCTTGAGCAAAATGCTCCATCAGAATCAAAGCAAGCCCCCAAGCATTCCAAACAGCAAATGCATCAATCTTCATTATTTTCAGAAAAGAAAGAAAAAAACATAACTACCATCAGACATAAAAATCACTAAAAATAAATTTCACCAAATGTTTCTACTGTACCATACATACCTTACACTTCAAAGTCGGCCATATGAATTCAAAAGCTCATGTTTTCACCTACTCCCAATAGAAGAAAGAGCAGAATAATTAAGGGCAAGTATTTTCCTTTAAAACGTAATTCTGACCTTAAATCAATTATGTAACAGGTTCTCTGATTTGACTATTTTTCTTCACTGCCAACCGACAACAAAAGTAATCTATAAAATGCACACATACCTTTTAGTCTTTTGCATCCAGAAACTCCGTAATTTTATAGATTTCGAATGGTGTAGCTTAACCTAAAGACAGTTACATTTTATGGTCAAGAGACCTTTAAAAGTCAAAGCAAAAGATTTGTAACTTGAAAGTTGGTATAAGAATGTAACAAAAATTAATAATCAGGTAACACCACTGGGCACATAGCCTTTCATCAAACAAATAATCAGACATGTACAGTAACATACACTTTTGTACCCTAAATTTATTTCCCTCTCACATGAATCAGCATTGATGTTTAAGTGTCGATTCTCTGCTTCGCTTGTGATTCCTTCACTCATTTTCCTCAGCATGTTAGAACGCTGCTGTAAAAACCTTGAAACTGCAGCAAAATATCTCTCTTTTTCACTTTGTCGTTAGCCATATATTGTAGTAACATTCGAATAAATCCTGCTTTGACCCATCACCCGATAGCCTACCTCATTTGCTCAAAGGTGGGAGTGGACCGTTGAGTGTTCCAGTTGCTCCAGCAAGAGGCGTGTATACATCAACACTACTGCAATTATGAACAAAACATGTCACAATACTGATGGTACGATTCTAATTATGCAAACAGAAATATTCACCTTCGAATTGGAAATCCAGTCACCCATGCCAAAAGATTCGAATAAATTCACATGCAAAAGGTATTGTAGATCCCTTGAGCACCTACATAATTGAAAATTTAAACATAAACAGCCATTTGGGAATGTATTTGGGTTGAAAATAAAGAAATCATCAGTAAAATTTCTAAGTAATAAATAAGATATAATTTCAATAATATATCTATACCAGTCCTTGCATTCTTCACACTGCACCATTAGATCATCCGGATTGTATGACATTTCACACTTGCAGGCCCTTATGTTTAAAAGGAAAAAAATGTGACTACTTACTGATCTTCAAAAGATTGAATGCATAGGTCATCTCATCTTCCCTTGCTGCTATAACGGACTGATTGAAGGCATTTGAGAACTGGTATATTCAGTCAAGACTTGATTCCTCTCGGCTTTTAATCGATTTAATGATCCGTCAGTCCCTTTTTTGTACAGTTTGTGACCACGCAGTTTCCAACCTTTGCTGATGTATGATTGATTCTATTCTTCGAGCTGGATTTCCAATTTTTTTCTCCTTTAATGCATTTCCTTGTCTCGAATTCTGTTACATTACCTACAAAATTGAATGGCAAAGGCAGACTAAGCATACATTTAATGATTTACATCACATACAAAAAGTTGATCCGTTCATGATAGAATATCAGGTACATTACTAACTACTAAGAATAAAGAAGAACAAAAGATAACTAACCATGGCACTTTGAGCGTCATGTACAGGAAATCGACCATTTATAATATGTACTAACTTTTTTTCCCAATTGAAGAACATACTTTTTATGATATTGAATTCATGTCACGTATGCGTAACACATCAACCAATCAACAAACATACATGATATTTGCCAATAATTGTATTAAACCATACCAACAATATTGACTATAATCCCAGGTTTGTTCAACTACTGAAAAACCTAATATGGCTACAGGATCATTTAAACCAGATTAAACATTCATATTTATTAAGAAGGCTTTATTCATATACATTCATATATACATTATTAACGAACTACTAAGTATATGTATTTTATACGAAAACAAAAGAAAAAAGGTTATATGATCACATTCGACTAACCTTTGTAACTTTTCTATTTTTGGACAACCTCTCCCTAGCTACTTCCTGCTCCCCGGTAAGCAAATCCATAGTTTTCATGCGGTAGCAGCGCAGCAGCCCTTTTAAGTGTCCAATAGTCAGCGCAGGCGCATCTTTCCATTCATTAGCTTTCTACATAGAGAGTAGTCCTTAGTAGCAGCCACCTTCTCAACCGTATAGTCTTTAACTGCTAGCTGCAAAAAGTCCAATGTTAATATATTCTGAATATCAACATGCTAACTATATAATTTAAACACTTGCAGTATATGATCCATCAATTTAAGGAATTTTACAAACAGCAGCAAGTGGAAATGGTTCCTGCATTGTCATCTACTACTTACATTCCAACTGCTCTATTTTGTGACACGTAGTAATCGGTAATGATAAGCTAATAAGGTCACTAAGAACTGTTTCTAAAACAAATGTTTAGTTACTTGAAATGCTTCTTACCACAAATTTTAAAAGGAAATAAACTTATAACGTTATTGTCAGGACTATAAGAATAACATACGATCATCTGAGGGTTTTTTTCCAACAACGCTTTAGCAAACGCTGGTTTAGAGAATAAAACTGTTCCCATCCGCTATTTTTTTTATCAACTTTATACAAACTTAGAAGATGCAAACCTAGATTCTTATATCTTTGTAATTTAAAAATAAGTTTGGACTGTTTTTTCACTTGCCTACCTCGATGATGTGGTTATAATTTGAACAATGTAAGACTTTCACATGAGTTTTAAGAGATTGTTGTGATCCTCTATCCTCCCTAATGATCACTTATATTTTAAAACAACCAAATTTATTTACGGGTGACAAAATTGAAACCGGAGCGAAACCGAACAGCTCGATTTGGTTAGGTATAATACCATAAAACCAATATATGATTAATGAAGCCGAAGTGATTTGCTAACCTTTGCTTTAAAATGATTCTTGTGGCTACCTTGCCAGCTCAGCAGAGCCTCCACCATTCCCCTCACATGGGTCTGCAACCCTTCATGGTTAAATATTTAACAAAAACATGGTTAAATATTAACCAAAATATGGTTATGCAAACATCATCGGCATAAACAATAAATCTCATATCCCACTATTACAAACAATAGATCTATATTTCAAAAGATGTAAAAGTAAGACCAAAAAACCACAAACCTTATGCAAGATAAATTTAATTCCCGGCCTTCTATTGTCATTCTGTTTGAGATACAACCAAAACCTACCAATAACCAAAACCACCAACCGGAACTACCTGAAACCACCTAACCACCGAGAGATGGTGGCGAATTCGGCAGTCGCGGGGCGATCAGGTTATGGTGGCGGCAGTCGGTGGTCCTTCATAAAGAGACCGGCACTTATTTGTGTTTTAGGTTAGAGAGAGGAAGGTTATGTGTGTTTTTGGGACAAACTACAAACACGGGAGTAAAATAAAATAAATAAATAAAACCTGATGTGAAAACTAGCTTTTCAAACCTGCACAAACAAAAAGAAGATCAGCGTGAGAGAAATTGAGGGGAAAAAAGGCTGAGCAAAAGATAAAGTTTAGGGTTTATTTAGAGAAAAAGTATATTATGAATGAACGTAAAAAAACAAAACCAAAACAAAGAAGACATCGTATATACCTCAGCCTGGTTTGTTTGATGAATTTTTATTAGGGTTTTGAGCAAAAGTTATTATGAATAACCTGCAAAGCATATAAAATAAATACTCCGTATGAATGTAACTTACCTCTATAACCAAAGATTGATAACTTGCTTCCACATCAGGCGCCTGGATAACAACCTGCACATGAAATCACATGAAATCAAGAAGAAAAAGAATATCGTACGAATGAGTGATATTAGGGTTTTGAGAAAAAAAAATTTCGTATAATAATGGACTGTATATTGATAATTACGTATATGTTTTTGAATATATGTTTTTGATTAGGGTTACCCAACTTGTATTGTTTGCATAGGTTTATAGATTTGGGCTTGCAAGATATAATCAAAAAAATGTGTTGGTCTAGTGGTAATCAACTTTGTTGATGTTACCAACACCTTAAGTTCGAATCTTGCAAATGGCAAAATTTAAAATAATGTCCGAATTTTTAAAAAATAGTTGCTTAGGTGGCAATTTCGGTTTAAAAAAAAAAAAAAAAAAAAAAAAAAAAAAAAAAAAAAGTTTCATGAAGAATTTTGCCACGTGGCATGATGAGTTGGAATTAATGCCTGCTTACTGGGCATTAATGGCTGCTTACTGGGCATTAATGCCTGATTACTGGGCATTTAAGGGCGCTTACTGGGCATTATGGCATTTGATGACATCATACGCATATTGTTATATATTATATGTAGATATATATATATATATATATATATATGTAATATATATACATATACACATATACATATATAAATATAATATATATAGGGGGGACTTTCATTTCAGAACCATCTTATCTGCGAGAACTGACAGAACCACCAAAAACATACATGCACGTCTTTTAAAATAAAATAAAAATACATGCAAATCATCAATAATCGTAAGTACCACCTATGTTCTTCAATATCATCATGAACTCATCCTTTTTTTCACAAAAACCTTACACAAGGCCGCAATATTGTCGTTGCACGCCATATAAGAACATACATGCACACCTTGAAAGAAAAATGTTGTATTTCCAATTTCTTATCAAAATTCTTTAGAACAACTATGTTTTTTTAAAGCATATATGTTGTTTTAGAACATATGTGCGAAAATACAATAATTGAAGGCGTGCATGTATGTTTTGGTGGTTCTGTCAGTTCTCGCAGATAAGATGGTTCTGAAATGAAAGTCCCACTATATATATATATATATATATATATATATATATATATATATACATATATATATATATATATATATATATATATATATATATATATATATATATATATATATATATACCTATATATATATACACATACATATATATAATATATATATATATATATATATATATATATATATATATATATATATATACATATACACATATATATATATACCTATATAATATATATATATATATATATATATATATTATATATATATATATATATATACACATTATATATAACAGGAGGCGTATGACGTCATTAATGCCACCTCAATGCCAAATAATCATATTTAAGTCCATGTCATCACATTGTCGCCATGTAAGCAATTTTTTAAATTTATTTTATTTGCATTTTTTTAATTAATTAATTAATTTCGAAAATGATTGTATAGACGTTAATTTAATTTTTACGTAATAAATTTTTTTACTTAAAATTCGTTATTTAATTTTTTTTACTTAAAATTCGTTAATTAATTCGTATTAAAAATTCAAGTGGGAGGATTCGAACCTAGATCTGTTAATATAGTAATGAGGATGCTTACCACTAGAGCAACTTAACTTTTGAGTTACATCTTGCAAAGCCATATATATAATGTTGAACAAAAAATTAATACCGTATTTAAAAATAATAAAAAAAAAAAAAAAAAAAAAAAGGATTTGTTTTCGTTTGTATTTTTATTTTTGGGAATTATATAATACGTGTGGGCTTATGATCCAGAAGAAAGAATACGATACATACAGAAAAAAGCCATATCATACAAACCCTAATTTAACATATATTAGGAGTTTGTTGATGAGTTTTTGATGAAGGATGTTAATTATCCGTCATTGTACAATATATGAACACATCGATTGGAGAATCAAGTGAAGTCATAGAGGATATCCCTATTGTGGCATTTAGTATTTAGTTTTTCTTTCCTGAACAATTTCGCTTTATGCTTCAGAGGAAGTGGTATCACAACTTTTTGATGAAAGGGTTCCATGTCGTGGTTCTCCTAGCTGCTGGTCCTGGAGTTCGTGATACACAGGTAATCGTTCTTCAGACTTTTGTTTTTGATTATGATTTTTTATATCCTTTTACAATGTTGATCTGCTGGATTTATATTAATACAAAGTTTGACATGGCAGTGTGGCTTTAAGATGTTCACAAGAGCTGCTGCAAGGAAGCTTTTACTAATATTCGTTTAAAAAGGTATGAAATTTGTGAGCATGCTTTGACTTGCTTCCTGTTTTTAAAGTAAGTGTTCCTGGGTGGATGTTGGACAGGGTTCAGAATTTAGATAAAAGAAAATTGGCTAAATAAATAGACGAGATTCACAGTAGTGTGTATATGATTTTCTTATGTAGTCATCGTCAGGATTTACGTCAATCTATGGGAAACCACTATGTTATGGTAAGCACAAGCCTTCATCGAACTAATTTGTCTTTAACAATATGTTTTAATGTATATGTTTGCACAGACTCAAAGGGGTACACGCAATTATTAAGATTATACTGGCATTACAGGTTCTGTTTGCCAATCAGTTCTAGATTAGTCCCAATCCAGCTTACATACTAAAATGTAGGTGCACTGTCAAATGAGTGCTTATTAAGTTTTTTATCTCATTGTCACTACAGGCATATCAGAATCGCAAACTCATCCTCCAATAACAAGTGGTGCGCAACCAACGGCGCCGCCACGAATGGCTCCTACACAAGCACGCACTGCTACAGGATCTGCAACAGCAAGTGCACGTGCATGTTGGTTCAAAAGTTGTAGGCTGTTTAGGCTCTGTAGCTTTGTAATATGCCTATTTACATATTGACTGTAAAATATCATGTGACGAACATAGGTTATACAATGTAAACACAATATCACATGGCTTCTTATTAAACGTTTTTCATGATTGTCATCACAGGTATGGCGGGACCAAGCATTGTGCCCACAGCAACAACAACTGCCCATACACCAATAGGGCGACAACGTGAGCCTCGACAAAGAGGGGCTGCAAGGAGGTCAACGACAGTACCTACAGCTGGAGGTTTGTCAAATGCAATGACCCCCACAGTTTTAAAATTTTAGGGATATTTGGTGCAGGCCTCCATTAGAGTACAATGCTTTTGGATCATGTGATTGCGTCTAAGCAATGTTCCTTTTAGAGTACTTGCCCAGTGCTAAGCAATGTACCTTTATCATTATTTCAGAGTATGCAGCTACAACATTGAAGGAGTGTATGTTGCACTTACCTTCTGTTCGTGAAGAGCAGGAAAAAAGGATTCGTGCTGCTGTGATACAGAGTTAAACAGAATACGAAAAAATATGAACTCATTTAGAGGAAAAGTTAACTGAAACCAATAAAAGGCTTTCAAAAGGTCGCGACTTTTTTATTTTTGTGTTTTTTATCTTTTATTTGTTGTGATATAATTTGCGGGTTTTAAATTCGTTTTTATCCATAGTAGCGAATAATTTGTTTAGACTTGCTATTTGATTATGGTGGTTTCGGTTTACGTGAACTTTCTTTCATTGGCCTACAATCATTTAGCATAAAAGAGATCCAAGTGATCGTTCTCTCTTCTGAGAACGTGACTATGTTTAACATGTATGTGGTTATTGATAAACGTTGTCGACTGATGTTTCTCATATCTGTTTTCTTCTGTTTCAAAAACTACAGTGCGTGCGCAGCTACTTGGTTTACTACAGTTTTGGAAAGGCCTAATGTGGTGCGTTTTTGCTGAAACTAGACGTCTCTTTAACTCCACAACAGGTACACGATACATTGCGTGACTAACTCGGCTCATTACAGTTTGGAAAGGCCTAATGTGATCATGTGCAACATTTTACTTTTCCCTTTTATGCGTTTCTTTTTAGAAAAAAAACACCTGCCCTGAAAATGTGGAGGCAACGGCTGATGTGGTAATGCGGCAAACATGTTTGAGTCACAATCTTTCTTTTTCTGTCACGCTTTTATGTGAAACATAGTCTGAAAGCTTATGCTTTACATTTCGCATTAGCAAGTTACAATGGGTTTTCTACTTAAATAGTTGCAAGTATTAAGTTCTTGATCTGACGAAATCAGCTATCAACTAATGTATTTTTTTTAATTTAATTTAATTTAATTTTTTTTATTATTTTTATTTTTTTTTCCTTTTTGAGGGGCTTATGAACCAGTTGACGAAAAGAATTACTTAGAATATTCTTCCAAGCCCAAGTGCGCGAGTATCAGGTGCTTTCAGTAAACCCAAAGCTGGCAATTTACTTATTCATGTTTTGGGTGTCAATTTTTCACATTCATATAATTTAAATGGTACTTTGTAGAGTATATTCAGTTAGTAATGACCCAAATAAAAATAGTGGGCAATCAATATGGTCATGTGCAAAGGTAAGACAGATTAAAACAGTGCGTGTGGTCACGATTCTCATGTAGCAATGCTATTTGGAGCCGCTAAGTTGCTGCAAGCCAAGCGACATGAACTCAAGGTAACTTCCGTACTTCGTCTAATGTAAACAGGTACAACCTTTGGAGCGTAAATCTTTTCTGCTTTTGACTCTTATTAAGTGCACAATAAAGCTGGTTTCCCATCCAGACGAAGAGGGTTTCGTTGGAGCTTACTATATGCTAAAACGCAGTGCACTTGACAACATCAAAGCTACCTTTTCCCTTCATGTTCTGCCTCAGTATCCAGTGGGTGTTGTAGCTTTTAGGTCAGGTGCAGTGTTAGCTGGTTCTGGTAGGTTTACAGCCACCATCAAAGGTATCGGAGGACATGCTGCAACCCCACATCTATCAAAAGATCCAATTCTTGCAGCATCAATGGCGGTTGTGCTCTGCAATGGCTGCTATATACGGTTGAAAAGAATTAAAGATATCTGTTATGTATAGTGAAAAGAATTAAAGAACCAAAAATGGATCGAATAACTAAGCCATTCTCCATCTCGAATTGCCCCACAACTTCGCCAAAGAGTGAGATCCGAAGAGAGACTACCAATAAACCGAACCACCTTTCTCTTAATTTAGAAGAGATCTATACTTTTTAATTCATGCCCTTCGTTTAATGTCCTTTCCGGTGTTTGTAATCTCATTCAGGCTTAGTGATTTTGAAATTTTAAGGTTTATTACATGCCCGTGGCTGCTCGTGAGGCTTCAATCTATACGGGTACTACCACTTTGAATATCCTCTTTTCAATTTGATGAATAGTCTTTCAGGATACCAAATATCTAACTGACTTGCTACTATTATAGGATTGATGAGGCATCGGAGGCTTCTCAAATGGCAGGAAAGATGGCTCAAATAATAAAGATGTGAACACAAAGCTGCTTAGAATAAAAGCAGTGATGGATTCAAGGTCCAAGGAAATTAACTCTTTCAACCCCGTGCTGCTACGAAGAGTTAAATGCAATGCTAAGGTGAATCACCCTTTTAAAGAACCCACTTTTTTGTTTATTACAGGTTTCTGATATCTACTTGTGTGACAACAGTACAAGTTTAGCTAATTACATGGCTTTCCAAAAAATGATATACATTTATTGTGAGATATAAGTCTTATTAACTTATATGATTTTGGTAAAATTATGCTAGGACTTACATTGCTGTTAAGAAAGTGATGGGACATACAACATTTGGAGTTACACGTACATCGTTTTCTTTATGTGACATTGATTGAGAAATTATGTAAGTAAACAATGATAGTGACTAAATAGAAGCAGTAAACTACCGCAAAATTGAGCACAACCTTAATCATGAAACCAGATGCAACCACAGATCCTTCATGAAACCAGATGCAATCACAGATCCTTGAAGGATTATCTGTTAAGCAAAAGAAGGATTGTCGTTCTACTTTTAATATATCAGATATCCTTTCGTAAGCTTGCTCGAGAAAAGTTATGTGTCACTAACTCGGTACTTTCTCATCTTATTATATTTATAGGCAATTGTCAAAGGAAACAAATGGTCATCTACAAAATGAATCCGTGTCAACGAGTATGACGCTTAATTATGGCTCAACAGGTACTTTTATAAACCTTAAACAAGCTCTGTAGTATTCGTTTGTAAAATAACTTTGGAATCATAGCATAAGTTTGTGGAAACATGTTCATGCAAGGAACAACTGTACATATTATTCTCTAACGTGCCCAATGCATAAAGTAAAACTATCTAAAAGATAAATGGGGACACGGGTAAAAAAACAACATAATGGCAACCTATTGGATTGATATTTGAATTCAAATTAAAAAAATTATTTCAAAATATTTGTTCCCATTTTATATAAGTTATGATGACTATTGGTTTTGAGGGTTGTTAATCTATATTTTAAGAGAATTGAACATGAGGCATTAGAAATAATTCTTTTGAAGTTTAAGGTATGTACCCGTAGAGAGTTTAGCATAGTATATGTCAACAATAATTATAATTCTGCATTTGTGAATAAAACGTGCACAACCCAAACAGCTAAAGCTAATAATAACCTATGAAAAACTACAAGTGGTTAATCATCATGCTTACAAATCCATAATGGAAACTATTCGTACCTGCAACAAAATACCATGAAAATCCAAAACTTACTAACAGTACTATAACTAAAAAGTCACCCCCGAACTTTATCATGATGTCTCAAAACTTAATAACGCTAACACATTGTATTAATTAAAATTAACATAAAAAAGTTAAATGATCCCGGCTTCTATAAAACATATATAACCAATACTGTATCTTTATAAAATGATATTCGTACATGACTAAAATATAATCTAAATTTATTCTAAAAAAAATCAATAATAATAATAATAATAATAATAATAATAATAATAATAATAATAATAATAATAATAATAATAATAATAATAATAATAATAATAATAATAGTAATAATAATAATAATAATAATAATAATAATAATAATAATATATAATAATAACAACGACAATAATCCTATTATAAATATGATGTCTCAAAACTTAATAACGCTAACACATTGTATTAATTAAAATTAACATAAAAAAGTTAAATGATCCCGACTTCTATAAAACATATATAACCAGTACTGTATCTTTATAAAATGATATTCGTACATGACTAAAATACAATCTAAATTTATTCTAAAAAACAATCAATAGTAATAATAATAATAATAATAATAATAATAATAATAATAATAATAATAATAATAATAATAATAATAATAATAATAATAAATAATAATAATAACGACAATAATCCTATTATAAATATAATTGAATTGTATATATGCATTATTTTCCGTGATCGAATATTATCCAAAGAATAATTACAAGTCATGCATGTCTCTAAGTAATCATAGACCTAAACTCAAACTCCCCTTTATTTGTAAGTTTCTTTCAGTTAACAAAAATGAGTAATCAAATTGTGTTTTTTTTCATGATATTAGCTATAAAACAATTTACCATTTTATTTTTTAAGAACCTGTACTTTATTATATGATCTTTGACACTTAAAGGGTTTGTGTAGGTTTATCATCCTATTCATGATTAATCATTTTACCTAACATTGGAGCATAAAAGGAAGCTAAAAGAGGAATATGGTTACTAACCTTTTTTTTTTTTTTTTTTTTTTTTTTTTTTTTTTTTTTTTTTTTTTTTTTTTGCAATGAGCACTGTTGATATAAAAAACAAATGTTTCTTAACATGTTTCACCTGATGAGATGTGAACATTTTAGGTGTGGAACCATGGGCATTTGAACAACGTCTGGGAGAGGCGGTTTTTATTCCTGCTGGATGTCCGCACCAAGTGAGAAATCTTAAAGTAAGTACCTTTTTTCCTTTTCATATGTCTCCAGCTACAAGCCCAATCCAAGTGTTAATAAGTTCTCATCGAGAACTATGACAGTATTGAGCATGTAAGTTAAAGTACATTGAGCTGTAAATAATGAGTTTTTGCCCCTATGCTAATTGCTACATACCATTTTGCTTAAAATACTAGACCCTCTTCAATGAGTGCATGTTTTTCGTTTGACCAAAGATGTTACCATACTCCCTGTTAGTCCCTTACAAGAGTATACTGTAGGAGAAAAGATACGTAGACATTTTGCAGCCATTATTGACACAAAAGTTCCATAAGATATTATTAGAAAGTCAGTAGCAAGCATGCTTGGTCGGAAAAAACCTGTTACAGCTGGTGTAACATGCATATAACGTTTTCTTGTGATGTTTTGTGAGTTTTTTGAATGTGTAGAACATGGCTAAATTGAAGCATGCTATCATCATTCACGGTATTTGGAAAAAAAAGGTTTCTGGATGGCAAACTTATAGTCCAAAATGGGCCGCGCTTGAAGTACTCATGTCTCATACCATGATGCCACCATGCCAGATGTATACCACCAGATCCACCACCACAAGGAGTGGCCAGCAAAGGTTCACCCAACGCCAAACAGTGAGTTTAAAAAAGCAATTTGATACGCTTCAACGAAGGCTTATGCAGAGACAAAGCCAAAAATTAAATAAAGATTTGCTAAGCGAACAACAAATGAGTCCATGGTCTCACAACATTTTTTTTTTATATTCACACTTTGTATATTTTAATTATTCTATAATTGTTAACTTTCATTTATTTTCGTTGATAATGCATTCAATATAAAAATTGGTACGTTTATATCTTATTTTTCGGTAACTTATTTATTTCAACGATTGCATTCAATATAAGAATTGGTATGTTTATAACTTATTTTTCCCAACGATATTCATAAGTTTAGCCCGCCCATCGGGCGGACCATGCAAACGATATTTATAAGTCATGCCCGCCCATGGGGCGTGCCATGAAATATCGAAGATTAAATTCGTTTTTTCATGGTATATATGCATAAAACATTCAAGAATAACATTTAATAAAGAGCAAGCTTATAAAATTCCAACTACTAAAAAAAACAACGAAAATTATAAGTCATGCCCGCCCATCGGGCGGCTTAGCGACTAATAAACACAACAATTGACAAACGTTGGTACTATTCTTTTAAAAATCTTTGTATAATAAACAATTTTTAACACAATATTTAGCTAAACAAAAAAATGTAAACGATAATTATAAGTCATGCCCGCCCATCGGGCGGGCTTAGAAAGCTAGTATATATATATATAGGTATATGTATATACATATATATGTATATACATTGATGAAGCGAAAAGTGTACCGCTTTTAAGGGGTCATTTAAGCCCTAAATCGTATTTATTTGATCAAATATTGCCCTAAATCGTTCCTTTTGTCATTTTAGGTACTTTTGAGAAGAAATCTGGAAAAGGAAGCATTTTGGACGTTTTTGGAGCATAAAAGTGAAGAAAATGACAAAGTCTCAAAAACCGCTGAAAAGTACCTTGGACGGCGTCAGGATTTGTTCTTGACGGCGTCATGGCTTGGCAAAAGTGGTGGATATAAAAATTACTCATGATAAGCCAGAGAAATTTGCATGGAATTCTGACGGCGTCACCCTTTGGAATGATCAAGGTCGTCACGGTATAAGTTAAAGCGGGACGGCGTCACGCCTAATTCCGACGGCGTCAAGCCTTGATAAGCCCGAACGGATTTTGGAGACTAAAGAGGGACGGCGTCAAGAAGGCCATCCGGGAACCCCTAAAAGCGGCGAGGTGACGGCGTCACACTCCATAACGTGACGCCGCAGATCTAAAAGTCTATATATAGTTTTGCAATTTTTTGTCATTAGTGGGGGAATTATTGTGGAACTTTGTGTGTGAAAACCCTAAGACGATTTTAGCAGCTTCTTCAAGGCTTTTTGCCTTGAGATCTTCCATGTTACATTGAAGATAAGTTATCAATTAATCATTCAATATGTCTATGTGTTGTTTGATTCTATCTTGTTCTTGTCTTTTGTTTAACATGCTAGGCTAGGTTTTTCTTTGTGTTTGCTTAGATCTAATGAAACCTAGCTATTGATTATTGGTTATTAGTGTGTTATTAGTTGTATTGGATGATTGTTTATCTATGTTAGGCTTAAAAAAACTGGCTAACTTCCTATTCGGTAACTTGCTTGAACGTCTTAAGAAATATGAACCAATGCGTACTAAAGGTTTTTATGGTTGTATTTAATGCACAAGCGAATTCTAGTGATCCCATGTTAGGAGCTTCTTAGCCGGCTCGACATAGGAGTGAAGTAGAGCTTGTAGAGTTGGGGAAGTACGTACGCCACCCCACGATTTGGGATTAAGGAATACACCCGTCATCCACGCAACTAATACACACTAATTCAACCGGTAAAAGATAGTTAGGGAGTAAGGAAATCTAAGTAAACACATTTTTCTCCACATAAGTTTCACCACCTTTTCATTTTCATTATTTTATTTTATTTGCATTCGTAGTTATTTGGGTTAGTTGATTAGCAACTAATTCCGCCCACTCTTTCAAACCCGAGATTTTACTTGCTTTCATAAAATTATAAAAACATAAAAGAATCTTCTCCCACCCCTAGACCTATTAGAGTAGTTTTCCATACCTAACGAACACTATTCCCTGTGGAGAACGATCAATCCCCCGTACTTACCACTACACTATACTACATCGTCAGGTACACTGCCTGGTGGGGTTGTAAGCCTCTTGAGATCCCTCGAGAGGTAAAACCTGTTGTAAGGTTGCAAAACCACGCATCAAGTTTTTGCGCCGCTGCCGGGGAATAGTTATTGTTTAGGTTGAATTTTTATTTTATAGTCTACTCACTAGAGTTTCCTTTCTAGTGAGATTTTTATTTTATTTTCTAGGTTTTCTTTAGTCTATCTATTTTCTTCGTTTCTTTGTTCGTAACCATTACCATCCGACATCATGGAAGGTGGTAATATCCTTGATCCCAACAACCCACCACAACAACCATCACCTCCTAGAGCCCGTACTTTAGAGAGTACTCCTGTCCTAGCCACCATGGCTATCGAAACACCATTGAGCTCACTCAAGGAGCCAATATCACACCCTTGCGATCCGACACCATCCGGTTGGTGCAAAGCGGATGCGCATTCCATGGACTTCGTTCTGAAGATCCTAATCAACATCTCAAGGACTTTCTTAAAATCGTTGATTCCATAGACCTTGATGTTGCCACTCGAGAGACGACCCGACTGCGTCTCTTTCAATTCTCTTTGCGGGACCAAGCTAGTCAATGGCTAGAGCGTCAACCCGCAGGATCCATCACCTCTTGGGATGATCTCACCACTCGTTTCCTTGCTCAGTTTTTCCCACCGGGAAGAACTACCAAGCTAAGGAATGATATCTTGATGTTCCAACAACGTCAAGGCGAAACCCTCTACGAGGCATGGACTCGATTCAAGGACTTACTCCAAAAAGTCCCTCACCATGGCATAGAACTTTGGCTCCAAGTCCAAATCTTCTATGACCATATCAATCTCTCCACGAGGCAAACCATTGACCAATCGGCCGGTGGCAAGCTACGTGATCTAAGTGCGGAACAATCATGGGCTCTCCTAGAAGATCTTGCTCTTTATGACAACGAAAGTTGGAGTGATCCCCGTGATTTGAATAAAACGGTCAAGGCAATATCTTTGCCTTCGAACAATTCAAGCACTTCCGACCGTAGGATCATAGAACTTGAAGACCAAGTCAAGTTTCTTATGAAATCCTACGAGGCTCCTAAACCTTCAAGCCAAGTGAACAAAATCACTTCTTCATGTGAATTATGTAGTGGTCCCCACGACACTCGTGATTGCATGGAACTCCCCGAACAAGCTTTTGTGGACTACGCATCCTCGCGTACCGACGGAGCGGGAGACAAGTGGTACACTTTCAAACCCGAGCCAAACCCCTACGGTGATACATACAACCCCTCATGGAAAAATCACCCGAACCTTAGGTGGAAACAAAATCAAAATGCACAACAAACCAATTCTTCCAACCCACCTAATCGTTTCCAATCAAGCGGTTCCAACTCGAACCGTACTTTCAACAACAATCCTTCCGGCAATGGTAGTACCGATAACTTTGAAGGATTGATGTCTCAATTTATGGCATCTCAAGAAGCTCGTTTAGCCAAGTTTGAAGCCGATTTCAAACAAAAACAAAGCGAGATGACCAATAAGATTGACACCTTGTTGAAAGCCCTCAATGACCGAGAAATGGGAGCACTCCCTAGCAACACGGTCAAGAACCCGAAACTAAACGTCAACAACCGTTTCATCGGTTACGTCTCCTAGTTCTTGTCCACAATATTATTCGGTCAACTCCATGAGCTCGTGTTTCAAACAAACCCATGTCATAGTTGAAACATCTCCCACTCAAAACCTTGACGAAGAATTCAAGGAGCTCCACCTTGAAAGTCCGGTTGTTGATGAGTTGGATGAGAAGAAGCTCAAGTTAGGCGAAAAAGGGACCGCCTTTGTTCAAAACAAGCTACCTAAGAAGTTAGATGATCCGGGCTTATTTGTTCTACCTTGCAAGATCGGTAATTCGGAGGCTTATGACACATTAGCCGATCTTGGATCAAGCCTTAACCTACTTCCGTTACCTCTCTACACCTCTCTAAAACTAGGAAAACTTGAAGAAACCGAGGTGATAATAGGCTTAGCGGATGGAAGTGTTGCTTACCCGGTTAGAGTAGTTAAGGACGTGTTAGTACACATTGGAAAACTAACCATTTTAGCCGATTTCCACGTCCTTGATATGGTTAGCGACCCCACATGCCCCTTGTTGATAGGTAGAGGATTTTTGGCGACCGCTAGTGCTATGATTGATTGTAAGGAATCCAGGATAGCGGTAGGAGAAGGAGATACTTGGTCAGTCTATGGTGTTAAGAAACATGCCTATGAAAACTAGTGATGAACCAACACCACATTGGTTAGAATCAAATAGGAGACCATCTAGATATGGACCTTGGATCGATAGAGACTTCATAGGACCCCAACGCCCATTTTACCTAGAAGAGGACTTTGTGGAACCGAACACATACGGTAGAGCAACTCTTAGCTAGGGATACCGAATTGGATCCATTTGAAGACCCTCTAGTTTTTAGAAAGATGATTGATTTCCTAGGAGTTTTGCCAATTAACCTAGGAATGAATAAGTGGACTCGTGAGGACGATGATTATAAGTGGGATTGGGACAAACCGCCCAAAGATGGAGATGGGTCCATGGCATATTAAGATGACATTGTATGACCCGGATGGAGAGAAGTTTGAAAGGATATATCGTACTAAGCGGACCAATAGAAACTTCAATCCAAGCTTAACCCTAAAGACGTCCTCGATGACGAGCTTACTTACATAGGGTAGCGTGACTTTGAGTCTAGCTACAAGACTCGTTAATAAAGAAAAGCGCTTCTTGGGAGGCAACCCAAGTTTTATTTGCTTTGTGTGTTTATTTATTTGTTCGTTTGATTTTATTTGTTTCCGTATGTGTGTTTAATTTTTATTATTATTGATTCATGGTCAAAACTAATTTGTGAAAATGCTTTATTTTGTTTTTAACTTCGTCTTAACTACATATAAAGGTATTTTGCAAAAGATAAGTGTAAGGGAAATCTAAATCGGTTTATTAGAACAAATGAACATGAATCGTAATAATAATAGATTAACATACATATTAGTATTTGTTTGAGTCAAATGCTTGTATCGAGTCATAATGATGTTTTGCAGGATTTCCAGGAAGTAAGGTATAGGTTTTTCCAAAATTTTTCCGGAGACGTAACATGAGAATTCTGTCAGATCATTTCTGACGGCGTCAGGCTTTACAACCTGACGGCGTCAGGTTTAATTTTCTGAAAATTTTTGAAAGTTTTGTTTTCATAAAAAGTTTTTATTAAATCTCTAACTTAAAATCTCCAGGAATCTGCAAAATTATCATTCCACAAGCATTATATCCTTATATATAGAGTTTATTCCCGCCGATGTTATGCAGGTTTTCGTGTTTGTTTTCTCAGGTTTAACAGGTTATTTTGGACAAGAAAATGTTTGTTGGATCAAGCTTTTGGTGATGCATTAGTCTTGAGCTTTTACATTCTCTTGGAAGAAGATTTAACCATGTTACTTCATTATCCACCGAGCGAATCAGGGGAGTATTTGATTTCATTCTTTTACTTTTTTACTTTTACATTTGTTATTTGAACTTTGGGGGACAATGTTCATCTTAAGTGTAAGGGGGGTAAAAGTACGATTAGAGAATGCTATTATGCTTGATTTTTGTTTGTTTAATAGTAAATGTGTAATAAAACTGAGATAAATACCTGCTAGGGTAATTTTAGTGCAAAATTTAAAATTTTTTACAACATTTAGGAGTGAAACTTTAGTTCTAATGAGCGTCTCACGGATAGGAGTTATATGACTAGCACAAAAAACCGTACCACTAAAAAAATTTTCCACCCCCAAATATGTGAGGTTCGCCCCTAGAATTGGTAGAAAAGCATTTATGCTATGATGTGTGTACCGGTAACACTTACATTCTAGAACTTGCGTTAGGACCATTCCGAGGCCACAAGTGAGACTACATTCGTGTAGTTAGATTTACTACATGATAAGAGGCATTAGGATTAACCCATTGTTTTACACCTGTTTTTGTTATAATTACTTTGGCTACATTGGTCAAGTAATTCTCCCACACCCTTTGCGTTGTACTCATTTTTAGTAAAACGATACCCCTAGTACACCCCTCAGAGCCTATCTTTTCGTTTCGACCTTTAAGCATTTTACTTAAAGGAAGAATTTGTTACACCCCACTAAAATGTACACCCAAATCGCCTTAGCCTACCTTGTATGCACTCATTTTTAGTGCATTATTGTGACAACATTTGTTTAAAACCCAAGTTAATTATCTAGTTGATTACATGGTTGCTAAGTCGAGTCATATCCTTGTACATATTGTTTTGGGACGATTGGGACTCATGGGTAAAGTACTAGTGTAATGGAGTAATGGGGAAGAACATCATTTATTACCCCCATATGTGCTAAATATTTTAAAAGTACTCCAAGTGTTTCGATTATCTTAATTCGAGTCATTAGAATAGTTATTTGTAAAGTTATGTAAAAGTTCAAGTGTAAGGGAATGCAATGCCCCTATGATGTATTATTTTGGATGGTAGGGCAAGAATGTATGAAAAAAAAAAAAAAAAAAAAAAAAAAAAAAAAAGAAAATCAAGAAAAATACAAAAAAATGAGAAAAAGAAAAATAGAAAAAAACATACGGACTGCCATCCCGTTTCATTTTATGTTTATTTTATGTTTTTGTTATTTTCTTTCATTAGCTTAAATCGAGTCGAGTCTTGGCTTAGCAACATTGTATAGTACATGTAATTAATCAAGATCTTTAACTCGCCACCAGGAAAATATCCCTTATCCAACAAAACCGTGTTTATCATATCCCTACACCTAACGTTATAACCATGTAAAAGCCCTCTTTGATAGTTTATCTTAGGTGCTTACACCTAGTGGAGGAGGTTTTTGATCCTTTCCCAAGCCTATGGTAATCTATTTGCTATGACAGGTAGTGAGAGATATTATCCGTTTTCATTTATGAGATTTATTTTGATGACACTTGAGAGATGTGAGTATCTAAACACGACTTGTGAGGTGCTAGTTTGTAATCTCCGTACTTATTATGATTAAAGTGGAACGACTATTTGTTGCAATTACTTTTATATTAGCATTAGATGACCCCTAACTTGTATTTTGATTAGAATAAAAGCGCATTTTGCTTGAGGACAAGCAAATCTCAAGTGTAAGGGTATTTGATGAAGCGAAAAGTGTACTGCTTTTAAGGGGTCATTTAAGCCCTAAATCGTATTTATTTGATCAAATATTTCCCTAAATCGTTGCTTTTGTCATTTTAGGTACTTTTGAGAAGAAATCTGGAAAAGGAAGCATTTTGGACGTTTTTGGAGCATAAAAGTGAAGAAAACGACAAAGTCTCAAAAAACCGGCTGAAAAGTACCTTGGACGGCGTCAGGATTTGTTCTTGACGGCGTCATGGCTGGCAAAAGTGGTGGATATGAAAATTACTCATGATAAGCCAGAGAAATTTGCATGGGAATTCTGACGGCGTCACCCTTTGGAATGATCAAGGTCGTCACGGTATAAGTTAAAGCGGGACGGCGTCACGCCTAATTCCGACGGCGTCAAGCCTTGATAAGCCCGAACGGATTTTGGAGAGCTAAAGAGGGACGGCGTCAAGAAGGCCATCCGGGAACCCCTAAAAGCGGCGAGGTGACGGCGTCACACTCCATAACGTGACGCCGTCAGATCTGAAAGTCTATATATAGTTTTGCAATTTTTTGTCATTAGTGTGGAATTATTGTGGAACTTTGTGTGTGAAAACCCTAAGACGATTTTAGCAGCTTCTTCAAGGCTTTTTTGCCTTGAGATCTTCCATGTTACATTGAAGATAAGTTATCAATTAATCATTCAATATGTCTATGTGTTGTTTGATTCTATCTTGTTCTTGTCTTTTGTTTAACATGCTAGGCTAGGTTTTCTTTGTGTTTGCTTAGATCTAATGAAACCTAGCTATTGATTATTGGTTATTAGTGTGTTATTAGTTGTATTGGATGATTGTTTATCTATGTTAGGCTTAAGAAAACTGGCTAACTTCCTATTCGGTAACTTGCTTGAACGTCTTAAGAAACATGAACCAATGCGTACTAAAGGTTTTATGGTTGTATTTAATGCACAAGCGAATTCTAGTGATCCCATGTTAGGAGCTTCCTAGCCGGCTCGACATAGGAGTGAAGTAGGAGCTTGTAGAGTTGGGGAAGTACGTACGCCACCCCACGATTGGTATTAAGGAATACACCCGTCATCCACGCAATTAATACACACTAATCAACCGGTAAAAGATAGTTAGGGAGTAAGGAAATCTAAGTAAACACATTTTTCTCCACATAAATTTCACCACCTTTTCATTTTCAGTTATTTTATTTTATTTGCATTCGTAGTTATTTGGGTTAGTTGATTAGCAACTAATTCCGCCCACTCTTTCAAACCCGAGATTTTACTTGCTTTCATAAAATTATAAAAACATAAAAAGAATCTTCTCCCACCCCTAGACCTATTAGAGTAGTTTTCCATACCTAACGAACACTATTCCCTGTGGAGAACGATCAATCCCCCGTACTTACCACTACACTATACTACATCGGCCAGGTACACTGCCTGGTGGGGTTGTAAGCCTCTTGAGATCCCTCGAGAGGTAAAACCTGTTGTAAGGTTGCAAAACCACACATCATATATATATATATATATATATAATATATATATATATACACATATACATATATATATATATATATATACATATAGGTATATATATATATAGGTATATGTATATACATATACCTATATATATATATATGTATATATCTACATATAATATATAACAATATGCGTATGATGTCATCAAATGCCATAATGCCCAGTAAGCGCCCTTAAATGCCCAGTAATCAGGCATTAATGCCCAGTAAGCAGCCATTAATGCCCAGTAAGCAGACATTAATGCCCAGTCATCATGCCACGTGGCAAATTTTCTACATGCTCAATTTTTTTTTTTTTTTTTTTTTTTTTTTTTAGTTAAAATTCGTTGTTTTTTTTTTTTTAGTTAAAATTCGTTGTTTTTTTTTTTTAGTTAAAATTCGTTTTTAATATTAAAAATTTTGCCACTTACAAGGATCGAACCTAGGTTGTTGGTAACATTAACAAGCATTCTAACCACTAGACCAACGCATTTTTTTGATTATATCTTGCAAGCTCAAATCTTTAAACCCACAACAAAATAAGTTTTGGTAATATTAGAGTCATTACATTCTCTTTAATATTTATAAACGCATTTTTTTATATATTTGCAAGCTCAAAATCTTTTGGTTATAGAGGTCAGTTACATTCTTATTTATTTTATAAACATTTTTTTATATGCTCAAAACCCTAATAAAAATTCATCAACCAACCATGGCGTCTCAGGTATGTTGTTTATACTATTTGTCCATTCCATTCCAGAACCCTCTCCTAAACTCATTATCCAACCCACACACAGGGCTCTCGATACTTCCACTAAAATCCAACAATATCAACATCGGCGCAAATCAGGTTAACCCATAATTTTTCGAATCCATATCACTGGTAATTCATAATTTATATGTTTTTTCACTTTTTTCAATTAAATATTGTACCCATTGATTTACATATGTGTGATTCGGTTGTTATAATTTTGTTTTTCATGCTTTTTGAAATCAGGCATACAAGATGTTTTTGCTTATGGTGAAATCAAAGCATAAAGTAACTAAGGTCAGATGTTTATGCTAACTGTTGTTGTGTTAATATGTTTTTTTGTTAATCAACTTTATGAGTTTATAAGGTTTTTTAGGCTTGCTTATGCTTCTGCAGGTGAAGATCATTCAATCTTTGTTTTGTTTGCATCTAAGGTTTTTCAGGTATTCTTTTTCCCGTTCTTCACATATCCGTATCCCTCGAATTTTTTGTTGCTGCAAAGGTATGTTCAGCTAAAGTTTAAAGTATAATATAAAACGTGGCTTTTTTTTTTTTTTTTTTTTTTTAATACTATACATTACATATTTGATCCACATCTGGTAATACTTTCCCAGAGATAGGCTTGGTGGAGGCTCCTCAATCTCAATCATACTAAAAAACCATTAGGGTAACTCTTAGCTTATATACTTTTTGTGGTGACTGCTGATAGTTTATGGCTATATCTCAAAAATGTTTTATATGTGTAAATTCATTTAATTTTTTGTATGTTTTTCAGTTTGTGTTCAATTTTTTGGCTAAAGAAGAGGGGATTGATGCCAAGTTTGACTTTCTCAAATGATCTCATATCGAGAGGTGAGGGTCTACATTGTGACTTCGCTCAACCGTGGTGGCTGCTGCTGTCATTACTCCCTTGCTTCTCAAAAGCTTTCTCTCTAATCAACGTCGTAATTCCAATAATCTCCCTCCAGTTCCTGCTATGCCAGTGCTCTCATGCTATTATTTGGTAATTCACTTCAGCTGAAGGAGAAGAAACCATTCAAGACATTTACAAAATGAGCAGAAACTTATAGACCTATTTATTCCATTAAAACTGGAGCCACCTCCATGGTAGTTGTTAACTCCAATCATCTCGCCAAAGAGGTATATCTTCTCCTTGAGCCTAGATTCAAACAGGGAAAATTAATTTGTGTTTACAAGTTAAGCAACATCATTAGTTCTTATTGTCATTGTTATTATTCATATGTATCATATGTTGCCATAGGCTATGGTGTTGGGTCATATCTATCATCTAATAGATAAATCCATGGTGGCAGTGAGTGATTATGATGACTGTCACAAGATTGTTAAACGCAATTTACTCACTGGTGTCCTAGGACCAGCTGCACGGGTTGGTGCTCATTAAGTGATCAACTTCAAGTCTTGGCGGCGAGGCTTAGTGATCAACCAGTGAACCTTAGGAAGATATTCCAGGCTCAACTTTTTCATTAGCATTGAAGCAAGTGAGTCTTTTATAGCTCTAAACGCATTTGCAAACCATACTATGTTTTTTCTGTTTGCATGCATACTTTTATGTAAGTTTATCTTGCGATCAGAAACAACAAAGAACCATTAAAAATTCTTAACAAGCTTTTCACATTGGAATAAAGATGTCACTTTTTGGTTTCTACTTAAAGAACTCGTGCTGATTCATCCTCCCTGTTATAGTTTGAAATGACAACTTTCTGGAACGTGTTAATTAGTCCTTATTTAGTATTAGTATTTTTTGTTAAAGGCATATCCGATTTTGCAGGTAATAAGGAAGAATGTTGAAAGCATTCACGTGAGCGATATTGGCAGTAAGTTAGCACTAAACTCGGTACATACATGCTTAAAATCTATTATTATTAAGATACAAGTAGTTAACAACAACGCGATGAAGCTACATAAATTGGCCGTCCCTCCTCACGCACTCAAAGACCTCATTCATCACCAGGTATCTATTTACTATTATTTTCATGAAACACATTTGATGTCGATCACTAAAATTTATATTTAGCCCGTCTACAGTTGGTCTATGCATTGGCAAGGGCAAGCGAAAAGCTAATGATCTCTATAATTCTTCCGTTCATGGTATGTTTATGTTTATGTTTATGTTTTCTTTGAAATGTTTTCGTTGCTGTTGATTTACTAATACTCAGTTTATGTACGTCTTTATCCAGCGTTTGTAGCTGGATCACAGGTTCCAGAGCATTATATACCTTCTCTTGAATCTATCGTCTGTCATGTAAATGCAGACACTTCTTTTCATTGTAAAGGTAAAAAGCCAATGATAGAGTTAGTCTTTTTTTTTTTTTTTTTTTTTTGGTTGCTGGATTTCTATTACAGTATGTTATTGCCAACATAACCATTTCTGTTGCAGGTACTTCATCTTCAATAAGTGACCCAAATAATGTTAAGAATAATGTGCATATTAAGGATGCTATGTACAGAGAGCCTTCAAGTTTGTCTCTTATTGAAAATGAATGCTCATCGCCAAATTATATGCTTCAAGGTTCATTTCGTTATTACTTCATTGTTTTACAACCTTCTATTGTTGTTTTTGTAACACATTTTTTTTCCTACCATTTTACAGGCATACAAATGGATACTGTTACTGATTTGCCTGCATGCGTTACAGAGTCGCAACATCAAACGACTGTATCTGCCGGTCAGCTTACTGAAATCTTTTCAGCTCTAAATGCATGTTTACTTTCTTTGACCCGTTATATTTGTTACTATATGTTGTTGCCAACATAATGACTTCTGTTGCAGGTACTTCTTCTTCAATAACTCATCCGAATATTGTTAATAATAATGTGCATATTAAGGATCCTACTGTTACTAATTTGCCTGCATATGTTACAGATTCACAACATCAACCAGATACTCAAAGTATGTCGAATTGCATCTTCTGTGTTTTTTTTTTCTTACTTCTTTTCAATGTTTTATGCTGCCACACGTTGTTTTCAGTTTCATAATTAATTACCTGTTATCTTTTATTGTTATAGTTACAGATACTGCCAATGTTACATCTTCTTTCAGTAGACAAAGAACGCGGACTCAACGGGACCATCGACCTCAAAGTACATTCTCTGAAATCTTTATTGTATTTTCAGTGTTTAATTGATTATTATTGTTATAATTTATTATTCGTTTGCTGTTATCTAGGCGAAGTTACCTCTTTTAATATGCCTCCTCGACGTGCATCTTTACTTACTGGCCATTCTAACCGTATTCAGCGAGGTCTGTACCTTCATATTTATGTATCTATGTCGTTTATTAATTTGTATTTGTACGACCGACTTCTTTTCTGTTTTTGTTACATAACAATTGCTTTGTTATTTTTTTATAGGCCCACCAGAATCGTATGTTTCTTTGGGTGCATGTGACCGTATCTGTAACTATTGTAAAGCCCTCTTTTGGTACGACGAACGTCTTAAGTCAGGAAGTCGAAGATTTCCGAAATACCATTTCCAGACACCACTTCCAGACATTGGGTTTCCTAAACACCACTTCAATTTCGCTGCATACAACGAACTGCCCCGTCGAGCAAATAGAAATGACATCATATTAACAGGTACACGTACCAAGTATATGAAACATGAACTTACTATCCACTCTAACAACATATTTAGCTTTTGCAGATTACATTGGGTGCGTTCATCATGTAGGAGATGTGAACCAAAAAGGAAATCCAACACAAAAAATAACCATCTGGAGGGACATCATACTCCGAAACCTAGAGTAAGTCTTAATACAGCGGCTAAAAAAATTAACAATACCGATTCCAAGTATCTAAATACAATCTTCCTTTTTTTTTTTTTTTTTTCTTTTCTTTATTTATTTATTTATTTTTACTTTTATTATTTTTTTTCCAGAAATGAAACAGTAAGGTTTACTCTATGGAATGATAAAGCAACAAACTTCGATATTGATGAATACGAGAAGGCGGCAAAGCCAACAGTCATGGCCGTTAGCTCCTGTTGGGTCAAAGATTATAGAGGTGATTTATTACTTTTACCAACATACCAGAAACAAGATAAACTTACCTGACACATAATAAATATGCTGTAGGCCTGCAACTGTCAAGTACACCTGCAACATTCTACTATCTGAATCCGGATATTCCTGAGACAGAATTCATTCTTGCCATGTAAGCATGTAACTAATATTGACATTATAAAAGACATACACTATCATTCTACAAAACTTACTGAACACACACAACCAGGTACGCCCAATTCTTGGAACCTCCAGTCATCCAAAACGTACGAACATATCGTTATGAAAACATAGAACAAGAAAAAATGAGGAATCGTGTAACACTGGATGAACTGATACGAGAGAACCCACTGAATCAAACGGTAAACATCAAATCTCTCCTTCACAATACTTAAAATAATACAAGTCTAAATCATTTAGAGGATATTGCAGGATGTTAGATTCACAGTAATAGCTACGATTTTAGAAATCGACAACAGAAGACCTTGGTATTTCCACAAATGTCGTGTCTGCTACCAAAAGATACTTCCAAACTTCCCGCATGCACAATGTACAGCATCCAGCTCAGAAACTTCAGACGACTACAGGTCAGATAAAAAATATGACAATCATAATAAAAATACACGCACCATATGATATTATAAAGAATACTTTCCATAACTCGCCTAACATTCCAGTTTTCTTTTGCAGTTACTCTTTTAGAGCATCGATTACTGACAACACTGGCACCGTAACATTAAGTTGCTTCAGTAATGCAGTACACTCGATAGTCACAGAATGCAACAAAGTGGTTCAAGAACAAGGATACACAGACCCGTATACGATACCACCAGTACTAGAAGCATTAGAAGGAACTACGCACCTATTTCAGCTGCATTTTGATCCAGAAAGTACACAAGAATCCCGCAACTTTATCCTTGACACAGTCATGGACACTGGACCGCATCTCTTGCAATTACCTGAAGCAACAGAGGTACTTCCAGCCCCTCAAATCTTTCCAGAAAGCCAGCAAGAAAGCCAGCAACTACTGTTAACAGCATCTGAAAGCAGCTCCCAAGATACTGCAATAGTATCCGCATCAGCTACCACACCACCACAAGTACCAGTAACATCACAAATGCCGGAAACATCAACCCCTGTACCAGAAGAATACAAGAAACATGCTGATGAACCTATCAAAAAAACTTCACCAAAAAAACCCGCTGTCCGTAAAGAATTGATAAAGGATGACGAGCAGCCACAATCATCAAAAACTACCAAGAAAGCAAAACACGACTGAGACTAACAATGGTATCTCTGTATCTGTATATAACACTTTTTGACTAAGTAGTGGTTCCTAGAACACGATATAATGTAACAGTATCACTCGATGTTAATCGAGTATGAAACGAGCAATGCATCTGCTTATGATGTAAAGCTCAGTTCTGATAATGTATTAGGAAAAATCTATAAATATGCCTTTTTTTTTTTATGTATCTACTTACCATATAAATGCAGTTTCTTTTATATACTTTGTTCACTTGAATATAATTAAGGTAATGATCAAAAGTATATAGTAACAGCTTGACCTGCTCACTTCCCACCTCTTAATTCTCCACTAAGTTGCCTCTGAAAGATCATATGACCCAATAACATTTAGATCTTGCTTGCATTTTTTTCATTTAGTTGATACTCAATCACCTTCAGTTACATATCCTAAAGTGTCACTATATAAATTCTCTGCAATTTTCCTAAGATAGTGAGATAAAACTCAAACTGATCCACTGTACTATGCATCAACACAAGATTTGCAGGTTTGGATCTCACTTACATTTTCTTCCTTTAGTTGATTTGTTACATGGATCTTGCTTAATTTTGTTAAAAATATTTTCAGCATATCTTTATTAATAAACATTCACTCAAGTTACTTATGTATTAGTTGACCCGATAACATTTAGATATTGCTTGCATTTTTTTCATTTAATTAATTTAATACATGCCTTCGATTACAACTGACTAAGTTACATATCCTAGAGTATCACTAGATAAATTCTCTGCAATTTTGCTAAGATAATGGGATAAAACTCAAACTGACCCACTCTATATGCATCACCTTCATTAATAGATTCACATTCAACTTGATTTTGTGATTATTTCTTTGCTTAGATCATTGCTCTGCCGCAACGCGGTGCATCGTCGCCGACCTCGTTTGTAACATATTTTAGAAAATGCCTTGCGATTACATTTACTCATTACTGTGTGCTCCTCCCTTTTATACTCACTTAATTATCTAACTTTTTCTATCTGTGCAAGCCATCCGTTGGATATAAATAGGCCAGCGCAAAATGCTTGCAAACATTCACGTGGTCAGAATTATTGCACACAATCATCGGTTACAGGCAAGTAAATGCGCAATTTGAATTTCCATTGAATTAATACATGTTTAATATCACAGTTGAAGGCAAGTAAATTCATTAGTTCCTATCTCATTGGTTTGCTACATTGTGGGTATAATTATACATACTATCAGTTATCGTTGCATACCACGTCGTTCAGGGCGGTCCAAAAACGACGCACTTCGGGGTTTTGTTTTTTTGTTTTTTTTATGTGATAATTTTTTGAAGTTTACTCGCCCTTCACAATTGAAACGTTGTAATATGATATGATACTTTTGTTTATCAGATTCTTGATTTGTAAATACTGCAGTAATTTATGTATCAATGATAATTTCTTTCGCTCTTTAGTTATCTTTATTTGAGCAATCAATTTTTATGTTATCATGTTTATATTAGATGACAATTTCATTTAAAGTTGGGGACTGACATTAAGTTAGTTGCATAATTAGCAGTAATATATCGGTTAACCATGTTTTTACATGTCGAAAACCTAAAAAAAAGGGTACAAGAGTTTTGTTTTGTGCTATTTAGTCAGCATGCAAAAACTCACTCCAACAAAAAAACACAAGACAATCCTACAAACATAGGAAAAAATTAGGCTATAGATCTTCATACGAGGAATATCCAAATATACTAAGTAGGAACGTTATCGAGTTAGGTTATTAGGAGGGGGAGGATAGAAATCGGTGAGCCAGGTATTTTTTATCCTCCCCCTCCTTCCAATTGTTCTTATATGTGCGATAATTTGGGTTTTTCTAATTCTTTTGAACGGGGGTGTTACAGATATTGAAGAAAAGTTATACAAGTTTCCTGTGTCTCTTATTACTAACAAAAAAACGATGTATGATGCATGTTATTCATGAACAGATTCTAATAACCTGAGTAACATCCCTTGGGTGACATAACAATAGTTTATAACTGTGGATAAACTATCTAATCCTGGCCTTATATATTGTGATTATATGTTGAATCTGGCATTTGGATATATATACATTTATTTTGATGTTTCTGTGTATGTTATTGTTAAACATCTATAAAGTGCAATTTTTTAGTTAATAGTCTTGAGTTTAGAAATGAACTGCCTTCCTGTTAATTTGTTTTGATGGTATTGTGATTATTGTAGTTTTATCTAATACATAAAGGTATTATGCATTTTTGTTGGTTATAGGTCTAACCGTATAAGGAGGAATTAGGAGAAAAGAGATGAATAGCGCTAAGATTTATGTTTTTTTTGGGCTCTGGTCATGATGCATGTTACAGTATAAAAGATCTAAGAAAATTGGTCAAGTTAAAGACACGGGTCAGACGGGTCATTCCACTCAACAAACACGGGTTAGACGGGTCATCCCACTCAACAAACACGGGTCATAATATATTGTGAAATACTTTTTTTCTTTTACTTATTACTGGTATATATATGTGCACAACGATTAGCTGAATCAATTGATCGAAACAAAATTGAAATTCGTGTAGAAAATGATAAGGAAATGAAGCTTTTAATGAGTATTAATGGTGTAATTTTGTCACATTATTGTACTTACTGTTGATACCCCGAGCCTCGATCGAACGGAATCTGATATTAAAAACAGGTAAAGCGTAGATTTCAATGAACAAGCTCAATGCTTTTGCTTTAAGAATTCACTTCATACTATTTCCCTTTTCTTTAAGAATTCACTTCATACTATTTTTTATATTGATTTATGTCGTCAAGGTGATTTTTCTTTGTTTTGAATAAAGGCTTTTTTGACTGAATTTCAGCATCTTTAGACAAAAATGTAACACAGAAAATTGGTCAAGTTAAAGACACGAGTCAGACAGGTCATTCCACTCAACAAACACGGGTCAGACGGTTCATCCCACTCAACAAACACGGGTCATAATATATTGTGAGATACTTTCTTTCTTTTACTTATTACTGGTATATATATGTGCACAATGATTAGGTGAATCAATTGATCGAAACAGAATTGAAATTCATGTAGAAAATGATAAGGAAATGAAGCTTTTAATGAATATTAATGGTGTAATTTTGTCGACAGAATCAGGTATAGTGAACATTTTAACTTGACAACCAGAGAATTTATACGCCCAATTATTTAATTTTCAGAATGGCTGCAGCAGCATTTAATGGATGTATTGGTGCTATCAAGTCTCACGGGTACATCAACAATTATGCACTTCATCAAGAAGTCGGAAATAGTTCTCTGCGGTTGAACTCAAACGGTTTCAAGATTGATCTTGGAGTGTCACTGCATGTTATTTGGCATATGCCAGTCCATGTCACTTTGTAACTTTTTTTTTTTTTTTTTTAAATAATTATGTTCGATAAACATTGTTTTCTTTTCATTCTTAATGCATTCATTTAATACTTTGGTATGTTTATAATTTATTTTCATTAACTTAATTTTTCCAACGATATTCATAAAGCTCGCCCACCCATCGGACGGGCTATGCTACTACAAATGTTGTTTATAAAGAAGCGTTATTCCGCATTTGAGTTTAAATCATATACTATGGCGTTGCAAAGAACAGTTTAACAAACACAAACAATTTGACAAACAGTTGTAGTATTCTTTTAAAAATATGTGTATAATAAACAAATTTTTAACACCAATATTTAACTAAACAAAAAAAAATATAAACGATAATTACAAGTCATGTCCGCCCATTGATGAGTTTGTGAAAGGATTTTTGGACTATTTATGTTCAGTAAAATGGTTCCTGTAGGGCGGGCTTTGAATTTTTAATCATATATAATTGGCTCTATTTTATTTTATTTAATATAACAAACTTAAATCATAATTTTAAGTTAACTAAAACCATCAAGCCAAATAAAACAAACGTCCTTAAAAATAATTTTAGAATAACTAAAACTATCCAAATTATAATTACAAGTTATGCCCGCCTATCGGGCGGGCTACAATTTTTTAACCATATATAATTGACTCTATTTTATGGTATTTAATATAACAAACTTAAAACATAATTTTAAGTTAACTAAAACCATCCAAATTATAATTACAAGTCATGCCCGCCCAACGGCCGGGCTTTGAAGTCTAACATAAATTTAAAACTTAGTTATTGTTGTAAAACGGATAGTGCATGAATTCTTTATTCATTTTCAAATATAAGCTATTCAAGTTTAGGCTAGATACACTTATATGCCTCCGGCGTGAAAGAAAATAAAATGCTTCGTATTAGTACAAATAATAAAGGACGAAATATTCACATCAAAAAACAACCAAACAACAAATATGGGTGGCTATATTTTATTGTTTTTACATATACGTCACTACATTTTATTGTGTTTCATGTAACAAAATTGAAACATAGTTTAAATACGACAAAAACCACCCAAACTATTATTACAAGTCATGCCCGCCCATTGGGCGGGCTTTGACGTCTAGTATATATATATATACCTATATGTATATATATATATATAATATATATATATATATATATATATATATATATATACCTATATATATATATATATATATATATACCTATATATATATATATATACATATACATATACACATATACATATATATATATACATATACCTATATATATATATATATATATATATATATATATATGTATATATATATATGTATATGTGTATATGTATATGTGTATATGTATATATATATGTATATGTGTATATGTATATATATATATATATATATATACATATACATATACATACATTATAATATAATATATATATATATATATATATATATATATATATACATATACATATACATACATATATATATATATATATATATATATATATATGTATGTATGTATATGTGTATATGTATGTATATATATATATGTATATACATATATGTATATATATAAATATATTATAATATATATATATATATATATATATATATATATATATATATATATATATATATATATATATATACATATACATATATATATATATACATATACACATATACATACATATATATATACATATATATATATATATACATATATATATACATATATATATATATATATATATATATATATATATATATATATATATATATATATATATATATATATATAAATGTTGGGAATTATATTTAGAGTTGATATTGACAAAATTTGAAAGATGAAGGACTAAAGAAGACAAAGGAGAATTCTTCTAAAGAAAGAAGATTACAGGAAATATTGTTAAAAGATTAGAAGATTTGTTTTATTTCCTAATACTTATCCTTTGTAACCCTAATGTCTCTAATATATAAAGAGACATAGGGACGTAGGTTTTTTTGTGTGTGTGTGTCAAGATGTAGTCGACTAAAAGGTGTAGGTTGTGTTCTAGGCATCAAGTTCCTACAATGGATGCCTAGGTTTTGTATTGTTAGTGGTAGAGATGATGACGAGAAGAAACCTTGTATCAATAACAATTGATTGATTAATTGAATATTCCTCCTTTTGTTATTGTTATCCCTAAATGAGATCTAACCAATCTCGAGCTAAACGATCTCCACAATATATATATATATATATATATATATATATATATATATATATATATATATATATATATACTAGACTTCAAAGCCCGCCCGAGGGGCGGGCATGACTTGTAATTATAGCTTTCATGGCCCGCCCGATGGGCGGGCATGACTTATAAGCCCGCCCGTTGGGCGGGCATGACTTATAATTATCGTTGACATATGTTTGTATAGCGTAAGATGACTTATAATTATCGTTGGCATATATTTTACTATAGCGAAAGAAGTAAAAATATGGTTGGAATGTGTATATATATATACAATCATATATAGTAGAAAGTAAGTAAGTTAAGCTAATCAAGTTAAGAAAACTATCCCCTTGCAAGCATCCACACGTGCAGCCTCTAGAATTCGTATGCTATAAAACTCGTTGTAATTAAAAATTGTGACATTCTTGCTCATTTCATTCCATATTAGGTTCAGAGCTTTTATAGCTTCTCTGTTGGTTTTTCTTTTTCTTCTCAATGTGCTTCATTGGAAGATAATTACCAATAAAGTGCACCATAATGTTAGCCTATACATACTGTAGATATGTTGAAATGATTTATATAGAATAAAACCAAGTAAGTTACACACCTGTTGTGAATGCAGGCAGTTGTGGTGCACCAGCGTGCGGTCCGCGTGAGATAAAAGCATACTCCACGGGCGCGTTGGACGGTCCTGGTAAGTGACACATAATAAGAAAAACATTTAACATACAACGTATTTAAAAAATAATAATCAGTCGCTGTCTACCTCCCGTAAAGAACAACGATGCACCTCTTGAGAAATCTAAAACATGTGTATTAAGGCACGGCTGTACATATAAAACACCATATTCAGTGATACCACAAACTATTTTTTTGACCCAAAAAACAACAATAACGTTTCATAGAAATAACCTTGACACTGACCGAAAACAGTCTGCGACTGAAAATCCAGCGTCACGGGACCACGAATTGTTGCTGTATCATTTTCTGTAGTACGTTGTTTTACTTAATAAAAATTGCTGAAAAGGATGTATAAGTTTATGCGTTATTGTTTTTGTTAAGTGTTTTATTTGTTATGATGGTAAACGTGAGGGGTTTTATGTGGATTTCATAAATATTGTTCAAACACCCCTGTTGTAGCAGCGGAGGTGTTGCAGCAGTAACCAAACACCCTTGTTGCGGCCACGGGGGTGTTTGATTGGGTGTGATTGGTTCCTAAGTGCTTGTTTGTGTTTTAACTAAATAATTTGTTTTCTTAAATCTTAAAAAGAATGACTTACGTATTGCGCTGCAGCGGCTTTGTTTTTCCATGCTCCGTTCTTTCTCCCTTCTTGTATATATGCTTGTCTCTAAACTGCTCTACCAGGTCTCGGTTATCGGGTTTGGGTCTATCGGGTTGTCGGGTTTATCGGGTTAGACATGTAATCAGTCACAAAGTAATAAAAAAGATAGATCAGTATGTATATAAACATGTTGGATCAGTATGTATTTCAAGTTTTCACTACTACGCACTACTATAACATGCTAACTGATGTAAGATCAGTTTGTATTTCACCATTTCAGTAAGCATTTTCACTAGTTCACCAATTCACCATTATAACGTGCTAACTGGTCTAAGATAAAAATATGTATAAAAATAGATCACCAATTCACCATTTTATACATCCGGATATATAAGCCTATAAGGTTAGAAACGCATGATATACCTTAACTTCCCTCAAATCACAACACGTTCTCACCCAGAAACAACACCCAACCATCATGCTTCGACATCAGCTAATCTGGAGCCTATTATCAGCCCAGACTTTGTCGAAGCCAACCACGAAGTGTTGGAATCTCTTTTAAGGGCTCGTAAGAGGCAAGTTCGAAATGTTGAAATGCGGAGGGAGTTGGGCGGGCATGACTTGTGATTATCGTTGAAAAAGGTAAGTTGGCACAAAATAAAGATATAGACATTCTAAATTATATATTGAATGGATTAAGAACAAAAAGAAATATACGTTTATCGAGTATATGAGAAAATATGAAGCTTGACAACCTTCTTGTTTACAGACTTATTTACATGAATATTGCATTCGCTAAATCATAGATGGGCCAAGATGCCTGATTGACACCTTCATTCAAGAATCTTAACAGCCGGCACATTTCATTTAAGCGCCTGACTTTGACCTATTACTGCAACATTTATAACTTCAGTTAGCCATAATGAGTATATAAATCCTAATAGTGAATAACCAGAGGTTACAGAAAATGTACTAACATTATATTTTGGATTTCGATGTTTCGCCATATAACTCTATTTATGGTTGCGTCTCCATACACCTTTGTATCACCAACCTTTTGGATACATCCTAGGTAATCTGTTATTGCAAGTATTCCTTTTCGATGTAAATTCTAATGGAATAGGATGCATGTAAATAGTATGTGATCGTTTCAACTGATGATTTGAGCTTGCTACGGCTGCTTAAGAAGGAAGGGTTGATATATATTTCATATATAAAAATTATATTTGAATCATATTCTTGCTCTAAATCCCCTACTGTACAAACCATCAGAATGATTATATTTTTTGAGTCAGTTAAGCACATAAAAAACATGGAATTTACTTGGTAAGGTTTAATATTTAAAATCAAGCAAGTTCATGTTTGAACATAAGCACTCAATAGGTGTGATTTTGGGCATCCTTCCATAGGATCCTCTGCCTATTTTATTATAAAGCAACACAAATGAAATAAACTGGATAGAAATAAGTGAATATAGTGCATAATATGTAAATTTACTTACCTCTTTGGGGATTTTTGTGTGATACACAAATACATTCACCCGTATATCGAAAATCCTTGAGGTCGTGTATTTTGTAATGTTAAGAGAGATCTTCTAGACTGATCTCTTGTAGATACCTAATGCCACAAGCTCGTGTTTCAACCACATTCATGATAAAAATGTTCTAAGCTTCATTTCTTGGTGTACCCTACAACATAATCATGAAAATAAATAATAGCCCTTACATGCCTCGATTGATGGTGTCAAGAAAAAGAAATACATACGTGGTCATTCGCTTGTTCCTCCAATACCAATTAATACTATTCTTGAAATACAATGACGCCATTAAAGTTTGCTCAAGAAGATAACCATATCTATGCATACTGGAAGAGTGAGAGTCTGTAACGTTAATGTTTCAGATAGCTCTAAAATTATTTATGTACAGATTAGAAAAACCGAAAAGGAGATTAGGTAGTCGTAGTTTAACTTTTACACAATAAACTGAACGCTCCATTACTTGAATGAAGTAATAAAAAATATATGGAACATGAGTAACATCATTCAAGCTCCCCAAAAGCAAGTTCACATATTATACATCCATTAATTTATAGTTTGATTTAGTTCATAAAATACCAGGCGTCAAAGCAGGTTCATAAAAATCAGGTATAATTCACAAATAACACACCATGTCTGAAGTAACTATCTCAACCAACATAGGTTCATAAAAATCAGGTCTAATTCACAAATAACACACCATGTTTGAAGTAACTATCTCAACCAACAGAGTTGTATGAATATGTTATCGGCAAAAGAAAGAAAAATGTTGACGAATCACATTTTACATATATTCATAGTGTACATATAATGGACTAAAGATTGAGAAACAAAGCAGGCACCTCTAAGTAGTAACTGAAAGATAACTTTGCCATTAAGAGAAGAGTCCAGAATAAAGTGTACCTAAAGAACGAAACAATAAAAATATTAATCAGCCGGCCGGACACAAAAAATTAAACCAATATGCATATGCAATTTTGATGTGGTCGGAAATCATACTTGATAAGGGACATAGGATCTTCATGCATTCCCCTCCTGACATAGAGCGACAGTTGCGGAATTCAAAGATAATTATAACAAACAAAACACAATGACAGTAAGTTGTGGAAAGGTTTGTTGTCGTACCCGAGACCACCACATTATGAACTTCACAATTTTGTATTCTGATCTCTCTAGATTCCGACGTATAAATGGTAGGAGGAACAATAGTCCAGAAATAATATTTGGAGATAAGTAGATAACAACTGCTATGATGAAAAGAGAAGGTGAGCTTGGTCCATTGCCGAAACAGTTCTTAACGGTCTCTTCAAAACCGGAAGGATTGTTCCAACTATATGAATATGTTATCGGCAAAACTACCACCCAAGCTGCTGCAGAAAGAGCCTTCAGAAGATATCGAAGCTTCACATAAAACGACATGCTAAATCTTGCTTTCCACATCATAAATATATCAATGACAGCTGCAAATTGTAAAGGTAATATAATTAAACTTTCCGACTAAGCAATAGACACATCATACCTACACACATTGCATAATCATTGTTTACCTTGTGTAAGTTTCAAAACAGCTACGGTTATGAAGATGCTCACACTTTCTTGAACATAACTGCTGAAATCTGCAAGTGCAGTATTCACATTCTTGTTTGGGGAACTGTAGCTAACGACGGGATTAGATTAAAAGTAGCCTAAGACTATCGGTAGCAAAGTGAGTTCGGTAATAGGTCAACTTTTTAGAAAGGTGAAAACAGCCTGGGTCGACCCAGCAGCACTTGTTTGTTCATCTTTTCGATGTCATAAATAACCAATACTAAATGAGACGTCATGTTTGGGAAGAATGATGATAATGCTAGGCATAATTAATTCTTATGAGTTACTTCTTTATCCCAAACATATCCATTTCAGCCCTGTTTCAGCACCGGAACCCACCCATCTCATCCCGTAAACCTACCCCTTTCATCCCCCATTTTAGAACCCAAACATGCCGATTTCAGCCCCCGTTTCAGAACCTAAACCCACCCATTTTAGCCCCCAAACTCACCTATTTCAGCATCCAAGTTTCACTTCTTTAATGCAACCAATTCAAGCTACTACTTTTAATAATCGATCAATTTGGTCTGATAAAGGAATTTGATCACAAGCTGTAACTTCTAGCAGATTCCTAAGTCCTAAAATTTTGATTGTGATCTCCAACTTCATCAAACAATAAAAGTGGAACTTAAGTTGGTTTAGCAGTTCACAAAATATTATGAGCAAAATACAATATTACCCCATAACCATATGCATGGTTTACATATATTAGTGTTTTATTAGAAGTATATTTTAAAAGCATAATGAGTAATCTTCTTACCATATATAAAACACTCGGCAACAAATTTGCTCTTGGCATATACATTTTCAATTTCATCTGGTGTTATATCCTCGCCTTTTGCCAGCTTAAATATGTTCTTTTTCCTGTCAAAAAGCATTTTAAACAATACATAAGTTACCAATATCCAGTGCTCAATTGGCAACAATGCGGTAATTTTGAATTAGTGAACTATACTGAGGACCACTGCCAAATGCAGCATTCTGAAGCATCACCTATTAAATTACAACTATTGAGACATAAATACAAAGGCTTAGGTTACCTGTCTACAATCTTTAGTCGGCAACCACATCCCAATATTTCATGTATAAAGCCACGCATATGTTATCTTGTTCCGACTGTAAACACTCATTGTAAGCCTCTCTCTTGCTAACGACTCTTACATCTCTTCTCCCCAGAGACACTGGCCAAAATGGTCAGTTAATCAGGAAAAATGAATGTACACTCCATTTCCAAACCCAAAAAAAAAACAGCTAAATTTTAGTGTTCAAGAATAAGTACCTGGTAAGTTTCATCTATAGATACTAAATCCAATACATATGCATTTTTAAAAGCTCTTGGGCACGCCTTGATCTGTTACATTTTTCTGCTGAAAGACAACTGATGTTGCATATTCCGTTGCAACATATTTGGCTTTGGTTTAATAGTTAATTGTTGTGGCAACCGATCTGAGTGTTGCAAATATCGGCCGATACGGCCGATTAATCGGCGATTAATCACTTAAAGGACTCGGACCTTGGAGAGATTTACAAGGTTATCGGCCGATTAATCGGCCGATTCAAGAAAATCGGCCGATTAATCGGTTAAATATCGCTTAAAGGGCCCCGACCGCCACAGTACCGATTCACGATTTTTGCAACATTGTTAATTGTTGTGGCAACTGATCTGACTGTTTGTGGTACTGCCTGTTGCTGCTGTAATTCCATTCGTGACCTTTGGCCTTGCGCTGGCTGATTTTGCTATGGAATTGCAACCTTAGACTGCAGCAGGAGTGATGACTGCTGATTAATAACATATAACAGTGACTTGTTAGTAATAAAACCTATGTAACGAATTGCGACCTTAGTTGCCCACGCTGCAAAATGTCAAAAACCAATGGTTTACAGTACTAAAGTCTTCACAGTGCATGAATTAAAAACTAAACCTATATCAGTGAAATAATGGCATTGCGTTAGATCCGCCCCTATAAGAATTAATGGTTTTGCGACTGGAAGCTATATAAGGTTGCTCATATTGCTAAAATAAAAAGCATGCTATTTTATTTATTAATTGTTCAGTGAGTAAGCGCTTGTTTCTTCTTCATGTCTAAAAGAGGTTTGCGACTGCCTGCTATCTCACAATTAATAAATTGTTCAGTGAACATAATATATATGTTCAGTGAAAAGTCGGTGGGAAAAGATGACGTCATACGCATATTGTTATATATTATATTTCTCATTTGATGACGTCATCCGTATCTTCATAATCTGTAGCTGCATAAAACCTTTGAAGTGTTCTAAAACACAAATGTTCTTCACCAAAAGATTGCTCAATAACCTCACCTTGAACTTTAACTTTAAGAGACCCGTGAATGGTCTCGGGTGTGAGACAGTATAGCAAGATGAGTGAGCCCACCTCCTCGGCCAACAATCCCACCACATCCATGAAACATTGTAAGCTTAACGCCAAATTCCTTAGCAACATTAATAAGCTCTTCTTGAGCTTTGTAAAGTTGTCATGCCGAGTACCCAATCATAACTTCCTGTTTACCTTCAAATCGGTTACGGTACCATTTGATGGAGAAAATACGGGTCATGGTTGCAGTAGCAGATTCGAGATCCGCAAGTTTTCAAAAAATGGAACCAACCGTTTCGGGTTTTTCACATGGCATTCCCGTTGAAGCAACTCAACCGTTAACACATCATAACGTGGTGTAGTCATGGAGATGATGTAAGCACCAAAACAATCCGATGGAAGTTCTGCCACACTTGAAATGTATCCAAAACGTCTGCAATTTCTTCGGTTCTTGGGAGATCGGGACAAAATAAAGGGTGTTTTCCCCATAGTTCAGATAAAAGCCATTCTTGTTGTCTCTCTAAAGACCATTCACGGTAAGACCCGATTTGCAAATGTTGAGTGATAGCATCAAGGACATCCATGTGGCGATCATATTCTTGACCGATATCGAGTCTTATAAGCGAAAGTCCAAAAGTAGAGACCTGTCTTTAAGAAATCCAAAAGACTGCATCAGCAATTACACGATCACCACAAGCACATAGCGATCTGTAGCACAACTCAAGAGGTTCCAAGAACTGCAAAGTTTTAAAGCAAAAAATGAAATTATGTAAGAAGAGTTTATGACAATTTGAGTAAGCTTTATGACAAAAAGGCGAGGTATACCTGTTCAATATTGGTATAAACCAATGCCTCTAGAATTTCAGACACATCATGGGCTAACAAATGGCGAGCTCTTTCATGCATATTGTACAATTTGTCCTTCCGTTAGTATTTCAATGACAAATACATAAATTTAGCTCCTTCTGTAGCCCTGTTTAATCTGTTACACAGTAACAAATAACACAAATATAAGTCAAACACACCATAGATTTAACAGGTTGTTTAATTAGATGAGTTGGTATATAATTTATTCATGTAGAAAATGTACATACTGCTAAACTTCAAATTTAAGATACCTGATGATATATGACAATAATGATCAGGTGAATGGTGGGATGTAAACCCCATAGATGTTGTAAGAGAAGCCACAAGAACAGGAGCAACTCCAAATGTTTCTGATGCATATACCATCAATGGTCAACCCGGTGATCTATACAAATGTTCCAGCAAAGGTAATACTTTAAAAAAGAAAAAAATTAAGTTTTAAATACTTTGGTAATTTTGTCAGAAAAATAATTTACTACTTTAAAAATGTAGATACGGTCATCATACCAGTTGAATCAGGAGAGACAAACCTCCTTCGAGTTATCAATTCAGCCTTAAATCAACAACTTTTTGTCACCATCGCCAACCATAAACTTACTGTGGTCGGAGCTGATGCTTCATACGTAAAACCATTTACAACCAAAGTCCTCATGCTTGGACCGGGTCAAACGACTGATGTACTCATCAAGGCTGACCAGCCAGCAGCTAGATACTACATTGCTGCACGGGCTTATGCCAGCGCACAAGGTACTCCATTTGACAATACAACCACCACTGCTATCTTGGAGTATAAAACCGCCAAAAATGCTACTTCAAAGCCCATTATGCCGTCTCTACCAGCATATAACGACACTGCAACTGCAACTGCCTTCACTACCAGCTTCAGAAGCCTTGAAAAAGCCCTCGTTCCCACTGAAATAGATCACAAACTGTTTATAACAGCGGGTCTTGGAATCAACCAATGCCCGCCAAAAACCCGGGCCAGAAACTGTCAGGCACCCAACGGGACTCGATTCACTGCTAGCATGAACAATGTCTCATTTGTACTCCCATCCAATATTTCCATACTTCAAGCATATCACCAAGGGATACCTGGTGTTTTCACCACTGACTTCCCGGCGAAACCTCCGGTGGCCTTCGATTATACTGGTAACGTAAGCCGTTCTTTGTGGCAGCCTATTCGTGGAACCAAGGTCTATAAGTTGAAATATGGATCAAAGGTGCAGATAGTGTTTTGTTCAAGTATCTTCACTGCGGAGAATTACCCGATCCATCTTCATGGATATGATTTCTATATACTTGCAGAAGGATTTGGAAACTTTAACCCAAAAACAGACACATCTAAATTCAACCTCGTTGATCCACCTCTCAGAAATACAGTTAGCTTACCTGTCAAAGGGTGGGCAGTCATTAGATTTGTTGCTGATAATCTAGGTAAAAAATTGAAGTGAGTCAAGCGGTTTAAGTAGTCAGGTCAAAATGGATTATAGAACAAAAAAATCTGAGTCTAAATGGCTCTGGTCGGTTGTGCTGACCCAAACACTTTTTCCTAGAAAAAGAATACTTTTTACAAATTCTTATAACATTTGGATAAAAGGATGTAGTAAAACTGCACAAATACAAATCAACCCATTTGACCCATTGCCAGTTTGACCGGTGAGAAGTAAAAAAAAACCAATATCGACCTATTCAAAGAGTAAATGGGTCAAATTTTCCCCCTCTACCAATAAGAATGCTGTTCACTTTATCCTTCATTTTCTCAGGGACCTGGATGATGCACTGCCACTTGGATGTTCACATCGGCTGGGGTCTGGCCACGGTGTTTGTAGTAGAGGATGGACCTGGGCCAGGCCAGAAACTGGAGCAACCACCACCAGATTTACCTGTGTGTTGATATCATTTCCATGAATCTGAAAATCACAACAGCTAGATATCCACTATCGAAATTTATATGGGTGAAATGCCTTTCCCCGCATTGGGCTATTCCTATTATAGTTCTTGCTTTTTCCTTATTATTCGTTGCCCTTCTTTTCTGGCATTTATTCTTTATAGCAGAATGCACCAACTAAAAATGGTGTTGACTTGGTAGATAAACATAATGTATTTTGTAATCAGAATTCAAACACAATATTTTTTTAATGAGAAACCAATGCATTAGTATTCTACCCAGTTTTGAATTTCACCATTTTTTTATCGCTGCCAACTGTTTATACATGTGTTAATTCATTGTTGTACACAGAATTGTTGGATTCAGCTAAAAAATGGGAAGCTATAAGAATATTTTTCCAAGTGGCATCACCATCAGAGTCTTAAAACAATTAAGTATAAACTGTGAAGCTACATAATCTGTCGAATATTTATGAAAATTATAAGAAAAACACAAAATATAATACGTCGTCCTAACCAAAAGTTGAAAGCTCATTCATATAAATGAGAAAAGAAACAAATTTGCAAAGATGTTTATTAATCCAACCGACCTCGATGTTTTCAGTGTTTTCAAAAGGAGGGCATATGTGCACACACGTTGTAGTCAACATTTTTTGAATTTAACAAAGACCTAATAATGAGAAAATTATAAAAAATAGCAAATAAAATATGAACTTGATATGTTGACGTGGTTGGTAATTTCATCTTCTTCGAGCTCTATATAGTTCCTGAATAGTACATCCATCTAGGGGCTACATGTTTTCTGAACTACCACAACTGAATCACTTGCAGATTTGCCATACTCCGATGTCGCAATAGTCACTAAGGTTTATCCGCCACAGTTGTAATCCAAGCTATCTTGCACAGGCACTTTGGAAACCTCAGTTCCGAGTCAGCCAGCTCTCAAGGTGCCTTGGTCAAAACGCCAATTGAAGGTGCATCATCTTGACTTGAGCCGCTATTCTTTGGCCCCGTTACCTTTCATAACATCCATCCCAAACTGAGAGTAGTTTCAAGAAAGGTATCGGGTCAAAGAAGTCAAGTCAATACGATACACCTTCAATTGACGAGTTGACCAAGGAACCACGAGAGATGAACGACTCATAAAAGGGGTTTCAAAGTGCGTGTGGAAGAAAGTTTGTATCGCTAAGGTGGTTAATAAACCCTGCAAGAACTTTACCACCTCCTTACCATATAAATATAATGATAATTAACATGGGTACATACAACAAAGAGGTGACTTACATAATCAATCTCATTATTAGCTTAGTTTTTTCATTTTCTATCAAAAGTTTTATAAACGCTCAGTTTGATAGAAGATGAAAAAAAATTTCTGATTTTCTATCAAAAGTTTTATTACCTCACCGATGATATTCTTCTATCTAGGTGTGAAACACGACTTCACCAAAACTATAGATAAGATCTGCAAATTTCCCAAAGTTTACGCATTTGAATAGACTTTAAATGAATTTAACCTGCTAATGATTGCTTCCGTAGTGAATCCGACTCGCTGATATGTGGCATAAAGATTAAACAGGAAATAAATTTATGAAATTTTGCTGCTATGGATCTAGGATATACCTGTTGTGTCTCGGGGTTTGTTTCTAATAGTGTTTTTAATGGGACACGGTTTATGAACCGTTCTTCTTCAAGACTTGTGTGCCTTTCTTTTCTGACCTATATTATAAACTAACATGTATATTCCCAACAATAATCTGTCTTTTGCGCAAAACAATGATAATAAAGAACATCAAAAAAATTAAAATCAACGTGCAAGGTTTCTCATAATTATCTTGATATGAATATCAATATCAGAAACATAAACCGTACTCTTAATGACATCTTCTTGTTGTACTTGGAGTATTATTGTTGCGACAAAACTACAAACATCGATTGTTATTTATATGATCACAGTAAAATAAAAATAAAAAACCTCATGAGCAAACTTACCATGCTATCTTCTTAACAACCTGCACATGAAATCAGAGAAGAAAAAAGAATATGGTGTTGTGTGTGATAATAAGATGAATGAGTGATATTAGGGTTTTAAGAAAAAATATTCCGTATAATGGGATTTAGTTAATTAGGGTTACGTTGTAGGGATTCTCTTAATTTATTTGTTTTCACAGGTTTATAGATTTGGGCTTGCAAGATGTAATCAAAAAAATATGTTGGTCTAGTGGTTATGATGCTTGTTAATGTTACCAACAACCTAGGTTCGATCCTTGTAAGTGGCAAAATTTTTAAAAAAATTTCCGAATTTTAATATTAAATACGAATTTTAATTACAAAAAAATAAAATAAAAAAATATGGAGAAATGGTGCCACGTGGCATGATGACTGGGCATTAATGGCTGCTTACTGGGCATTAATGCCTGATTACTGGGCATTTAAGGGCGCTTACTGGGCATTATGGCATTTGATGACATCATACGCATATTGTTATATATTATATGTAGATATATATATTAAGCTATTAACAAAATAAAGCTAATTTTAATAATTTAATTATTGTTATATTGAAGATGACAGCATATATGAAGCAAAGTAAAATAATATATGAAAACATAGTAAAAATAGATTTAAATCAAAATACCTTTATTGATATAATCTGAATTATTACAAGGATCTGTTATACGTTCGGACTGAGCTATATTGCTTGGAGATATAATAATTTGAAAATCTAAAGTTTTGGAACATTTAGAAGTGGATATTACAAGGGATTGTTTTTTCATAAGAGGGAAAAGAAGGATGCCCTCTATCTGATATGAGTCTTCCTTTTATAATAAATATTTGCCGGTAACCATTCATGTGAAACGGGCAAATGTAGGTAAATGTCCTCAATTATCGCTGAGCTGTCTTCAATTATAATTCTTCTTCTTTATGAGCTGTCCAACTCTTGTTGTCTTCAAATCAAATCTTCTTTATCTTTATCGTCGTTATTCATCAATAATCGTCCTTCGAATCTTCAACTTTTTCTTTGCCGGCCATATGTTGATTAATTATAGCTTTCGTATTTTGACTCTTACAAAAGTATGAATATACAACGACAATTCATAAAATTTACATATTGAGATATTTTATTTGATATATTTTAAGCTTCTAGACTAAAAAGTCATATTCACAAGGATCTTGAGAATCTTGTATAACTTCTTCACTGGAGGATGGAGATCTCTTAATTTCATTTAGTATTCTTTGAATTTCTTCCTCTGACGAACATGCTTGAATTCTTTTAATAGTATCTTTATCAGTAATTGGAGCCTTTGAAATAGACTAGCTTGGGACCTTCTTTATAAGACTGCTATGATATGCTGTGACTGAAAGAGCTTTTAGAGAAGATAGGAAAAATTATAAATTTTTGCATATATGATTAATTCAAATAGCCATAAAACCCTTGACTAGATTAGGAATTGATGTTCCTACATGTATTATATTAAGAGATGCTAGATTAGAAAAATTTTAAGCAATCATTACTAGCTTTAGAGGAATCTAATATATGTAATGGTCCAATATATTTCAATTGTTATCCAAATTATTCTGTATCATTATTTGATAAAAATATTTTAGATGTTTTAACATTAAATATAAAAACAAAGAATTTACAAATTAAAGAAGGATCTGATCCATTAGTATTAATATATAGAATATATTATAAAACTATGACTACTACTTTAGAACCTAAGGCTAAACTTAAGTCACCAAAAGATGAAACACTTATATTCGAAGCTAATTTTGAACATTCTAATGTTTATATACCTAAAAGATTAAGATGGGATGAAATAACTAGAAATCAGTCTTGGAAATTAAAAGAGTTAGTTCAACCTAAACCTCTAAAATTAAATAAAGAGATATCAAATATTATAGAACATACTGATGGAAACATAGAAATAATTTTCGGAATAGATAAAATAGAGTCAGCAAGACATTCAACTTATATACCTGAAACCTCTGGTTCATCAAGTTTAGATGAAAAATTATATAATCTTAGAAGATGTCAATCTATGAAATTTAAAGGAGTTGATTTTAATAAACCAATACCTCAACCTTTATACGAAGCATATAATATAGATAATATAGATGGATCCATAAATTTAGGAAAACAAAATAAAATATTAAAAGAAATAGAAGAAAGATTATCTAACTTTCATATAAATGAAAAAATTAATGTCATCAGTAAAGAAACAGAAGATAGTATATCAAAAATTGAAGAGCAATTTAATACACTTGAAGTAAATAAAATAAGATATAACCCATATACTTCAAATAATACTTATACTTCAAGGGCTGAAACAAGAAATTATTACCCTAGACCATCACCACCTGATTTACAATATGAAGAAAGACATACTTTAGTTCAATCAAAATATGATGGTACATCTATATACGAATGGAATATTGATGGATTATCCGAGTACATGATATTAAATATATTGCATGAAATGACTATGGCATCTAATGCCTATAAAGTACAGAAAAATTCAGAGGATGCCACATTTAGACTTTTAGTATCTGGATTCACAGGAACTTTAAAAGGATGGTGGGATTCTTATGTTACTGACAATCAAAAACAAGTTATAAGAAATACTAAAAAGGTTATAATTAAAGAAGAAAATGGTCAACAATTGCAAACTGAAGAAAGTGATTCAGTAAATACATTAATATATGCTATATTAAAGAATTTTGTAGGAAATCCAGCGGCTTATCAAGAAAGAAATTCAGCTATATTACTTAATTTAACATGTAGAAAACTACAAGATTTTAGATGGTATAAAGATGTATTTTTAGCTAAGGTTATGACTAGACCTGATTGTAATCAAGCTTATTGGAAAGAAAGATTTATAGCTGGTTTACCGAAATTATTTGCTGAAAGAATAAGAAATAGATTAAATATGGATTATAATAATATTATACCATGGTTAGAATTAACCTATGGAGAAATTATAAATTGTGTTAATCAAGAAGGCTTAGCTATATGTTCAGATTTAAAATTAAAATCTAAGATAAAGAAAGAAGGAATTAATAATAGAAAGGAACTAGGAAACTTTTGTGAACAATATGGTTATGAACCATTAAAATTACCATCAAATAATTCTAAAAGAAATAAAAAGGATTACAGAATTAGAAAATATAGAAAACCTAATAAAAGATATAAACATTATGAAAATCAATATGAAAAAAGAAATAGGTATAAAAGAAGTAAAAAACCTACATTCAACAAAGAAAAAAGATTTAAAGATACAATAATATGTTATAAATGTGGAAAGCAAGGGCATACATCACGAAATTGTTATACTAAAAAGAAAATTAATGAGTTAAGTATATCTGATGAACTTAAAGACCAAATTATTAAGATTATGATAAATGATGATTCAAGTGATTCTGATATTTCAGATTATGAAGAAGATGATTTAAACATTGTAGAAAATTCCTCTAATACGAGTAGTAAGTCTGAAGAATGTGAATGCATAGAAAATTGTACATGTGATTATAAGGAAATAAATACTATAACTAATGAAAGTGAAGATGTAAAAATCTTAATTGAATTAATGAATAAAATTGAGGATAGGGATATAAAAAAGGTTTACTTAGACAGATTAAAAGAGCAATTAAAAGATAAAAACATTAAGAAATCTATTGAAATTGATAATGTCCAAGAATATAATTTTAATGAAATATGTCAAAGATTTTATAAAGAACCACAGAAAATAACAATATCTGATTTACAAGAAGAACTAAAGACTGTAAAAACAGAAATAACCATATTAAAACAAAAGGTGAAAAATCTAGAAGAAAACAAAAAAGAAAAGAAAAATAAAAATATACAAGATGAAGGAACTTCAAAAAATACTGAAACTACAATAAACCATATACAGAGTATTAGTACTCAAAGATGGTATAAAAAAGTAAATATAGTTATTAATGGAAAATTTAAACTTTCCTTAGTAGCTTTATTAGATTCTGGAGCAGATTTAAATTGTATACAAGAAGGATTAGTTCCAACTGAATATTATGAAAAATCCTCACAAAGACTTGGCGCAGCAAATGGTTCTAATCTAATTATAAGTTATAAGTTATCCAATGTACATGTTTGTAAAGATAATTATTGTTTTAAAACACCTCTCATACTAGTAAAAAAAATTAAACTGTCAACTTATACTAGGACAACCTTTTATAACTCAATTATATCCAATTTCTTCTATGAGTGAAGAAGGTCTTTCTACTAAAATATTAGGAAAAGAAATTACATTTGAATTTATAACACCATTAATAACTAGAGAAATAAATCTATTAGAAAATAAACAAAAACATGTCAAATACTTGGTCAATGAAATAAGTAATAAAAGAATAGAAAAATAAGTGCAAAGTAATGTTATACAAAATAAGATAAAACTACTAGAAGAAAAATTTAAAAACAATATACAGTAAAACCTCTATAAATTAATAGTGTTGAGACCGAGATATTTTATTAATTTAGCGAGATATTATTATATCGATAAATTAATAATTTATTAATTTAAAGAGGTTTTACCTATGGCCTTTAAATTTTCAAGTCTAATATACTAGCTAGTTACTATGTATACTCATTAGAGACGAAAAAATATATTTGAAAAACAAGTTCCAATTAACATTTTATGAGTTCACATTCACACTTTATGAAAATAAAATTAACACTTTTTGTTGCAATACGAGAAGACAACGCACCAACTCTTTAGTGCAATAAGGAGATTTTAAGATAAACTCAATATAGATTTGAAGTTCAACAAAAAACAAGTGACTATAGATTCATTTTTTATAAACAATCTTAGGATTTTAAAGTGTATCTCTCTCTCTCACACACACACATATATACATATATATGGAATTTTTAGTAATTATTAATTTATAGTTTCGTTGGGACTAATATATATACATTGGGGTTTCAAAAAAATTATTATCTTATTATTTTATCGATTGGGGTCCAAATTTATACTGGTCCCAAGTTGGGACCGGACAAATTATTAATTTTATTGAGGTTATTAATTTATCGAGTATTAATTTATAGAGGTTTTACTGTATGTGCAACTATACCAAATGCTTTTTGGAAAAGAAAACAACATATTGTAGAATTGCCATATATTAAAGAATTTAATGAAAAGAATATAACTACAAAATCAAAATCTATTCATATGTCTCAGGAATTAGAACAACATTGCAAAAAAGAAATACAAGAATTATTAGAAAAAAAACTTATAAGGCCGTCCAAATCACCATGGTCCTGCTCCGCCTTTTATGTCATAAATAATGCTGAAATAGAAAGAGGAGCACCAAGATTAGTTATAAATTATAAACCTTTGAATAAAGTTTTAGAATGGATAAGATACCCTATACCAAATAAAAGAGATTTATTAAAAAAACTATATGATTCAAAAATATTTTCTAAGTTTGATATGAAGTCAGGATTTTGGCAAATTCAAATTGATGAAAAGGATAGATATAAAACAGGATTTAATGTTCCTTTTGGTCATTATGAATGGAATGTTATGCCTTTTGGATTAAAAAATGCACCATCAGAATTTCAAAATATAATGAATGATATTATAAACCCAATAAATGATTTTGCTATAGTCTATATTGATGATATTCTTATATTTTCTAAAAATATAGATCAACATTTTAAACACTTAAATATATTTTATGATATTATATATAAAAATGGATTAGCAGTCTCACCCACTAAAATAAGTTTATTTAAAACAGAAGTAAGATTTTTAGGACATAATATAGTTCAAGGTACTCTAAAACCTATAGAAAGAAGTTTAGATTTTTCAAATAAATTTCCTGATGAAATAAAAGACAAAAAACAATTACAAAGATTTTTAGGATGTTTAAACTATATTCATGATTTCTTTAAGGATTTAGGAATTATATGTAAACCATTATATGATAGACTAAGAAAGAATCCAAAACCTTGGACACAAGAACATACAAATATAGTTAAACATATTAAAGAAAAAGTAAAACATTTATGTTAGGAATTAAGGTTAACAGTTGGAACTGTTAGTATATAAGTTAGTACTGCTGAAGAGATTGAAGATATAACTAACAGTACAAAGTCAGTTAGTACGGTCATCATTAGAAAGTTAGTACTGCTTATAATTTTTGTAATCGTATAGAAGATAAATATAGAAAAGATTTTATGTATATCTTATTTATATAGATGATAGTTATCTTGTAAAGGAATCCTTGATCTATAAAAGGATTGCCTAGGTTAAAGTTTATGTACGTGAGTTCTTAGAAAAGATTCAAGGTTGTAAACCCTAGTGATAGGAGATCACTCGTATTATTGTTTTAATAATATTGAATCGTTGAAGTTAATCAATTGTCTCTTGTTCATATATACACACTGTTTCATTCATTGAACATACATACACAATCTTCTAAGTGTTTGCTAGTAAATTCCGCGTGCTAGTCAACATTATTCAAAGTATCTATCTAACACAAGGAGTGTGTTTAGATCTGGTCAAGTGGTATCAGAGACAGGTTTCTGATACTTTGATTTAGAAGATACAGACGATTTTGATTAAGAAGAAGATGGACATGGAGACAACAACCTAAACCAATATTGCTGCTAAGTTACCTATGCTTAAACCCAATGAGTTCGATATGTGGAGACTAAGAGTTGAACAATTCTTTCAAGTGCAAGATTATGCACTTTGGGAGATTATAGAAGATGGGAACTCTTTTAAGCCTACAACCACTACTACTGTTGTTGAGGGCAAGACTGAAACAACTGTGCAGACCAAGCCATTGACGACTGAAGAGAAGGCTCAGCACAAGAATGATGTTAAAGCAAGGAGCATGCTGCTGATGACAATCCCCAATGATCAATTACTGAACTTCAGCAAATAGAAGTGTGCCAAAACTCTTTTTGAAGCTATTGTTGCAAGGTATGGTGGGAATGAAGCCACCAAGAAAACCCAAAAGACACTTCTCAAGCAACAGTTTGAGAATTTCACAGCAACAAGCAATGAGTCGCTAGATCATATGTTTAATAGGCTTCAAAAGCTAGTGAGTCAACTTGCTGTTCTAGGAATTGAGATGCCTCAGGAAGATCTCAACTCAAAATTCCTAAGGAGTCTACCATCAGAATGGGCTATGCATGTAGTTGTCTGGAAGAACAAGCCAGATATTGATTCCATGAGTCTGATGGATCTCGATAGCAACTTCAAGATAGTAGAACATGAAGTGAAGAATTCTGCTGGATCAAGTTCAAGCTCAAGCTCTGGAAATTTGGCCTTTGTGTCAACTCCCAGTATCTCTAATCCAGATGAAGAAGTTCAAGTTGCTGGAGCAGTTGGAACTACTAGTTCTAATATTGGTACTGCTAGTACCTCAAGCAGTACTAATGGACTTTTGGATGAGAATACTTATTGTGCTTTCTTGACTACTCAACACAATGGAAGTATGTTGACTCATGCAGATCTTCAAGAGATTGATGAAAATGATATTGAAGAGATGGATATCAAGTGGCAACTCTCTCTTCTCAGCTTGAGAGCTAGAAGATTCTTGAAGAAGACTGGCAAGAAGATAATCATAAACAGCAATGATGTTGCTGGGTATGACAAGTCAAAGATTGAATGTTATAATTGCCACAAGAAAGGTCATTATTCAAGGGAGTGCAGAATGCCAAGAAAAAAAGATGGAAAGAGCAGAGGATTTGGAAGCAAATCAAGGGTTGTGGAAGTGTCAGATTCAAGCTCAAAGGCTATGGTTGCTATTGATGGCTTAGGGTTTGACTGGAGCTACATTGCAGAGGAGGAAGCAGAAGCACCTATAGAGATGACACTTATGGCTTTCTCAGACTCTGAGGTACAAGTTTCTAAATGTTTTAAATCATGTGATGCTTTAAAAGAATTAGAAACACTTAGAAAACAGTATGATAATCAGATAATAGAGCTAAACTAGACTGCTTTTAATTTAGCAAATCATAAGAGAGGTTTGGCTGTATTAGAAGAACAGATAGTTCACTATAAGGAAAATGAGTCTACTTTTAGTGATACTGTAGCTATACTTAAGAGAGATATAATGTTTAGGGATGCTGAAATTAGTGTGTTAAAAAATGAATTGGAAAAGATAAAGCAGGCAAAGGAAAACATTCAGATGAGTGTAAACACATTAGAGTTTGCATCTAAGGGTGTTAGTAAGATAGTTGAGTGTCAAATCATCAATAAAGCTAAGTCAGGCCTAGGATACAAATCAGTTCCACCTCCATATAGGGGAATTCCAACACCTCCAGGCATTGACCTAGAACACACATGACTACCTGAATTTCAACTACCTAATCTTAAATATGGTCCTCAACCTAAAGAAAATGTAGTCGATAAACCTGTGTATGAGAGTGCTAGTGATAAATCACTGTCTGAGGACAAGGTGTCCTCTGATAGATCCTCAAGTTAGGAATCAGATGCTCCAACCATAGAGGAATGGACCACTTCTGATGATGAGAGTGATCAGGCTGTAGTTAAGCCTGTTAGTGTTAAGATAAAGGAACCAAAAGTTCCAAAGATGGTTAAGACTGAGACTGTTAGGCCTAGAGCTAATGCAAAACCTTTTAGACCAACAGTTAGGTATGCAGAAATGTATAGAACCACAAACAAGCCAAGAGGTAACCAAAGGAATTGGAACAACCTCAAGTCTCACCAACTAGGTGATAATTTTATCTGTTATAGGAAAGCTTGTTTCTTATGTGGAAGCTTTGACCATCTGGCTGCTCATTGTTACAACAGCGTAACTAGGTATTCAACCCCTAGGGTGAACTCAGTAAGACCTCCCACTCACCCTACAAATGCTAAAATGATACCTTGATCTGTTCTGTTAAGGTCTGGAACAAGAACAGTTTATACTGTTAGACAAACAGTTAATACTGCTAGTCCAGCAGTTCATACTGTCAGACCAAATAGACCTTTTTACCCTAGACCAACAGTTCAAGGTGCAAAAACTCTTTTCAAATCAGCACCAACAACTGTTAAAAGACCATTTCAAAACAATGCAGTGATTAATAAACAAGTTTGGAAACCTAAAGTTGCAATTGCACACCCAGCAGCTCATACTGCTAGGCAAGCAGTTAACACTGGAAGTTTTAAAAACACTGCTAAGGGAAATATGGGTAATGGTATTAATGCATCTGCATCATGGGTTTGGAGACCACTTCAATCCAATGGTACTCCAACTGTTTTAAAAAGGTTTAATTATGTTGATGCAAGAGGAAAGCCTAAGTCTGTAATGGCTTGGGTACCACAAGGAAATTAATTTTTCTTTTTATGTGCAATGTTAGTCATATGCTTGTATGTTATGAGACAAGTGCTTTGCACTTTGTTTTCTATTGTTGGACTAACAATTGCAGGATGATTGGAGTTTTGAATGCTTTGTGTTTTGGACTATATGGTAATTTGAAGCTCAGTGTGTTATCTGTGCACACAACAAATGGTTATTGGTTCACCATGTCTAACCCACATAAGAACCAACTAGTCCAGAGCAAACGGTTTCTGGTAAAGACTAATCAAATCCGTTAATGGTTGACAATTTACCAAAAATTGTATGGTTATCAACTCACCATATCTAACTGTGAAGAGTTGGCTAGTCCAAAGCAAACGGCTATTGGTAAAGACATATCAAATCCGTTGATAGCTGATAGTTTGCTAAAAACTATATATGTGCAATAATGTCTTTGAAATCAATATAAGTTCATACTGTTCTTTGAAATTTTTGATAAAAGTTTGTGCTGCTAGTGCAAAGTTTATACTGTCAGTGTAAACTTAGTACTGCTGAACTAGCCGTTATAACTGATGTGTCAGTAATTAATTTTCGGTTAAAAACTAGCCGTTGGTGGTTTGTTGCGATTTTTACTGATTGAATTACGATTTTTGAGGGATCCTCTTCAAGATATTTTAACTTTTATTCTATTATATTCTTATTCTAAAATAAAAGTTACCATATTCTTTAATTCGGTCAAATTAAAAATCCTATTTCTCTCAATAATATCTCATCTAACTTTCATCTTCTACTTTCTAACCTAAATCTTCATTATTCACCACAGTTAAAATCAAACTTTACTAAGAATATCATGGCTAATTTGGATTTTGTCAAGACGCACAACCAAGTCGCTTTTCTAGAGAAAACAGAGGAAGGAGATGGACCAAAATTTTATGAGATTGTGGATTTTCTCAACCACTCTCACATAAGTTAACTGCTAAGGTAGATTCTTTGGAGGAGGAGCTTAAAAGTCATAAAGAAAATTTTGAAAAAGTCTACTCAAGGTTGACTCGTAGAGTAAAGAAGTTGGAAGGTCATCTCAAGAGGAAAAGGGCTAGAGCTATACTGGATGAAGATTCTTCAGATGGTGACTATTCAGATGATTCAGATAATGATGATGATGGTGATTCTCCCAAACAGGGGAGGAAATCAGATAAAGGCAAGGGGGATAAATCAAAAGTTCAGGGGAGGCAAGATGAAGGTGCTAGTGAACTGATTGGTATGGATACTGGTAATGTTGCTGATATGGATGTTGAAGATCAAGAAACTCAAGAAACCGCTGAGAATGAAGAAACAGTTCAAACGGCTGAAGCAGTTCAAACTGCTGAGACAGAACATGAAACTGTACAAACTGCTAGTTCACTTCCAGGTACTGCAGATGAAGAATATGAGAGAAAAAGAATAGCTAAAGGAAAGAAGCTAATGACACCTGAAGAAGTTGAACAAGAACAAGAAAGACTTAAGAAAGTAAAACCAAGAACTTAAGCACAGTTAGAATTTGATGAAGAAGTAGCAAGGAAACTTCAAGAAAAAGATCAAGCAGATGAACAAGCCCAGATAAATCTTGATGCAGAATTAGCAAGAAAGATGGCTGAGGATGATGTACAGAATATAGCTGAATTCATGGAGAGAACAAGGTTGGAAAAGGTAGCTTCAAATACTGAGGTTGATCAAGAACAATTCAATGAACAGCTACAATATTTGTTGGATTCAGATTTCATTGTGAGAGCTCAAGCAGTGATGATTCTTAAAGACAAGTGTTGGGTCCATCAGTACCCAAGAATACTTAAAAACAAGATTTGGACACAAATTAACTAAGTGTTAATTAAACCGAGAACAATTCAAGTCACTGAGTGAACAGTCACTCAGTGAGTCATCTTCAGGATACTTAAGGAAAATTCAAGAAAAAGGATTCACTACTCAAGTAGGCGGTACTCCCTGAGTAGGACTTAAGCCAAAGAAGAAGATGATGGTTCAGTGAGTGTTGGACAAGAACTCACTGAACCCCAGTCTCCTCAACAACAATAAGTGATTGAAGACTGAAGAAACCAACGCCAGAAATAAAGGCGGGAATAAGTGGGAAGTATTTGAGAAGATAAGAATGTCAGACCAAACACTCTTATCTTGTCAGATTCCAACCTTCCCAAAGACGGCTAAAAGTCACGGAGTGTCAGACCAAACACTCCTAAAGACTTTTTGGTCCATTCCTATTGGTTCTTGGAAACGACAATTACTGTTGTAATTGTCAGATACGCTTCCTCAACAAGTTGAAGTATTTTTAAATCACTTTTAATCTTTTATACTTGTGTATAATGGAATCAGTCATCAACTGTTCAACAGCCAAGCAAACTTGGGATGACTTGGTCAATAGCTTTGAGGGTCCCTCAGATACCAAGGAAAACAGGGTCATCGACCTGAAACTTGAGTATAATACTTTCAGGGCAAAAGACTCTGAAAGTCTCTCTCAGACTTATACCAGATACAAGACCTTGATAAACGAACTATCAAATGATGGTGTAGTTTTTTCTAAACATGAGACAAATGTTGGCTTTGTCAACAGTCTCCCTGAGAAGTGGCTAAACTTCTCACAAGGCCTGAGGAATGCTAATCACATTCAAACCCTTGAGCTCCCTGAGATCTATGGGAAGTTTGTCTATGAAGACAACTTAATCTCAAGGAGATACCAACCTTCCCAAAGACGGCTAAAAGTCACGGAGTGTCAGACCAAACACTCCTAAAGACTTTTTGGTCCATTCCTATTGGTTCTTGGAAACGACAATTACTGTTGTAATTGTCAGACATGCTTCCTCAACAAGTTGAAGTATTTTTAAATCACTTTTACTCTTTTATACTTGTGTATAAATAGGTTCAGAAGGAGAGAAGTTGAGTGTGTTTTGTACATTGAAAGCCTTAGACTTTTGCAAAACAACTTCTCACCTACAAAGAGTAACCAGTCCTTGAGATAGCTCAGTGAGGCATATTGTTACCACTCAAGCATAGCATTGAGTTTAGATAGGAGACAACCCATACCTTGTCTAATCAATCCCAAAGTGTTTATTCCGCAAAACACTTTGGGTAATAGATTCTTTGATTCATTTCTAATAATAATTTAAACGTTGAAAATACTGTGTGTTTTTATATTAACAGTTCATTAACTGTTAGAAGTAATCATTACATTGTATTATTCATAAACACAAATAGATTAACTTTTTAGTTAACTTTAAGTGTGTTAAGGGAACAACAAGTGGTATCAGAGCCTCTGGTTTATAAAATCTTTCAAAATTAACCAGGAGTGCTCAAGGTTTTTAAAACCAAGATCCTACTATGACTGATGCAAATGTGCCCCAGCTATTCGACAAAAAGGGTGGAAGCTTTTCAGCTGTTGCCCCACGGCTTGAAGCTGGTAAATTTAGCAAGTGGAAAAAGCGAATGCTTTACTACTTGACTGGTATGGAACCATACTACATCACTTGTGTCAAAGATGGTCCTTATGTCCCAAAGACTACTGAAGGGCTAAACAAGCCTAAGGCTTAATGGACCATTGATGAGTGGAGGGTGGTCAATCAAGAATAACGCCTGAAAAGCATCATTATATCATGTCTTCTTGACGATATAATGGAATCAGTCATCAACTGTTCAACAGCCAAGCAAACTTGGGATGACTTGGTCAATAGCTTTGAGGGTCCCTCAGATACCAAGGAAAACAGGGTTATCGACCTGAAACTGGAGTATAATACTTTCAGGGCAAAAGACTCTGAAAGTCTCTCTCAGACTTATACCAGATACAAGACCTTGATAAACGAACTATCAAATGATGGTGTAGTTTTGTCTAAACATGAGACAAATGTTGGCTTTGTCAACAGTCTCCCTAAGAAGTGGCTAAACTTCTCACAAGGCCTGAGGAATGCTAATCACATTCAAACCCTTGAGCTCCCTGAGATCTATCGAAAGTTTGTCTATGAAGACAACCTAATCTCAAGGAGATACCAACCTTCCCAAAGACGGCTAAAAGTCATGGAGTGTCAGACCAAACACTCCTAAAGACTTTTTGGTCCATTCCTATTGGTTCTTGGAAATGACAATTACTGTTGTTATTGTCAGACATGCTTCCTCAACAAGTTGAAGTATTTTTAAATCACTTTTACTCTTTTATACTTGTGTATAAATAGGTTCAGAATGAGAGAAGTTGAGTGTGTTTTGTACATTGAAAGCCTTAGACTTTTGCAAAACAACTTCTCTCCTACAAAGAGTAACCAGTCCTTGAGATAGCTCAGTGAGGCATATTGTTACCACTCAAGCATAGCATTGAGTTTAGATAGGAGACAACCCATACCTTGTCTAATCAATCCCAAAGTGTTTATTCCGCAAAACACTTTGGGTAATAGATTCTTTGATTCATTTCTAATAAGAATTTAAACGTTGAAAATACTGTGTGTTTTTATATTAACGTTTCATTAACTGTTAGAAGTAATCGTTACATTGTATTAGTCATAAACACAAATAAATTAACTTTCTAGTTAACTCTAAGTGTGTCAAGGGAACAACAAGTGGTATCAGAGCCTCTGGTTTATAAAATATTTTCAAAATTAACCAAGAGTGCTCAAGGTTTTTAAAACCAAGATCCTACTATGACTGATGCAAATGTGCCCCAGCTAGTTGACAAAAAGGGTGGAAGCTTTTCAGCTGTTGCCCCACGGCTTGAAGCTGGTAAATTTAGCAAGTGGAAAAAGCGAATGCTTTACTACTTAACTGGTATGGAACCATACTACATCACTTGTGTCAAAGATGGTCCTTATGTCCATAAGACTGCTGAAGGGCTAAACAAGCCTAAGGCTTAATCGACCATTGATGAGTGGAGGGTGCTCAATCAAGAATAACACCTGAAAAGCATCATTATATCATGTCTTCTTGACGATATAATGGAATCAGTCATCAACTGTTCAACAGCCAAGCAAACTTGGGATGACTTGGTCAATAGCTTTGAGGGTCCCTCAGATACCAAAGAAGACAGGGTCATCGACCTGAAACTTGAGTATAATACTTTCAGGGCAAAAGACTCTGAAAGTCTCTCTCAGACTTATACCAGATACAAGACCTTGATAAACGAACTATCAAATGATGGTGTAGTTTTGTCTAAACATGAGACAAATGTTGGCTTTGTCAACAGTCTCCCTGAGAAGTGGCTAAACTTCTCCCGAGGCCTGAGGAATGCTAATCACATTCAGACCCTTGAGCTCCCTGAGATCTATGGAAGTTTGTCTATGAAGACAACTTAATCTCAAGGAGATACCCTGACTCAATAGCTCTTGAGTCCAAAAAGGCCTTGACCTACACACCCATATCAACTGCTTTTTATACTAATGGTGTTGTGCAGGACTTTCAAGAGGATTCTGAGGATGAAATTGATGAAAGGACTAGTGATGAGTACCTAAAAGATATAAACTTGGAATTCCAAGAGAGGGCACTCCTTGCTAGTTCAAAACGTTTCATCAAAAGAAACCAGTCCAACTTTTCAAAAGGAAAAGCAAATGAAACCACTGAATGCTTTAATTGTGGTAAAAAGGGTCATTTTGCTAGGGACTGTTATTCTAAAACCACATCAGAACCCTCTTACAAATTTTCAGGCAATAGTTCCTCAGGAACTAGCAAGTTTCAACCTAGAATGTTTCAGTCGACCCAACAACTTCAAAACAAGGGTCAAAATGACTTTGAAGCAAAATATAGGAAAGCCAAGGCTAAACTTGCAATTCTTGAAACTAATCCCTCTATGTATCAGGCTGCTCAAACATCCAAACCTGTTCAGGCAAAGAACAAGGTTTTAGTAGCTGAAGCTTATGATTGGGATGAAGAAGAGGTATCCTTAGATGAGGAAATTAGAGTGAGTGCACTGATGGCACTCTCTGAAGGTGATCAAGTGGCTGTTGGGAAAAGCCATGCAAGGAATGGAGAGTGGGTAAACATCACCATGAAGAAGGTAAACACTTTACTTTCTATGGATGATGATTCTGATTGGCAGTCTTACATGAATTATATTTGTGTAGATCTTAAATTTGTTGAGGAACAAAGGCTTAACATGTTTTCAAAATATAACAACATAGTGTCAGAATTGAATAAATGTAGAGATGAATTGCTTGTACTGAAGCAAGCCAAATTAGAAACAATTACTCTACAAATTCAGAACACTGAAATTTTGAAACAAAACCAAGCCCTACAAACTGAACTTAACAAAGAAAAAGCTGTCATCCAAGGCTGGACCAAAAAGAACCCCAAGGTCTTTGATACTGTGGGTTTAATCCCTAGGAAAACAATAGGAATTGATCATCACATGGTTAACCCCTATGTAAGTCTCAGTGAATTGACCTTTGTTTCAGCTGGCATATTATTTGAGCATGAAATGCTTCCCAAGTCAAATGACTGGATCATCAGGGACAACCCAGTCAGTAAGTTACCAAACTTTGAGACTGGAAAGATCTTGCTTCCTGAAAGTCAGGCTTTGAAAAATATGCTTGGACTTACTGAACAACTCAGTAAGCTTGAACTCACTGAACAACTCAGTATTACTGAGTTAGTGAATGAGTCTGAATCAGAATCATATCCACTACTCCCACCACTGAATACCCTTCAGGGTGCTGCACCCAACTTAGGCCTCCCACCAATGGTCTACTCTCAACACTCTCCAAATGAGAGGTCAGGAATGGGAAAAACAATCCTAAAAAGACCAACATTTGAAGTCTCAGTAAATACTGATGACTCATCTTCTTCAGTCCCTTCTGAAGTAATAACCCAAAGCCCTGACTCAAAATTTGATCAGTTGGCTGAAATGGTCAGGAAGCTGGGTGAGAAGATTGCATCATCTGAGAAACCTTCTCAATCCAAGAAGGAACAAAAACCAGCTTCCTCAAAGACCAAACTCAAACCCTCAAAACCCTTGAAAAGATGTGAACTGTGTAACTATACCAATCATATCACTAATGATTGCTATAGAATTCTTTATTGCATGATTTTCAAAAAAGATGATTACAGGACCTCTGATCATAAAACACACTCAGTCACATCTAAGATGGCAAGCCTTAAAGCTCAGTCTTTAAACTACCCTTCTGATTCTAAACAGAAACAGAAACAAAAGGCAAAACCTTTTGCACCTTGCCCTTACTGTGGGTTCAATGATCACCATCCTAAGGATTGTCAAATTGACAATTGTTGTAAAACTAGTGGAAGTTCCACTCATGACACCTCAGGAGGTGATAAGGCCATTCAGGTCAGAAGAGGTATGACAAATTAAGTCAGCCTCTCAGTCTACTGAGTCTACATCTACAATCAAATGCATAATTTATGGTAGCTCAGTCCACTCCACCACTGACCAAAAATCAATTGTAAATATTAAAAAGACTCCCAAAGCTAAACCCTCTAAGAAGTGGAGTCCTAGAAAGAACTAGCCCAGTTTACTATTTGTGCAGAAACATGCCAGGGATCCTGTTTGGCATCTAGATAGTGGATGTTCAAGGAGCATGACTGGTGTGAAGAAGTATCTGCACAAGTATGTTGATGAATCAGGACCCAAAGTGATATTTGCTGATAACTCATCATGTCTCACTGAAGGTTATGGTTCAGTAAACTGCAATGGTATAGTCTTTACTAGGATAGCTTATGTAAATGGTCTTAAATACAATTTGATCAGTTTAAGTCAACTATGTGATGCTAAATACATATTTCAGTTTGATGATAAACAAGGAATCATCTTCAATGCTTATAAGGAAGTTGTCCTTATTGCACCAAGAAGACATGATGTTTATGTGTTGGACATGACCAGTCTGACTCAGAATGGAACTTGTCTCTTTACCAAGGTCACTGATACTCTCAATTGGCTTTGGCATAAGAGACTCTCCCACCTGAACTTCAAAAACATAAACAACCTTGTGAAACAAAACAAGGTCCTTGGCTTACCATCTCTTGTATTTTCAAAGGATAAACCATGCTCAGCTTGTGAAAAAGGTAAACATCACAGAGCATCCTTTAAAACCAAAACCAATTTTTCCATCAGAAACTGCCTACATCTTCTCCATATGGATCTATTTGGACCAATTAGTCCTAGATCCATTAACCATGAGAAGTATACTCTGGTCATTGTGGATGAGTACTCAAGATACACTTGGGTATACTTCCTGATCAAAAAGAGTCAGGCAGCTGAAACAATAATGTCCTTTGTCAGGAACATTGAAAATCAAAATGACATCAAGGTCAAACAGATTAGGACTGACAATGGAACATAGTTCAAAAATTATGAACTTGAATGTTTCTGTGATGAGAAAGGAATTTCCCAAAAATTTTCCTCACCATACACACCTGAACAAAATGGTGTGGCTGAAAGGAAAAATAGAACTCTCATTGAAGCAGCCAGAACAATGCTAAATGGATCAGTCCTTTCCAAACACTTTTGGACTGAAGCAGTAAAGACTGCCTGTTACACACAAAACAGATCCATCATTGTCAAGAGACATAGCAAAACTCCTTATGAGTTATTCAAGGGAAGGATCCCTGACATCAGCTACTTTCAAGTCTTTGGGTGTCCTGTGTTTATTCATAATCACAAGGATCACTTAGGAAAATTTGATGCCAAAGCTGATGATGGATACTCCCTTGTCTCAAAGGCCTTCAGGGTGTTCAACACTAGGAGACAACATACTGAGGAAACATTTCATGTTACCTTTGATGAGAGCACTGATGCTATCAGTGTCTCTAACAACTCAGTGGAAGAGATATGTATTGATGAATCATCAAGATATCCTCCTGATGAACATCATCCTGAAAATGGTCCTTCCACTCAGTACCAAGCAAATGCTGACATCTCCTATTACATCATTCCCCATAACCTTCCTTACCCAACCATCACTGAGTTTGTTGATGCGGTGCGTTGTGTCGTTGCGGTTTAGCAGTATTAATGCCTACTCAAGTTTTAAATTTATATTTAGCCGACTTATCAATAACACACACACTTAACGAGCAGTGTACCCGGTCAGTATGAATATAATAGTAAGTAGAGTGTCGATCACTAAGAGTGGAACGTATTATCTAGTTATTCTAATCAGTATTTTAATATATTAAGTTAGCTATACAACCTAATCTAACGCAAGGGGGTTCAGTCTGAGAGACTGGCACGATTTGGTTGCAATTAAATAATAAACTAAACCAATAGGCACGAATCAGCGAATAGCACACACGTACACAGATAAATACTTGAGACAATAAGAAGATCTGTCCTGATGATTAAGTAGATTGTCACTTGTTTTATTGATAGTTTTATATGAAGTGTATGTAGTTAATCCTTTCTCGTTGGTCCTATTCTTATCGGCGAGTAAACCCTTAATGATTACTTATGTCTAAAAGTTATTCCTAAGTGATCAATTTAGTAACAACCGTGGGAGCCACATTCTCTTCCATAGTCAAATGCGCAGGCCACTCATAAACACAGAGGTTATCAATGCACTAATAATTAGTAACCAAAGACATCAACATATAAACTTTAATTGATGGGAAAGCAATTTTAAGGGAGTGCAATCTTTCCGTTGTCACATTACACAAGCCATCAATCCTGATGAATTAAAGTTTACTAAAACAATAAAACAAAACTACTTAATGAATTAAACACATGCAGCACCTTCTTACAGCTCTTGTATCTTCGTTCGGGTGTGTCTTGTGCTGCCTATTCGTCTGAATTCGGCCTAAGGTTTATCTGGTCTTCGTACTTCGTATATAATATATGTGTTCTCGAAATTCGTCTGGTCTTGGGGTATTTATAGTTTCTGTCTGAGGGTAAGATGCGGCGCATCTAGTAAGTAGATGCGGCGCATTGACTTAACTTCGCGTGGGGTCCAAGATTAATATATTCAGGAATATTCGTACACCGCCAGAAGATGCGGCGTAACTCCATAAATAGATGCGGCGCATGTCCTCTGTATCTTGGATCGTATCTAGTGAAATCTTGATAGTGATGCGCCGTATGTAATAAGTGAGATGCGGCGCATCTGGAGCAGAATAGTCTTGATCTTGTACATTTCAGTAGACTCTTAACTTCTTGCTTGTTTTGCTCCATAATTAGTCTAAAATCGCTAAGTTTCACCAAATGCTTGTTTTTACCTGAGAATTACAAAAGTAAACGATTAAGTATCAATCCTCATACATAATATAATAAAACAAGTCAAATTAATAGGATAAATGATGGTAATAAAATGTACTTATTTGAGTTCATCAAATATCCCCCCACTTGAACTTTACTTGTCCCCAAGTAAACCTTAGAATAAATCTTATGAAAATGTATCCTAAAAGATATTAGGATTTATTTTTATATTTAAGCATGTATTCGTTTTGTCATAATCACACAACTAAACACTTAACGAATTAGAAGTAAAATAAAATAATTTGATAAAAGCAAATCTAATCGTTTAACTGTCCAGTCGTGACGAATATTCTATCATAAGCTTGGCAAGTATACACATCTCCCCCACTAAAGCCAAGGAATAACAAGTCTAAAGCGGTAAAAAGGGTTTTTAGGCTTAAAGGGTTAATTATTCTCCTTAATCTCTATCGATCTCAAATTCCAGAAAAGGCGACAAAATCACAAATACATGATCGAATCCACGAACACGATAATTGCAATTGCTCAAATCCTTAACTCGAATAGGCTAAAGATAGGTCCAAACTTTACCAATAATATTATATCAAAAAGGGCGACAAAATCATAAATACATAGCCGAATCCACGACTATGATACTTAAGATTGCTCAAATCCCTAATCTCAATAAATCAAAGGTTTGGTTGGATAAAGAATAATATAGGGTATGGATAATATTTTGGGATATAAATTGGTGTAAAATGAAAAATAAACAAAACAAATAAATTAAAATCCTAAGTGTGGTTAATCACTATCCCAACCATCCCATGAATAAGACTCATATCATAGAATAACTCACGCTTTAACACTTGAAACACACGCTTTAGGTAGACACGAATTATACTCAACAAGATCTTAATCAAAGAATAAACCTTAGTTGGCGTTCCCATAACTGCCAACTCCCATTCAATCCATAGATATAATATACAACAACTAGTGGTGATATCGACCACTTAATACAAAACTTTACATAAGTTGGTTAAAACAAACATCCAACTTTTCCTTTTTCTTTTTCTTTTCTTTTTTTTTTTTCGATTTTTTTTTTTTTTTTTTTTTGGATAATTCTGGATAATTTTTCCATACTTTTCATAACTTCAGAAATAACGGTAATAGTGAAAGTAGTAAACACACGAAAAATAAACTCAAAGATATACAATATTTACTTTCACTCCAATTGCATTGTGCAATTTCCCGACCTAACCATAGATAATGAATTACGCACGCGAACACAGGTAATGTAAGGAAACACACTTTGCCTAAAGCAATTAACCAACCACGGATTTTAATCTATAGGGTAGGCTAAGGTGTAAGGGTGTAACGAAACATTTTAACAAAGGTGTAAGAAACGAAAGGAATGGCTCTGAGTGTTTTTCTAGGGGTATCTTACTCTAAAAGTGAGAGTAACAAAAGGGTTTATACGGGGGTTAACTAACCAGTGTAGTTAGCTAATAACACATAACATATAAAGGCTATTTGGGTGTAATCCTAGAAATTTACCAATTTAGACAAGTCATTCCAATTATATAAATAATACTTATTATGGTGGTCTCGAATAGTATACAAGCCAAGTTCTAAAGTTTACAAGTCACCGGCACACTCATAGATTTGTGAGTTTTGAAAAATCACAATTTTTGAAAATAACGTCATGTGTGCAGCAATGCAACTTAGACTTTAAACAAAAACATGCTAAAAAATTTTTATATATTAAGCACATTTTAAGCATATTTTGAAAAGTTTAGGACAAGTAAGTGTTAAATGTTCTAATTCTCCAATCCCCCCACTTAAGTTAAACAACGTCCTCGTTGTTTGTATAAAAGGTTAAAAACTGGAAAATAAAAGAATTAGAACAGAAAAACTCCCCTGAGATTTGCTCGGTATGATCCTCCATTTGTATAAGAGCAAAAATCATCTTTCTTGTGGATGAAAACGTTTAAGCTTCATAATAGATGTATCCACAGGAAATGCAGGAATCTATAATACCACCAAGGCTTTAAAACACACCTAAGTTAAGAAAGGTTCAAACTTGCATAATACATTAGTAGTTAGAAAAAAAAAAAACTTACAAATTAAAACTGAAAATCATCAGGTCAGTCGATGCGCCGTATCTTATGGAAGAAGATACGCCGTATCGAGCCTGGAATAAATACGAATCAGAATAGAAGATGCGCCGCATCCTTAACCAGGGATGCGCCGCATTAAAATAAACTGATAAAAAGTTTTAAAGTTAAAATATAAATATGCGGAAAAATAAAGATATGACCATTGCAGGAGATGCGTCGCATCTCAGGATTGAGATGCGCCGTATCCTCTGCGGCCTAACTGACTCGACACAGAAAAAGAATAATAAAAATTTCTCCGGGTTGTCTCCCGGGCAGCACTTGTCTTTATTCCAGAGTCTTCAAGTTAGACTCACGTTCAGCTCTTCATTTAGTCCTTGTCACGGTCCATCCTTCTTCCTTCATCCGAAAGATGTTCCCGTATAGCTTTGCGATGTTTTCTTCCGTTCGGCTTAATCTTCTATAACTCTTGGTCTTCTTCGCAACATACTCTTCATCTGGTCCCAAAGAATATTTGATGATTTTAAATTTTTCAGAAATAATCATGGGTGGCTCATTATAAGGGATCCCAAGTAGTTGACACTTTCTTTTGGTGAATTCTTCTTCGTCTTTATCAACAAACTTAAAATAAGGATCCTTAATCAAATAGTCATCAAGTTCATCAATTAATGACTTATTGTTATCATCATCTTGAATTGCCTCCCACTCTCTTTCCAATTCCCATTGTAACCGTCGACTAAGCTTCGTGTAATCATCAAATTGTTCATGCACCCATTCCCAGAAAGTAGTATTCGATGTTCCTTTAAGTCCTTTCAAGTATTCAAGTCTACCCTTTTCTTGCAAAGCCTCCACTTTTTGTGGGCAGTCTTCAACATTATCGTACCATTCATAATCTTCAAAGGTTACATCGTTTCCAACCCGTTTCATCCCAATTATACTTCCCCCATTACAGGTTCCGTCACTCTTATAATCACAGGTCGGCCAAACACTACTCCCATCCTTGAAAACGAAAGGTGTACAGGTGTGATTAATGTGCTCAAATTCCCATGGTTTATCCCAAACCCATGGTATTTGGTCATTCCATTCGTAGTACCAGGTGTTTTTGAAATCATCATAGGTCTTGAATCCTGGTAGATCTCCAGTTAGCACATCATCGTCAACTTGAAGAAGGTAGTTAAATTCCTTGAATTGCTTGCACAAGGGTGTCTCATAATCGAACACATCAATGTCAATTCTGAATAATTCTTCAATGCCCTCATCGACTGTTGAATCATGAAGTGACGACCCATAGTCGCTCTCTACTTCTTCGTCTTCACCTCTCATCCAATATACCCATAACGCATCTTTAGTAGCCCGATCCATACTCTTATGGTTATTGAACTTACTAGCCAACCACTCTGAAAAATCAACATTGTTAGGATCATGGTCAACGTCAAAGCAAGCTTTTCCCATCATTTTCCTCCTTATCTCCATGAACTCATTAAATTGCTCCCTAAAACTCCGTGTCAACCATGAAGTCATAATCCGCTTGACTTCATTCGCAGGGGCAAATTTCGGACTACCATATTTAAGTTCATGCCAATCATTGAGGGAGAGGTCCATCAATCTTACCAACCTGCCATGAAATAGTAACTCCGCCACAACATAAATTCTTTCATCGTCCAGATAGTTCTCATTTAATCCCCAGTACTGTTCGGAATAAGGCATGTAAGAGATTTGGGTATTGCCTCCACCACAGCTTTTGTTGCTTGAGTCCATGTATGCAAGATAGAATTTCCCATCATCTTCTTCGATAGTAGTCCAAGTCAATCCTTTGGATTCAATGATAGGCCATAAGAGCAACAACTCATCTCCAGTGTACCTCAAAAATACATCATAAGAGAATACCCCTTTGTCAATATTGCATAAACGCATGAATTCCTTAAAAGTAGTTTCAAGAGGGGTCTCCCAAGAGAATAAATCCGTATCAATCTCGAGTACATTGAAGTTGACATTATCATAAACTTCCATGGATGAGTTCGAAAGCAAGAGTTCCATAGCAAGATATCCGTTCTTCGACATATCTTCCATAGCAAAATCTGTCATCACAAGTAAAATCATCAGTAGGATTTGCTCGCTATAAAAGAAATTAATGAATTCAGAAACGGATATAAGAATACAAATAGCTGATATCTGCAGACGATGCACCGTATCCAACAAGTTGGATACGCCGTATCTTATAATCGTTAAAATTTAATCAGACTTTATTCAGAAAATAGATACGCCGCTTAGAAATTAGAATGCGCCGTATCTGATTATTAATCAAAAATCGATATACTTATTAAAATTAAATGCGTCGTATTAACAAAAGTTAATGCGCCGTATTTTCGTTACGTTTTAAAATATAAGATTTTTGATTCAGAAGATACGCCGTATCGACAGAGATCGATGCGTCGTATCTGTTTAATAATTCGAAAACTGTTTTTAATTAAAATAATAGATACGCCGTATCTGCTAAAGCAGATGCGTCGTATGGCGTTAACGTTTAGAAAAAATTTTATCAAAAACAGATACGCCGTATCTTTGGGAAAGATGCGTCGTATCGAATTAATTAAACGCGTTGTATTTTATAAAAATTAAACGCAATACGCCGTATCTAAGAGATCAGATGCGCCGTATCGTTTGATTAAGTTCAGTACAACGATAGCAGAACACAAAAAATATGAAAAAATAAAAACAAATAAAAACACAAACGAAAATAAACACAAAGAAAAGCAAACAAATAACACACAAAAACAGAAAATATGCAAAATAATACAATGAATGCAATTTAATCTAATACACAACAGAATTAGCGGTTAGATTAAAAAAATTAAAAACCTAATTAAAATACTAATAAAATTAACATATAATAACAATTCACTCCCCGGCAGCGGCGCCAAAAACTTGATGCGTGCGATGTGTCGTTGCGGTTTAGCAGTATTAATGCTTACTCAAGTTTTAAATTTATATTTAGCCGACTTATCAATAACACACACACTTAACGAGCAGTGTACCCGGTCAGTATGAATATAATGGTAAGTAGAGTGTCGATCACTAAGAGTGGAATGTATTATCTCGTTATTCTAATCAGTATTTTAATATTCTAAGTTAGCTATACAACCTAATCTAACGCAAGGGGGTTCAGCCTGAGAGACTGGCACAATTTGGTTGCAATTAAATAATAAACTAAACCAATAGGCACGAATCAGCGAATAGCACACACGTACACAGATAAATACTTGAGACAATAAGAAGATCTGTCCTAATGATTAAGTAGATTGTCACTTGTTTTATTGATAGTTTTATATGAAGTGTATGTAGTTAATCCTTTCTCGTTGGTCCTATTCTTATCGGCGAGTAAACCCTTAATGATTACTTATGTCTAAAATTTATTCCTAAGTGATCAATTTAGTAACAACCGTGGGAGCCACATTCTCTTCCGTAGTCAAATGCGCAGGCCACTTATAAACACAGAGGTTATCAATGCACTAATAAGTAGTAACCAAAGACATCAACATATAAACTTTAATTGATGGGAAAGCAGTTTTAAGGGAGTGCAATCTTTCCGTTGTCACATTACACAAGCCATCAATCCTGATGAATTAAAGTTTACTAACACAATAAAACAAAACTACTTAATGAATTAAACACATGCAGCAACTTCTTACAGCTCTTGTATCTTCGTTCGGGTGTGTCTTGTGCTGCCTATTCGTCTGAATTCGGCCTTAGGTTTCTCTGGTCTTCGTACTTCGTATATAATATATGTCTCTCGAATTTCGTCTGGTCTTGGGGTATTTTTAGTTTCTGTTTGAGGGTAAGATGCGGCCATCTAGTAAGTAGATGCGGCGCATTAACTTAAATTCGCGTGGGGTCCAAGATTAATATATTCAGGAATATTCGTACACCGCCAGAAGATGAGGCGTAACTCCATAAATAGATGCGGCGCATGTCCTCTTGTATCTTGGATCGTATCTGGTGAAATCTTGATAGTGATGCGCCGTATGTAATAAGTGAGATGCGGCGCATCTGGAGCAGATTTGTCTTGATCTTGTACATTTCAGTAGACTCTTAACTTTTTGCTTGTTTTGCTCCATAATTAGTCCAAAATCGCTAAGTTTCACCAAATGCTTGTTTTTACCTGAGAATTACAAAAGTAAACGATTAAGTATCAATCCTCATACATAATATAATAAAACAAGTCAAATTAATAGGATAAATGATAGTAATAAAATGTACTTATTTGAGTTCATCAGTGACTGTGCCTCAGTCAAGACTCCCATGGTACCCCCAAACAACCTTGGTCCTGATCTTACTAGAAAACCTGTAAATCAAACTCTTTTTAGAGGAATGATAGGATCACTGATGTATCTACTTGCATCAAGGCCTGATATCCAATTCTCAGTCTGTTTGTGTGCCAGATATCAATCTGACCCAAGAGAATCACACATCACAGCTGTAAAAAGGATATTCAAGTACCTGAAAGGTACTCCAAACCTTGGATTATATTATCCTAAATGCTCAGGCCTTGATCTTAAAGGATACTCAAATTGTGACTATGCTGGATGCAACATTGACAGAAAAAGCACCTCAGGCTCCTGCCAAATTATTGGTAGAAAGCTAGTCTGTTGGAGTGCTAAGAAGCAACAATCAGTTGCCATATCCTCAGCTGAAGCTGAATATGTTGCAGCAGCAAGTTGTTGTGCAAATGTACTCTGGATGAAAAGTCAACTCAGTGACTATGGAATTCAGTACAAGATGGTTCCCATCTTTTGTGATAACACAATTGCAATTTCCATCTCAAACAACCCTGTTCTTCATCAGAGAACAAAACACATTGATATTAGATATCATTTTATCAGGGACCATGTCATGAATGGTGACATAGAATTACACTTCATTCCTATTGAATATCAACTAGCTGATATTTTCACCAAGCCATTGGATGAACCAACTTTCACAAGACTGAAAGCTGAACTAGGAATGTTGGATATTGAGAATCAGTCAACTGATTGATTCCTTCCAAATATGTGTAAATTCTGATAACTCAGGTCCCTGAGTCAATGTGTACTTCAGTGAAAAAGATCACTAAACCTCAGGAACTAAACCCAAGTTCCTGAAATCTTGGGCTTAAGGAATCAAGCCCAAGTTCCTGAACCCTTAAAACTTAGGAATTAAACCTAAGCTCCTAAACCTTTGAACCATCAGTGACTGAACCCAAGTCCTGAATAATCAGGTTCACTGAATGAAATGTCATTCAGGGCCCTCAAATGACATTGAATGCTAACTTAAAGGCTCTAATTGTTTAGTTAGTAAATGTCCTAGGTTGGGAACTGAATTCTTATTTAATATAAGAATATTTGTTCCTTTTGCCTTTCTGGCATGCACCTTTGGGCCCCCACTTCCCAACTTGGCATTCAATGCCCTCTCTCACACATAATACTGTGTGATGATCAAAACTATGCAATTTCCACTTTTGCAGAACTGCTCAACTGTTCATCTCGACAGTTGCACCAAAACAGGGAAAGTGGAGTGGGTGGCATTAAATGCGGATCCCAAAATATTATTCAAAACAGTTTCTAAAATAATATTTTGAATTAAACAAAACTTCCAAATGCCTAAATTACCCTCCACCTCCACTTCCCTATAAATACCCCTCACAAAAATAACACACATACGCTTTTATAAAAACCCTAAACAGACTCTTGCATTTTTATCTCTCAAAAGCTTTGTGTGTGTGTTCTTAGCCTTAGAAACCCAGAATCATTTGTTAACCCAGACTTACCAACACAAATGGCTTCTTCTAAAGCTATCTCATATGCCCCTAATGTGGATTTCACATTGGAGGGTGTAGACCTCACCAAGAACAATGTGGTAGGCAATTTTGCCCATCCCCAAAAGTTCTTTGCCTACAAGAATGTGGTTAAATTCCTATAAAACTGCTTCCTTGCTAAGGCATTTACAACCACCCCTCAGTCATTTATCATGACTACTTGAGGGAATTCTGGTGTACTGCAGTGGCTACTAGCCCTAAAGACACCAAAGAATCCATCATTACATTTACAGTGATGAATGGGAGAAGGACCCACTCCCTGGATTACAAAACCTTCATCAAGGCCACCGGTCTTGATTTCACTGAGGCCTTTGAGCCCAACCCTACTGACCAAGAGGTTAAAGCATAAATGCTTTTTCTAGGACCTCATGACCCTAAGCGTCCTGAAATGTCCTCAGGAGCCTTATTGGACAAGGCTCCAATTGTGAAAACCTGGTTCCACCCTATCTGGAGGATCCTGATGACCTTTGTCATTTAGGTCCTTGGAGGGAATAAATCCTCCACGGAGCAGTTGAACTCATCACAAAAATTGATGTTGTTCAGTCTCCTGGAGGGTAGAAAAATAGATATCGGAGGTATAATCTTCCGTGACCTTGTTGCCAAGCTCTCAAGGAAATCTTAGCAAAGACACATGTCTTATCCTAGGTTTATTTCCTGTGTGCTTCAGGACCTAATTGGTCCTGACTATGTTAGGTCTGACGTTGAAGGTACAAAACCTGACGTCCTCCATAAGACCAATTATACTAGTGGCATTCCAGAGGTACAACCCATCGCCCTGACCAACTACATGTTGGTAGTCATTATGGGCGATCAGGCAATCTCACCCATTCCTTCTCCTGAAAAACAGGAGAAAAAGAAGAAGAAGAAAAGGGGCAGCCCAGTAAGGTGGTTAGACCTAAACCACTCGTCACTGAGACTGTTACCCCAAGCAACCTTAAACAAGGGTTTACTGTGGCCCAGACCTCTGAGACACCCATAACAGAGACCCCCTCGACCACAAAACAAACACCAATGGAGGGCACTGAGAAATCATCCTCAGTATCCTCGGGCAAACCCTTTCCACATGTTTCCTTTGACATACACAAGTCAGAGGGATCAGGAACCTCAACCCACTCACATCCCGATGAAGGAACTGACAAATCACAATCAGTTCCAGAGGGAGAAAAGGGTTCTAAATCCTCGGTGGGGCAGCACTACTCCACTGAGAAGGGGACCCATCACCAATCATATCCTGTTAATGTCCCTGAGAAATCACACTCAGGGTCTCAAGGAGTTCAGGACCCTAAATCCCCAAAAGGACAGCACAATCCTGATGGGAAGGGGGTCCATCAATCTTCACTATCAGTGCCTCATGATGCTACTGAAAAAGACCCATCAGTAGTTGAAGGCGCTAAGGGGGACAAAGACTCAGAGGGATATAAACCACCCGCTGATACGGAACCCACAACCACCTCAGGCGGATCCCTTCACTCAGGAACTGCCCCCAAAAGTCAGGCTGAGCAAACCCACTCAGTTATTATGATGGGGTCAGGACCTGGCCACAACAAAGGTGAGCCCTCTTTTGAGGGGGAGCCGGATTCCCTGAAGATTCCTTCTCTGGCTGACCTTAAAACATTATTAGCCAAAGAGTCAGAGGAGGAAATTATGGTTTTTGGTGATGAAAAAATCTTGGTGTTGAGGAGGAAATGGAGACTGAGATAAGCCCTCCTCAGCACCCTGAGCAACAACAATCTTCTCCTCCCCCTAAGGATCAACAACCCAGCTCCCCCACATCATCATCATCATCATCATCATCAGGTGCTTCCTCTCCCGCCACTCCTCAGTGGTTGGCGAGATATGATAACGTTCTTCCGTTGACTAAAAGACAACTGGTTAAATTCCTTCGCAAAGCCAACAAGGGTCTTTACAATGAACTCACGGATGAACAATGGATTCAGCACACTGAAGTGGCAGCCTCCTATGCCGACTTCAGGGCTTCTGTGAAAGAATCTCAGGGAAAGGTTCTTCAGGCCGTCAAACTTACTGATAAACAACTGGGCGACCTGAGCAAATCTATTGATGAAATAGCCACTGGACAGCACAAGGACCTCTCCAACATCCTTAAGGCTATTGAATCAGTTCAAGAACAACTCGCAGATGATCCTACACTGCTGAAAAACCTGGATGAATACATGACCACTCAGACGACCACCTCCACCAACATTACTGAGCTTCTAAAGCTTCTTCAGGAGGTGGATCTCAAAACCATCAGGACAAACCAAGAGTCAATTCATCAGGCAGTAACTGAATTCAGGGAGCACCTAGCAAAAGTATCCTTAGCCTTTGATCAGCTCTCAACAAAACATAATGAGCTGATCGACCACTATACCTCCCATGTCATTGAACTCACCACCATCCAACAGTCAATGGCTACTGAAATCATCACACTGAAGAATGAGACATTTGACACAAAGCAAATGGTCTCAAGTATCCTCTCCATTCTTCAGGCCTCTCATCCAACCCAGCTCCTCAGTCAGCAGGTCCATCCACTGAAGTTCCAGTACCTGCTGAGGGGGAGAAACCTATTGAACCTACTCCTGATCCTTCATCAGCTATAGTGGTAGTCCCTGAAACTTCCACCAGTCAACCCCCTCCCACTCACAAAGGGAAGGGAATCATGGTGACTGAGAGTTCTCCTTCTCAAGCACATTTGGTTCAGGCCACAACTGAAAGGCGTGTAGATCCTGATGCACCCTTTATGGTTGAATTAGAAAGAGGTAGGACCTTGTTTGGGACTCCAGCTGAAGTGGCAGAAGTCTTGCATCAAGAAGACATCAGAAAGGCCAAGAAAAGAAGCAGCAACTCAACAAACCAGTAATTGTTGAGGTTGCTAAGGAGGTAATCAAGGAGTCTGAAAAAGACATCAAAGGGGATGAGTTTCTCAAGCTCCAGGCTGAACTTCTTCAGTAACATAATCAGCAAGCCAAGCTGAAAGAAGAAAGGAGACAGAGAACGTACGAGAGGTACTTACGGAACATGACAAAAACCAAGGGAGAAGGCACAATCACTGAAATAACCATTACCCCCACCAAGCCCCTAAGCATAACAATACACAGGGGACCAAGAAAGTCAGAGGTTTACCAACCCTTCAAATTTTCTGACTTTAGGCTAAGGGAATGGGATATGATGATGCCCATCCTGAGGAAGAAGACACAAAGCAAGACTGTTCCATCTCTTTTCAAGTCCCTGAATGCCAAATATGAGGAACTTGAAAAAGTGGCCAAGAGCCTTGGGATTGATCATGAGAAGGTACTTGCTTCTCAGGGACTGGCAATCCCTGAACCTACTCAGAAGACCGGGAAGAAAAGAAAAGTTGTGGACCATGAACCTGAACAATACATAGCTGCTCTTCACTGCAACAGGATTCCCCCTCAGGGAGTCAAGTTTTTCCCAAACCTGGTCATCAAGGATCCTGAGTATGGTATCTTCTTTGTCGAAAAATTTAATCAGGCAGCCTTTCAGAGAGTAAGTGACATCGATCTAGTGGAAACGACAACTCTCCTCGCTTACAAACTGATGGCGCTAAGAGTAAAGAGTCCTGAGAATGAGGAGTTTGTCAGGCTGCTAGACCAGATGATGAGCGAAAGACCTGACAAGGAGGTGTTAGTGTCTAAGAAGGCAAAGCTTGAACTCATGGGTTACTTTCAAGAACCCTGAGCATTTTGTATTTAGATTGTTAGGACTTGTAATGATATGAATAAATTGATGAATGTTTTGTTATATCAGTTTCCTTATTTACTTTCTAGTACATTCAGTATGAGAAGAAGTCATTAGCTCACTCATTACTGATCAAAACACTTAGGAATAATTTATATCCAAATAGGGGGAGATTGTTGGGTCCATCAGTACCCAAGAATACTTAAAACAAGATTTGGACACAAATTAACTAAGTGTTAATTAAACCGAGAACAATTCAAGTCACTGAGTGAACAGTCACTCAGTGAGTCATCTTCAGGATGCTTAAGGCGAATTCAAGAAGAAGGATTCACTACTCAAGTAGGCGGTACTCCCTGAGTAGGACTTAAGCCAAAGAAGAAGATGATGGTTCAGTGAGTGTTGGACAAGAACTCACTGAACCCCAGTCTCCTCAACAACAATAAGTGATTGAAGACTGAAGAAACCAACGCCTAAAATAAAGGCGGGAATAAGTGGGAAGTATTTGAGAAGATAAGAATGTCAGACCAAACACTCTTATCTTGTCAGATACCAACCTTCCCAAAGACGGCTAAAAGTCATGGAGTGTCAGACCAAACACTCCTAAAGACTTTTTGGTCCATTCCTATTGGTTCTTGGAAATGACAATTACTGTTGTAATTGTCAGACACGCTTCCTCAACAAGTTGAAGTATTTTTAAATCACTTTTACTCTTTTATACTTGTGTATAAATAGGTTCAGAAGGAGAGAAGTTGAGTGTGTTTTGTACATTGAAAGCCTTAGACTTTTGCAAAACAACTTCTCTCCTACAAAGAGTAACCAGTCCCTGAGATAGCTCAGTGAGTCATATTTTTACCACTCAAGCATAGCATTGAGTTTAGATAGGAGACAACCCATACCTTATCTAATCAATCCCAAAGTATTTATTCCGCAAAACACTTTGGGTAATAGATTCTTTGATTCATTTCTAATAAGAATTTAAACGTTGAAAATACTGTGTGTTTTTATATTAACGTTTCATTAACTGTTAGAAGTAATCATTACATTGTATTAGTCATAAACACAAATAGATTAACTTTCTAGTTAACTCTAAGTGTGTTAAGGGAACAACAAGAAGAATTTGAGTGAAGAAGAGAAATCAGAGAAGCTCAAAAGTTTTATACTAACAAAGAACTCAGAAGTAGAATGGATGCGTCGTTTCAAAATACAAGATTTTTGATTCAGAAGATGCGTCGTATCTGTTTAATAATTCGAAAACTGTTTTTAATTTAAATAATAGATACGCCGTATCTGCAAAAACAGATGCGTCGTATAGCGTTATCGTTTAGAAAAATTTCTTATTAAAAACAGAATACGCCGTATCTTGGGGAAAGATGCGTCGTATCGAATTTATTAAACGCGTTGTATTTTATAAAAATTAAACGCAATACGCCGTATCTGTGAAAACAGATGCGCCGTATCGTTTGAATTAGCACAGTACAACGATAGCAGTATGCAGAAAAACAGAAAAAAATAAAAACAAAAATAAAAACAAGCAAAAAGAAACAAAAATTAAACACACAAAAACAGAAAATATGCAAATAATACAATGAATGCAAATTAACTAATATACAACGGAGTTAGTGGTTAGAATTAAAAAATTAAAACCTAATTAAAATACTAATCAAATTAACAGATAATAACAATTCACTCCCCGGCAGCGGCGCCAAAAACTTGATGCGTGTGCTTGTTATGCTCTAATTTATATCCACGGTGTGTCGTTGTGGTTTTAGCAGTATTCAAGTTTTAAATTTATATTTAGCCGACTTATCAATAAAACACACACTTTAACGAGCAGTGTACCCGGTCAGTATGAATATAATGGTAAGTAGAGTGTCGATCACTAAGAGTGGAACGTATTATCTAGTTATTCTAATCAGTATTTTAATATCTTAAGTTAGCTATACAACCTAATCTAACGCAAGGGGGTTCAGCCTGAGAGACTGGCACGGTTTGGTTATGATTAAATATAAACTAAACTAATAAGCACGAGTCAGCGATTAGCACACACGTACACAGATAGATACTTGAGACAATAAGAAGACCTGTCCTGATAATTAAGTAGCTTGTCACTTGTTTTATTGCTAGTTTTATATGAAGTGTATGTAATTAACCCTTTCTCGTTGGCTCTAATCTTATCGGCGAGTAAACCCTTAATGATTACTTATGTCTATCCTACTTACCCTTTCTTCCTACTTTTCTACAGACGATAGAATACATAGGCGATAGAATAAATAGGCGAGGACAGAGGCATGGCGACCCGATCAATGCTCAGCTAGACACAGAGGTTATCAATGCACTAATAAAAGTCACCAAAGACATCAACACATAAACTTTAATTAATGGGAAAGCAATTTTAAGGGGTGCCCATGGTTTTCCGTAGTCACATGGAATCGGCCCATCAATCCTGATGAATTGAAGTGTACTAATACAATAAAACAAAACTACTTAATGAATTAAATACATGCAGGACCTTCTTACAGCTCTTGTATCTTCGTTTAGGGTGTGTCTTGTGCTGTTACTTCGTCTGAATTCGGCTTTAGGGTTTCTTCGGTCTTCGGTCTTGTTGTATAGAATCGAACCCCGAAATTCGTCTGACTTTGGGGTATTTATAGTTTATGTCTGAGGGTTAGATGCGGCGCATAGGATAAGTAGATGCGGCGCATTGACTTAACTTCGCGTGGGGTCCAAGATTAATATATTTAGGAATATTCGTACACCGTCAGAAGATGCGGCGTAACTCCATTCTTGTATGCGGCGCATGTCCTTTGCCGTCTTGGATTATAACTTGTGAAATCTTGATAGTGATGCGCCGTATGTAAGAAGTAGGATGCGGCGTATTTGGAGCAGAATGGTCTTGATCTTGTACATTACAATAGACTCTTAACATCTTGCTTGTTTTGCTCCATAATTGGTCCAAAATCGCCAAGTTTCACATAATACTTGTTTTTACCTAAGAATTACAAAAGTAAACATTAACGTATCAATTCTCACAGATAATATAATAAAACAAGTCAAATAAATAGGATAAATGATGGTAATAAAATGTACTTATTTGAGTTCATCAGATGAACACCTCAAAAGTATGCTAGTTGTAATCCCTGAATCCACAAACATCAAACCTTTGCAAGCAAAACATCCCATCATTGGCTGGAAGGTATTCACAGAAGGAAGAATGAAAGGATGGGAAATTATGAGAATTGGTGGAATTACTGAAAGATACAAGCTGTTTGAAGATTTACTCAAAGGATTTGACAGAGAAGATCTCAATCAGTTGTGGACATTGGTACAAGAAAAATTCAAAATTAAAGATCCACTTGAAGACAAAGACAAAGAACAATGGGTTCAATTGAAGAGGATTTATGAACCTGATGATGGAGAATCAATGTGGAGGTTTCAAGCTGAAGTCAAGGATGTTACATGGAAATTATTTGATACATGTGGTGTTCACAGAGTTTCTACCAAAGATGGAATAGAAATTTATATGTTGGTGGAAAAAGAATATCCACTCAGATTAGTTGTTTTAAAGGCTATGCTATCAGTAACACTCAAGGTTAAAGAAGATTCTGAGATGGCAGATATGTTAGTAACAAAGATATTTAACCTTGCAGAGCAAAAGAAAGCCAGAAACAAGAGACAGACATGATAGATGTTTGGAAGAATCCCCTCATCATGAAGATGAAGCTTAATTCGAAGAAACTTAGTGATTTGCACAGAAATCATAAGTTTAGGGGAGGATTGTTAGGAATTAAGGTTAACAGTTGGAACTGTTAGTATATAAGTTAGTACTGCTGAAGAGATTGAAGATATAACTGACAGTACAAAGTCAGTTAGTACGGTCAGCATTAGAAAGTTAGTACTGCTTATAATTTTTGTAATCGTATAGAAGATAAATATAGAAAAGATTTTGTGTATATCTTATTTATATAGATGATAGTTATCTTGTAAAGGAATCCTTGATCTATAAAAGGATTGCCTAGGTTAAAGTTTATGTACGTGAGTTCTTAGAAAAGATTCAAGGTTGTAAACCCTAGTGATAGGAGATCACTCATATTATTGTTTTAATAATATTGAATCGTTGAAGTTAATCAATTGTCTCTTGTTCATATATACACACTGTTTCATTCATTGAACATACATACACAATCTTCTAAGTGTTTGCTAGTAAATTCCACGTGCTAGTCAACATTATTCAAAGTATCTATCTAACACAAGGAGTGTGTTTAGATCCGGTCAATTTACCATGTTTAAATATACCTCATCCTGAAGCAAATCTTATAGTAGAAACTGATGCTAGTGATATAGGTTATGGTGGAATATTAAAGCAAAGATTAAAAGATAATGATAAAGAACAATTAGTTAGATATTTTTCAGGTTCTTGGAACGATACTCAAAGAAATTATTCTACTATAAAAAAGGAAATATTAAGTATTGTTTTAAATATCAAAAAATTTGAAGATGATCTATATATGAAGCCTTTTTTATTAAGAATTGATTGCTTATCAGCAAAACATGTTTTAGAAAAGGATGTAAAAAATTTGATTTCAAAACAAGTTTTTGCAAGATGGCAAGCTATACTATGCAATTTTGATTTCACAATTGAATTTATAAAAGGAGAAAATAATTCTCTACCAGATTTCTTATCAAGAGAATTTTTACAGGGAATATGAATCCAGAAAAGAAAACCATTATACCCAAACCAAAACTTTCATCTCCATCAACCCCTCCATCAATTATATCTCATAACAGATTCACACAACTCAGTCCATATTCATCTCCATACTATGCTAAAACTAGACCAACATACTCTGCTTTGGTCCATATGAATCAAGGTTCGCCATCGACAATATCTACATCCTCCAAACCAGAAACTCTTACAAATCCTTTTAGGCAAGTTATAAAGATTCTTGAACCCATTGAAGAACAAAAATTGAATCAAGGTTTTAAAACTCTCAATGAATTCTTATTTCCCAAAAATGCTCATTTTTATAACAATGATTACCAAACTCGTGAATATTACGAGTCAATCCTTATTGAAACTAGATCTGTTGATATACAGCATAATCGTAATGAGAAAGATCCCGAACAGATTGACTTTAGTAAAGTCAGGATAAAAAAGATTTTGTCCATTGAAGAATGGGGAGATAAACCATATGTTCATAAAACTCTTTCAAGAAACCCAGAATATCCAGCTTATAATTATTATGATTATCAAGAAGCTTGGAATAAAGCATTTTTATTAAAAAACTATAGCCATACTTGGTTTTTTCGTTTTACCGAAGAATTTTCAAATTCCTCAAAGTCATATCCAAAATGGTTTATCAATTGGTTCAAATATATGGGAACCATTCCTGAAATTTTTCCTTCAAGAATTTTAGAAGGTTATAACAAATACAAAATGATGTTTGCTCAAGAGAATGCACCTCCTTTAGAGTATACATTACAATTTTCAATTATATTCAGAATTTCATTGATTATGTCCTTTAATTATAAAAAGCAAGAAGCCAATGGAACTGCTCCACCCTTATATGTCAGAGAATTTTATTGCAAATGGTGGAAACAAACCAGTGAAGATCATGCTGATATTAGAGCAGTCACAGCATATCATAGCAGTCTTATAAAGAAAGTCTCAAGCCAGTCTATTTCAAAGGCTCCAATAACCGATAAAGACACTATAAAAAGAATTCAAGCATGCTCGTCCGAGGAAAAATTCAAAGAATACTAAATGAAATCAAGATATCTCCATCCTCCAGTGAAGAAGTTATACAAGATTCCCAAGATCCTTATGAAGATGACTTTTTAGTCTAGAAGCTTAAAATATATCAAATAAAATATCTCAATATGTAAATTTTATGAATTGTCGTTGTATATTCATACTTTTGTAAGAGTCAAAATACGAAAGCTATAATTAATCAACATATGGCCGGCAAAGAAAAAGTTGAAGATTCGAAGGACGATTGTTGATGAATTACGACAATAAAGATAAAGAAGATTTGATTTGAAGACAACAAGAGTTGGACAGCTCATAAAGAAGAAGAATTATAATTGTGAACAGCTCAGCAATTATTGAAGACATTCACTTACATCTGCCAGTTTCACATGAATGTTTACTGGCAAAGATTTACTATAAAAAGAGGACTCATATCTGATAGAAGGCATCCTTCCTTTCCCTCCTATGAAAAAACAATCCCTTGTAATATCCATGTAAGATCTAACCTTTTGATTGTGTGGATCTATTCGGGTGGTCTTGGATCTTGAAAGATCAAGAAACCCATGGAGTTAGTGAGATGTTAGAGAGAGAGAGGGAAACTATTGAAAGGAAAATCAGGAAAATTAGATTAAGTGTGTGAAAAGTTCCAACCCATCCCATGTGTGGGAAGGGTCTTATATACTTACTAATATTGTGCCCCTAGTGGGCTGTGGAGTGAGCTGACAGTGGGGAAAGCCCCGACCCACTCCACAAATATAACTACGACTAATACTATTAATACTAATACTAATATTGCTACGCTAATATAAATAAGCCTACGAGCTACGTAAATGCTAAATAGATACTCGGGGTGACCGAGCCTTCATCTGAATATTTATATTCCTAACAATCTCCCCCTAAGGGAGGTCACCCCGGAAACAATATTTTGAATTCTAGCATTTGGTCTTCAGAACTTGTCTTCATAGCTCGTAGTCTTTGATTCTTCAATGTCTTGAAACTTTGTGCATTCAGCAGTGTTCGTTTGATGACCGTTTGATCGTCTTGGATGATCTTTGAGTATTCTTCGACTTTATCATCCAACATTTGTTTCCAAGTCATCTTTCAGCAGTATGTTTCCATGTGATGTGATATTCTTCGAGCCGACATGCTCACACTATTTGGTGTCATGATCTTTAGCATCAGAGTTTGCAGAAGCCGTGTTGAAGGTCTTTTGGTTGATCATGACTTTGTTGAATTACAATGATGGTGTAGTGTGAACATGTGGTAGAGGATTGGCATCTTTTCTGCAACCAGCTACAGTGTTCCACAGCTACAACCGCCAGGTGTTCCTGCATACGACAGTTAGCAATAAAACGTCCGGTACTTACAAGTTCGGACTTCGAGATTGTTAACAGCATAGTGTGAAAACTCTCTCTAATCCTTACCAAGACCGTTCCTAATCGAAAACCCACAGAGGGCTTTTTAAGATCGTACCGTAGTATATCAACGATTAGGTGAGTCGCTGGAGATCACTCCACGACTGTAGACCGTTTGAAACCGCCGCGATCACTAAGCGTAATCCACAGGGAATTACCGAAGTGACCTGCTTTCAGGGCTGTTTGATGTTGACCCTGGCAGGAATTTCCATTCAATCATTGAGAATTACATTTGTAAATTCTCTCATAAATGTTCTGGCAGATTGCTAAGATCTGCGTAGGACTCTTAGTTTACAACTGGTGTCCTTGATGTTGAACAACCAGTGTAGAAATAGTTTGTGTCCCTAAGAGATCTTATTATGCATCTCATGGCTCTAGACTCGATAGTGCGTTTTGATTTAGTGAGCGGAGGCTGGAGAGAACTGCCACCTTTTCAATATCATCTAACTCGGAGTGAGAGAGACGATAGAAATGTATTGAACTCCGTCACAATTGAAACAAGAATCCTTTGAGGGACCTTGAGTGGCTAGGGAGGGTTGTGCAGCGTATCACTGGGTCCATGATACTTTGTCTTCAATGTCAGCAATCAACTAAGTGATTTTGACAGCATATGAATTGACCCGGTTTCTGCCTAAGTTTGTAAGGAGGGCTTCTTTCTTTTCACCCTTTATCTTTACAATTCTTTTTCATTCTTCAACCCCTTCAGTGCTTACTGAGACTTCATTACTAGAACCTTGTTGGGTTTGATCCAGTACTAGCTCCATCTCAGTCGGCACTCTTCCCTAATTCACATTTCTCCTTTTTTTAATCATACCTAAGGACTTCTATACTATCTAGTGGATTGTCCCTGGGTAGATCCCTCCGGCTCTGGCGGGATCATGGGAACTTGAACCTAACCTTACCATCCTTATAACTCCATGCATTAAATAAAATGGTCGGTCTTTGGTGTACTTCCACGATTGCCAAACCAAATCTTTGAAAAATCTCTCAAAGTGTTCATGATTAAGAAACACATTTTAGTAACACCTTGAGAGTTTTGAATTTTTCAAATGCTCCCCCTCAACACGTGCTCAAGTGTTTTAATTATAAATTTGCACATGTCGGGTGAAGCTCGCACTTTTGAATTGATTGATTTTTCAAGAACATGATCATCGCGAGACACGCTTACATCACTAGTAAACTAGCTTGAAATTATTACCCGTCCAGATCACATTCAAGGAAAATCGCTCGAAATCGGTACATTCTACTCAGACACGTCCTTTGCGAGACACGCTTACATTACCAGATAAACTGGCTTAAAATTATTACCCGTCCAGGACATGTCCTTTCGACTACTGACTTTAGCTATCGTCAATTCATTTGTCAAGTCTGAGTCATGATCTCTTGCGATGCCAAATCCTTTTTGTTTCCACAAAACATTTGCTCCCCCTCAATATGTGCATCGATATACGAAAGAGTTTAGCACATATGAGAGAGCTTACATTCATGTCCAAAACATCACATTTTATCAGATTTCATATTTAAATCACATTCTCTCCCCCGATCAAAAATTTCAAACCATTTGAGATTTGTGATCCCAATTGATTTAAATAAGTTAGAAAAATGTGGGAGAAAATGTGTCCGATTTAATATTTTCTGATAATGGAACATACTATGCTCCCCCTTAAACTAAGAGGGAGATTCACTGCTTATTATGCATAATTCGACAATTATGACACAAATGATATTGACCTTTTTGCGCAGATGATGTAATCACCCGCTTTTCTGAGTTAGTAGTCAACATCAATTATCCATCCACCAACGAATCTTTCGCAAATGTCGTTGATCCCCACTTGGCGAGACCAAAATAGATGAATGGTGGTGGCGGTGGTGAAAGTGTTGTTGTTGTTTTTGTTGCCGACGTTGTTGTTGAGGTGAATTTCGAGCCAATCAATAGAGTTTGATCGTCTGATCAAATGGTTAGAATGGGAACTGGCACATTCATTTTGGCAATGGAATCTGCATAAGAATATCAACACAGATATACATACATACAGATACACTATTCCTTAACAGCTACCCTTCAGCAGCTTGCCACATTATAATACCAAATTCATTTAATCAAACCACAGTCAGGAAATACGTCAAACTACTATCTAGCATGAAGAGAAATTAGCAATCATGCACATGGCAATTCACACAGATATCAATATTCAACTCAGGATCTTAGGAACATGATTCTAACATGATAGCAATATACCTAAGCGAATCCTGAGAACATATGCACAATATCAACAACAAGTAAGCAGCAATCGACAAGCAACATTTGAGACTCATTCACTTAGATCATACAAATGTCAGTGGAGCATTCAAGAACATCAAACACATAGGGTTTTCTAACTTCTTTCAGATTTTGAGTTTTAATGTATCTAGGGGATTAAACGAGGATTCCAAAGAGATACAAATGAACCTTCTAGTTATATGAAGCTAGGATACTATAAGCAAATTGCACATAATGTCCTAAACTTTCTAGCAACTAACACACTTGATCATTTGATGTATTTAATCAATTTCCTCTTCAACTAATACCCCATTAACTGCAAAACCTTTTCTAAGAACCTTTGAGTTTTAATGTATCTAGGGGATTAAACGAGGATTCCAAAGAGATACAAATGAACCTTCTAGTAATATGAAGCTAGGATACTATAAGCAAATTGCACATAATGTCCTAAACTTTCTAGCAACTAACACACTTGATCATTTGATGTATTTAATCAATTTCCTCTTCAACTAATACCCCATTAACTACAAAACCTTTTCTAAGAATCATGAATTAATCAAGAAACTCGTTTGATGATATAAAATTTGAATTCACTCTCCCCTCAATCAATGACCCATATTCAAGTTAAAGATTCGTGGTCGTTGATTGAGTGACAAATTTTATGCATAATCCAAGTATAAACAAATTTCATACAACACATATTCACCAAGTGTCTCACAAATAATTTTCAGAAGAATCGTAGAATGAAAACTATTTGTATACAAAGAAGACTTCTCTTCTTAATCAAGAAATGATGCACTGAAACGTACACCAGATCGAAGAAACATGGATATAAAGTAATCCATGCCCAGGTGAACATCACCCAGTTGGAGGAACAGCCATCTTTTTGGCGACGTGCTTTCCCCATTGTGAAGCGCGGGTTGCTATCTAAAGTAATAGCAAGCCATTTAGACATGTTTTAACCATCCATTTTAACTTCTGCTCGAGCTTCATTTAAAGACCCGTGCCATTATTGAATGACATTTCTAAGTCCGTAAATGTTATCGATAAACAGAAAACATGCCTAGGTGAAACTATTTTTGGTATTTTCTATTTTCTAATTTTTATGGATTTTCTGGTTTTAAGATTCTCTATTTACAAATTGCAGGTTTTCTATATATCTATTTACAAGAAGGTATAAGATATGAACAAGTATATATATACAAGGATACGAACCAGAAACCATTACTCCTCAGCATTCTGAATCTTCTCCGCATTCATCACTTGACTTGCTGAAGAGCAATGTGAGCACTTTTAATCAGGGATTGATTCTGGCTTTTCACTCTCCCCGAATTAGTGCTCTCCCCCAATCTGACAACCTTTCCTGATGAACACCCATAATAGGAAAAAGAAGAAGACTTTGGATGAACACCCATAATAAGAAGAAGTCTTTTGGTAACCAAATGCATGCCGTCTTTAGTCTTCTAACACTCCCGTCCTTGAGTAAAGCCGTCAAAAACCTTAGGCCTCTTTTCGTAAGTTTAAGTTGAGCCTCAACTGAAATCTAGCTTAACCCCATAACTCATCAAACAAGAACTGTCATAAGGTTAAGCTAAACCACAAATTTAAGCCCAGTAACAACTTGATTTCAGCTTAACCTCACAACTCATCAAACAAGAACTGTCATGAGATTAGGTTAAAATCAAGTTGGACCTAACCTTAAACTACAGAACAACTTGAACCTAACTTAACTCCACAACTCATCAAACAAGAACTGTCATGGGATTAAGTTAAATATCAAGTTGTAAGAAAAGAACTCAACATTTTTGAATGTAGAGAAGACTGTAGACTCGACCTTCTTCAAGATTGCCCAATGTGGAGGAACAGAATACCAATCATCTTCATCTCACCAAATGCCTTCCAGTAACCTTACATATAACCCATCAGCCCGCAGCATACACATGAGATGATAACACCCAACAGAGAATGTAGAGTAGACTGACGACTCGACCTTCTTCAGTCTTGAGTATAACACCAAAGTAACAAGTTGAACCACTGATCATCTATAGTATGTATCCATCCTTGGATATTAAGCCCTGATCACGTGAACCTGTTGTGCGTCCTTGATGTACACATTCTCTCTCCCCTGATGGTTACGATTAATCAGTCCATGACGTAACAGTGAAACGTTAATACCAAGGTAACAAGTTGAACCACTGATCATCTCTGCGGTTATCAACACCAGAATAAATGATTAAGCCCGATCACGTGAACCTGTTGTGCGTCCTTGGTGTACACATTTCTCAACCCCATGATGGTTACGATTAATCGGAATCATCATCATGATGTGTACATGCAGAGTAATGACGAGTACATGAAGCATTGACTAGAAACCCTTTGTTACTGATTGTACCAACCCGTGAGACTATGCCGATTAGCATTCCATGACCATGTTCTTCAACACCTTGATAGACGGAGGAAGAAGTAGTGTTGGAGAACCATGGTTTGCACGACTCCTGAACTGACGTATTCAGGAGTCGTATGACCATTTCTCAATCATCAACCAACATGTAGATTAATATTCACCCTTTCCCCCCTCAAAAATTGCATATGCCTGGCAACTGCAATTTTTGATGATTGAACTAGTAAATATGAATACCATCAATGGTAAGCGGCTCCACTTGACGGTTCTTGAAGACTAACATGTTGTTTATTCACCCTTTCCCCCCCCCCTCAAAAATTGCATATGCCTGTCAACTGCAATTTTTGGTTGAATACGTGAATAAAAATATACTCCAATATGCGCCGATCCACTTGAAGACTGAATAAGCACGGAAAGAGCATGAAACTTGTTGATGAGAATGGCCATAAATAAGAAGATTCCTCTTCTTTTGAAGATAAAGTGCACTCAAGCGTACACTTTTCTTTTCTTTGAAGAACGAGGCCTGAACTGATGTGTACAGACGTCATAGCCAATGAAGAACGAGGCCTGCACTGAAGTGTACAGACGTCATTTCTCTCTTTTCTACTTCTCTCAGCTAACTCGTTACCAACCCCATTATCATTATGTCGGCTCTTTGTCGTGACTACTGATGGAGAAAACCCAGTATGATGAACTTGAGACTGAAGTAACATAACCCGAACTTGTGACTTAAACTTGTACTAATGCGTGACTAAGAGCGGTGTAGAGACTTCGTGCAACATTGAATCCCTAAGTACTCTATACTCTTCAACCAACCAACCATCAAGTATAAGACGTACATCACCTCTTGGATATCCACAACTTCATGTGACACTGAGCACTACAACGTAACTCCTTAAAGTGATAGTTATTTTGTAATAGAGAGAAAGAAAAAATAACTAGATATCCAAGTCCTCGTCATTGTAAATGTTGAAAGCTCGAACAAGGATCTTGAAGAATCTTCATCCAACCTCCCCGATGTCTTCAGATACTAAGTACACGCACCCATGAAATTTCACTTCAGCCTCAAATAAATAATAATGAATTAACGCCGTAGTCACATCTTGTCGTTTAAATGCCCGATCTAGCCCTTTATGATGTTATAACTGAACGTTGATAATGGTTTTAACCCGATCACGGTCAAGAGCGTATAACCCATCATCACGGGATTTTACAAATCTATGATTTAAACCGAGAAATAAGTTCTTTCGCGGGATTTTACAAAACCAAGAAAAAACCGTGAGACGGTAACAAATTGATTGTGGCATGACTGATTTGATTTTGGTGAATATCAGTTTGGGTTAAGTATATCTCGTGAGTATTACAGATCACATCACAACCTTTAAAAACTTTGGCCAACTAGCCAACCTTGTACACAGATTAGTGACCACTTGATGAAGGAAACCAGATATACCAATATTGAAAACTGAAGTAGAATTACTCAAATTTGTTACCTAAGCTTGCACTGTTGTTGGAAGAACGGTGTAAGATCTCTAAGTACTTAATGTTATCCTGACAAAGTATGAGACTTTCATCACCTTTTGCGATTATCGACAACGTCATTGACGTGTGACACTGAGTACTCCCATGACTCTTAAGTGATAGTTACCCCGACTGCTGGTAACTAGATAACCCAAGTCTTCAACTTAAAATTTTAAGCACGAGCAAGTTATCATTGAAGGTCATGCATCCAACCAACCCCGACTTCAAGATAAACTAAGTGAACGCCTTCGTGAAACTCAACTTCAATCTCAAACAAGGAATACCAAATTAACTTCGTGATCATTTTGTGCGGTTGAATAGTCAAAGGGAGAAGAAACATGCGCTAATTCTTAGCAGTGCCCATGACTCATAGTCCGTCGTATCAAACATAGCTGTCTGACCCAGCTGCTTGGATGTTATCAGAAGCAGCGCATGGAATAGTTGTCGTACTGTGTACAGGATTTTACAGTTCTTGAGATTTAACCAAAAAATAAATTCAAGAACAAATTGCACAACAGTAAGTATCAAACCGCTGAAATCTTAGGAAAATCGCTAAGAGCCAACCTGCTGAAAGCTAAACCACTGAAACTGGAACCGCTAATATTCAAACTGCTGGAGACTGAACCACTGAATCCTGAATCGCTACGATCTGACTCGCTGAAACCGGAACTGCTAAGATTCAAACCGCTGGAGACTGAACCGATACGATCTGACCCGCTGTAACCGGAATCGCTAAAATTCACATCGCTGGAAACGGAACTGCTAGGAAACTTGCGCAAATTCTCCCCCTCAAAAAGGGTATGAAAAGACCTTTTTGCCAAAGCTGAGAGTTCATGATGTTTGTGAATTTTTCAGGCACAATACATGGAAAGAGACAAATAAAATCACTGCAAAGAAGATGGTGATTAAGACTCTCTTGTAGTAACCCCTTGCTTGTCTCCTCATCAACGGTCTAGTAGATTAACAGAGTCACGAAAGCTCGTAATATGCCAAAACCGCTTGATGAATAGTGTTTAACTTAAGAGTGAGTAAAAGATTAAACTACGTCTCTAAACAAAGCACCTCCTGTTTTTAAGGCTGACTACCTCTTGAGAAGATCTTGTACTACAATCCCATTAGAAGCTTGAGAAACAACAATCACTTGATGAAGCTTGAGAAAGGACAAGTCCGCGACTTATACTTGCACTAAATTTGTGATTTAGATCCTATATTGAGCACAACAACGTAACTCCTTTAAATATAGGTAGTGATATATACCCAACCTTCCATCCTTTATTGTATATATCCACTTCTTGAACATCCAAGTCTAATCACCTTAAATACGCTCGAGCAAGGGTCATCAAACATCGTGCATCCATCCACCCCGAGATGTTTGTGACACTAAGTACACCAACCCGTGAATTAACAAACCAACCAAGTCACCATAATTTCCCAGTTCCTGCCGATGTCGAAGCACAAACTTATTCCAAAGAAATTGGTCAAACCCCCGTAAGTTTTACTATGTCTTAATCCAAGTCCAGCCTACTTGTCCAAAATTTATTTCACGGGATTTTACAGCTCTTGAGATTTAAACCGAGAAATCGAATCTTTCGCGGGATTTTCTAAAACCTATAAGAGAAACCGTAAAATCAACAAGAACAACTAAGAGTGAATTGCAATACTAATCTTTAAAATTCAAGTTAAAGGAGTTAAATCACAACCTGATCAGATCGCAGCAAGTCAAGTCACAGATTGTCAACTTGCAACAAGTCAGATTGCAATCAACCAAGTCACAATTAGTCAAATCGCAAAAGTCAACTCGCAATGTCATATCGCAACTGGTCAAATCGCAATCAGTCAAGTCGCAACAAGTCAAAACGCACCTTGATGAATCACAATTAAACAAATTGTTATTTGTCAACTATAACTCAAATCGCAAAGATCAAATTGCAGGCTCACTCAAATCGCAGACACTCATAGGACAATGCTATCTAATCCACAACTCTGTAATTATGATGACATTCATATACTCAAATACTAGCCGTGTCGTGTGTATCATCGTGTAATTTTGTGGATCCAACCATATCGACCTTTTTCGCCAACAATTACTCCAAATTACACTTAACGAATTTAAGAAAATTTGATAATAATTGTTCAGGCACAAAGTTTTGATATAAGTATCGGATAAAAAAACTATGCACGCCCGGTTCACGTATCTAACTTGCGGCTCAGACAGATGAAGTGACCCAAACTTCAGCCCAAAGTTCGGATAAAAAGGCCCATATAGAATATAACCTGATCCAACACCAACACCCTTGATTATACGGGTATTAATACACCATTAGCATCAAACCCTAATCCTAATATCACCCACAATCATCCGCCTCCCTTTCTCTTCTTTTCTCAATCAGCCACCAAACAAACCCTAATCACTCTTATAGCTCCATCACACTAATCAGTTTAAATCACTCATCAAATCACGCATCACACAAACCCATTTGAATCTGATAAGAGCCGAGCAACACCCAACCTTCCATGACCTCGTTTTCCTAAACAGCCTAGGACGAATCAAGAAGGCCCTTTGAAGACATCAAGATCCTACGAAGGGTCTAAGGTAGGGTTGATGATTTGTTGTATTCGTTTATTTGTTGTGTCATGAACGAATTAAAGAAAAAGGTATAACACTCTTGTTATATTTTCTTCTTTACATTTCGGATATTAATCAAGAAGGTTTAACCTTTTTCACTGATCTATGATGTATTGTTCTTTCGTGGAATGATCTTTTACGGTATATGTGCTTATAGTGCCACACGAATAAGAACCAACTGAGATCATTGTATTTTACCTTTTGATTGAGGGTCATGAACGAACGAAAGAAGAAGAAAACAATAACAGTTATGTTATTTTCTTTTTCTTACTTGTGTCGTATATTAAATGAAGCAACGATTCAAACAAATCAATGATGAATTTTATCGTGTGTTAGACCTTCGATTCTCTTGATGTTTCCTTAATAAAAACGAACTAAATCTGAGATTTGTGATTGTATTATTCTTTTGAGTGCGAGTCTTGATTTAGGATTGTGATGTTGCAGCCGAGAGTGAAGGGTGGCTATAACTTAATAGGTTAGTTTAGATTTGGTTTTGTGTTGGATAGGTTGTGGTCACTTCTTCGTATTCATTCTGTTTATAAGTTAGTGACTGATGATCAAAGTGAGTCTGTGATGTTTGGTTAGCAGTCAACGGGTATGGTCAAAGCTACATAGTCAAACCGCTACTTTAGTTGAAATTTTGGCAGCATTTCGTTTAGATTTGCTAATTAAAAAATCTTTAATAGGCAAACCGCTAGATCACCAAGCCGCTGTTGACTGGTCAAACCGCTGACTGTCACTGTCGTACTTTTCCCTAAAAACCGGATCTAGCTTTTCACATTCATCAAACCGCTGCCAAGAAATTACAACATCTCACAACCAAAGAAATTACAACCAATTTGACCAAGCTGTCAAGAAAAAACCTTTTACCATAACAACTTTTGTTAGCACACACGTTTATGAAGTTACTTCAAGCCAAACAAAAAGTCACACGATAAACCAAAACAACCATTCATAAAATTAGTAGACAAATGATTCAAGCAGATTTGTGGTACGAGCAGATTTTACCAAAACAACCATTCAAACCGAAACAACCATTCATAACAAGAAATTTGTGGTACGAGTAATCAAATAAGAATGATGTTTGTGGTACGAGCAGCAGACAAGTGATTCGAACAAACAAATGATGCAAGACAGTTTAAGCAAAGTTAACCATGAAGATTTAACCAAACCAAGACATGTGCTCAAGAAACACAAAGGAAAACAAATCTGTATCTCAAGGATTAAAACCCATTGGATTAAAACCCATTGGAGGCCCACATGAAGATTAAACAAAATCTGTATCTCATGACATGTATACGAGCAGACTGTGATGCAAACCAGTTTAAGCAAACAAGAAAATGTTCGAACCAAAGAAAAACAAAAACCGACACACAATCAAATCAATCGAACCTAACCATGGCTCTGATACCAATTGTAAGATCTAACCTTTTGATTGTGTGGATCTATTCGGGTGGTCTTAGATCTTGAAAGATCAAGAAACCCATGGAGTTAGTGAGATGTTAGAGAGAGAGAGGGAAACTCTTGAAAGGAAAATCAGGAAAATTAGATTAAGTGTGTGAAGAGTTCCAACCCTTCCCATGTGTGGGAAGGGTCTTATATACTTACTAATATTGTGCCCCTAGTGGGCTGTGGAGTGAGCTGACAGTGGGGAAAGCCCCGACCCACTCCACAAATATAACTACGACTAATACTATTAATGCTAATACTAATATTGCTACGCTAATATAAATAAGCCTACGAGCTACGTAAATGCTAAATAGATACTCGGGGTGACCGAGCCTTCATCTGAATATTTATATTCCTAACAATCCACTTCTAAATGTTCAAAAACTTTATATTTTCAAATTATTATATCTCCAAAGCAATATAGCTCAGTCCGAATGTATATCAGATCCTTGTAATAATTCAGATTATATCAATAAAAGTATTTTGATTTAAATCTCTTTTTACTATGTTTTCATATATTATTTTACTTTGCTTCATGTATGCTGTCATTTTCAATATAACAATAATTAAATTATTAAAATTAGCTTTATTTTGTTAATAGCTTAAAAGATCCTGTAAAGAATAATTCAGATTATATCAATAAAGGTATTTTGATTTAAATCTCTTTTTACTATGTTTTCATATATTATTTTACTTTGCTTCATATATGCTGTCATCTTCAATATAACAATAATTAAATTATTAAAATTAGCTTTATTTTGTTAATAGCTTAAAAGATCCTAATATAACAATAATTAAATTCTTAAAATTAGCTTTATTTTGTTATTAGCTTAAAAGATCCTGTAAAGAATGGTATCAGAGCCAGAGAGCTCATATTTTCGCAGAGATAATAGTATTAATAGCTTAAAATAATGAATTTTGCTTGTTTATGTCTTGTTAAATTAAAGAAATAGGCTGCGTAATAAAAGATTATATGCTTGCGTTGGTAAGCCCTGTCGATCAGTGGGTTGGAATTAGCCGCAACGATGATGAAAGTAGTAAGACGGCCGTACCACCACGATATGGGGGTGTTCCCGTATGTCATATATCTAGTTAATTACACATCTTAGTTTCTAAAAATTAACAACATAGAAAACAAACTTTATTCATTATGAATAAGATATCAAGACTATTATTAAATCGAAAAGATGGTTCTTCTTCTGATATTGAAGATGAACAGGATCATAGTAATTCTATAGAAGTATCTATTTCTAATATAGAAAATAGTTTACAAAATTGGAGTATACCCAAGCAAGATGTTAAAAACTATATATAAAATTGGATCTTTTGAATAGATGCAAAGTTATTCTATAAAAACAACTGAGAAAACTTTACCTATAGTTCAAAATCAATAAAGTATAAAATTATTCTCTGAAAGAGCTATTAGAGAACATAGGAAAAATTATAAATTTTTGCATATAGGATTAATTCAAATAGCCATAAAACCCTTGACTAGATTAGGAATTGATGTTCCTACATGTATTATATTAAGAGATGCTAGATTAGAAAATTTTAAGCAATCATTACTAGCTTTAGCTGAATCTAATATATGTAATGGTCCAATATATTTTAATTGTTATCCTAATTATTCTGTATCGTTATTTGATAAAAATATATTAGATGTTTTAACAATAAACACAAAAACTAAGAATTTAGAAATAAAAGAAGGATCAGATCCATTAGTATTAATATACAGAATATATTATAAAACTATGACTACTACTTTAGAACCTAAGGCTAAACTTAAGTCACCAAAAGATGAAACACTTATATTCGAAGCTAATTTTGAACATTCTAATGTTTGTATACCTAAAAGATTAAAATGGGATGAAATAACTAGAAATCAGTCTTGGAAATTAGAAGAGTTAGTTCAACCTAAACCTCTAAAATTAAATAAAGAAATATCAAATATTATAGAACATACTGATGGAAACATAGAAATAATTTTCGGAAAAGATAAAATAGAGTCAGCAAGACATTCAACTTATATACCTGAAACCTCTAGTTCATCAAGTTTAGATGAAAAATTATATAATCTTAGAAGATGTCAATCTATGAAATTTAAAGGAGTTGATTTTAATAAACCAATACCTCAACCTTTATACGAAGAAGATAATAAAAGTGATGATACTTATAATCCAACTAAGTCAGAAGTAGAATACTATAGAGAAGAACAAATATGAGTGATACTAAGATACAAATAAAAAATAATAAAAATAGAACAATAATTCATCATCTAGAAAGATTATATAAAAAGGAAAAGGCAATTAGAAATGAATTAAGATTCATAGAAAAATGGAAAAAAGAAGGACAAATATATGTTAGTTGTGGTACACTAAAAAATTATGATATAAATTGGGCTATTAGAATATTAAAAGGTGATTTAAAAACAAATCAAAGTATGATTAAACAAGTAAGATCAGAATTAGTTATTTGTTAATGAGCTTATATCAATACAAACTCAAAAAAGAAATAGAACATTATCAAAAATCAATCTTAAGAAATATTAATAATATAAATTCTCTAAAAGAAGATTTATCGGAAGGATATTATATTGACTATCTAGCTCATATAAATCTAATTAAAGAATACTCTAACAATAATGTTAAAGTTAAAGAGAAATTGAAAAAAGTCAAAAGACTTGTGCATTAGAATAGTCAAAGTAAGATGACGAATATTGAATTCAAAATGAACATGGATTATTTAAAGGATGAAATGCTTAATAATTATAATAATGAAAAGTTATTTTGGTATTATACAACATTTGATAAAGATGAAAGATTATTACATGAAGTAGAATGGCAATTATACATAATCAATAATGAAGAAAATATTATATTTTTCTCATGGTTTCAAATATATTGTATAGAAAATAATATAAAGTTTCATTTCAAAGAAGAAATAGATGTAACTACTGAAATAAATAAAATTTATAAAAATTTAAAAACAAACGAAAAGGAAATAGGAATACATCCACCTTATGAAGATATAATAATAGAAAAGGAAAATAAACAGTATGTAGGAATACCTTTGGCTACTAGAAATGATGATAGTGGAAAAT